>BLSH010338287.1:294373-344662 GCA_018402905.1 Glandirana rugosa | reverse complement strand
ATTTGTAGGGCACTTGCCCTAGTTTGAAGATGATTTTGGAACAGTTATATGGTTTCTACCGTTAATTAATACTTTTCAGACACAGTTTGAAGATGATCCACATTCACCTCCATTTTTGCTTTTTTTTGTTTTTATTTTTTTAAAAATATTTAAAGTTATTTCCCTGTCCCCATTTTTTTTGTAGGGCACTTGCCCTACCCTTACCCCCATTTTACTTCTTTTTGCAGCCCTCTGGGGCTTTCCAGGACTTTGCTACAGCCATTTTTGTGCCTAAAAGTTCGGGTCCCCATTGATTTCAATGGGGTTCGTTGTCCGTGCGATCGTTCGGGTTCCGTCCGGACCCGGACCCGGACTTTGTCCCGAAGTTCGGACGGACCAGCAGAACCCGAACGTCCAGGTGTTCGCTCAACTCTATTTGTGATTAATCCTAATATGATTATAAAAAGTCCAGCAAACGCATGTTCACATATGGATAGAAAAGCAGAAATCAATGCTGTGTATATATATTCCACTCTCCAGGGTTTCACGAAACATTGAGTGGAGACAGAGAACAATAAATACACACCGCTTACAGGAAATACATGGCCCACTTAATTAATGAGTGGCCATAAGCGCTTGTGGGATCTATCCCAATTTTTCAGAATAGAGGCTATTGCCAGCTTCCTACCAGACTCCACTCATAATGTAAGAAACACAAAAAGGAACTAAAGCTCACAATTCAGTATGCTAAATGAAACTTTATTAAAAAAATATAAATTGCACACATTAAAAACATCTTGGTATCAACCTCTCATATATTGCTGTAGCTAGATTTGATCCCAATCCCAGTCCTCTGGCCAATGGTCCATGTGTGTGTGATGATGTCACATCAGGCTCCTCCCTACACGTTTCATCACACAAACAAATTCATAACATTTTTTAATTATTTGGAGATTCAGATGTATCTGAATTTCTGAATCACAGTAGTAACAAATTTAAATGAATCCAAAATAAAGAAACCAAATGTAGTCCAAAATTTGAATCAGATTTGAAAATAAAATTGAATTTGAGAACAAGAATAGAATAAAGTATAATAGAAAATAAAGGAATAGTATAGAAAAGAATATAAGATGAAAGAATAGAAAAGAATAGAATAAAAAATAAAAAAAATGGAAAAGAATATAATAGAAAATAATAGAATAGAATAGAAAATAATAGAGTAAAACTGAAGAGAATAGAATATAAAATAAAAGAATAGAGCAGAAAATAAAGGAATAGAATAGAAAAGAATAAAGTAAAATAGCCCCCTCTTCCCTCCTCCTCCATTCTTTGTTTGCTTGAACTGCTTGTAACAGTATCTCTTAAATCTCTAAACACAGAAAAGGATAGAAATTTAAAGAATAATATAGTCTAAAATAGAAAGAATATAACCGTCTTCGAAAATTTGAATTTCAAATAGAATTCATTTGAATTCAAATAGAATAGGTTAGAATAAAATAGAAAATAATAGACTATTTGTACAGTATCTCACAAAAGTAAGTACACCCCTCAAATTGTTTGTAAATATTTTATTCTATCTTTTCATGTGACAACACTGAAGAAATGACACTTTGCTACAATGTAAAGTAGTGAGTGTACAGCTTGTATAACAGTGTAAATTTGCTGTCCCCTCAAAATTGCTCAACACACAGCCATTAATGTCTAAACCGCTGGCAATAAAAATGAGAACTTCCCTAAGTGAAAATGTCCAAATTGGGCCCTATTCGTTATTTTCCCTCCCCCGTGTCATATGACTTGATAGAGTTACAAAGTCTCAAGTGTGAATAAAGAGTAGGTGTTTTACATTTGGTGTTATCGCTCTCACTCTCATACTGGTCACTGGAAGTTCAACATTGCAAAAAAACGAAATGTACAGTGCATAGGGCTATACAAAAAAGTACCACTAAAGGCCACCGGGGTATATTGAAGAGGACCAAAAAACAAGACAATATATATCTCAACTATCAAATGTTTATTATTAATATAAAAAATTCTCAAAAAACAAAAGAAGGCATGTGACCTCCTACACCACATGAAAACGCCATAATGGCTCCTGTATAGTCAACAAAGGCAGGGATGGCTAATAGTTCTCTTGGGACAGATCGGGGATTCATAAAAGAAGCCAGGAATTATGTGGACAAAGTGACTTGTGCATAAAGTGCAACGGGGTAGTTCAATGTGCACAAAAGTGGAGACACGGTAATAAAGGATGATCCAAGGAAGGCTATATGACGGAGTGACGGATATATCCGACCGGATGTGAACACAATCTATGCAGTCCAAGACAAGGCAATTGAAACGGTCTCACCCTCGTGTGTATGTTCCTTCTTTAAACGATCGTGTCTGCAAACGTCTCCAAAAATAGCACAAGTAGACAAAAAGCCAACCGCTCGTTGTCACGCTGGCAATGATCTGTTCGTAGTCCGAAAGGGAGCTGAGCCGTGATGCGGCGTGGGCCAAACGATCCTTCATAGCCCCAGTGGAACGGAGGGTTAGATGGAGCAAGAATTGATGCCGGACATGACATCAACGCATTTCGCTGGATAAACCAGCTTCCTCAGGACTAGCGCCCCCTAGTGCTGGTAAAGTTTAACCGCTTCCCGACCGCCGTATGCAAAATGACGGGGGAGGGGGGGCGTGCATCGCGGCGATCGGTGGTGTGGGAGGTCAGTCTGACCCCCCGCAATACCGATCTCGGTAAAGTGCTTCGATCCGAAGCACTTTACCATGTGACCAGCCGTGACCAATCACGGCTGGTCACAGTGTAATACAGGAAAGTCGTTTATCGGCTTTCCTGTACTCAGGTCTGCAGACCTGAGGAGTGGAGAGCCGATCGGCTGCATCCCTGACAGGGAGGGTTTGTGCTGATGATTTATCAGCACAGCCCTCCCTTGGATCGCCTCCCTAGACCACCAGGGAGCCTGCCCAGGGACCACCAGGGATGTGCCCACCCAGGACCACCAGGGAGCCGACCAGGGACCACCAGGGAGCCCATCTGGATCACCAGGGAGACCCCCCTAGACCACCAGGTAAGTGACATACTGCCCAATGTGGATGGCACTCAGTGCCACCTTCAGATGCCACCCTAGACCACCAGGGAATGAGCCCCTATCAATGTATATGCCCACCAGTGCCCCTATCAGTGCCCACAAGTGCCCCTATGAATGCATAATAGTGCCACATATCAGTGCCCACCATTGCCACCTACCAGTGCCCACCTATCAGCGCCCATCAGTGCCACCTATCAGTGCCCAGTGCCGCCTATGAGTGCCAATCAGTGCTGTCTATTAGTGCCCATCAGTGCCGCTTAGCAGTGTCCATCAGTGCTGCATATCAGTGCCCATCAGTGCTGTATATCAGTGCCACCTCTCAGTACCCATCAGTGCTGCTTATCAGTGCCGCCTAACAGTGCTCATCATCGCTGCATATAAGTGCCTCATCATCAATGCCACCTTATCAGTGCCGCCTCATCAGTGCCAATCAGTACTGCCACATCAGTGCCTGTCAGTGTAGCCTCATCAGTGCCCACCAGTGATGGAGAAAATTTACTTATTTACAAAGTTTTGTGACAAAAATAGAGAATTTTTTTTTTTTTCAAAATTTTCTGTCTTTTTTTATTTGTAGCGCAAAAAATAAAAACCGCGGGGTGATCAAATACCACCAAAAGAAAGCTCTATTTGTGGGAACAAAATGATAAAAACTATGTTTGGGTGCAGCGTCGCACGACCGTGCAATTGTCATTCAAAGCGCAACAGCACTGAAAACTGAAAATTGGTCTGGTAGTAAAGTGTTCTAAGTGCATAATATTGAAGTGGTTAAGTACACCCCATGAGCCAATACACAACTAATTGCTGATGGGGGCGGGGACACTCATAACCAGTCATCTACTCATTCAAAACCACTTTCAGGTGATGGTATCAAGAACATAAAGAACATAAAGAACGAGGTTACTGGCAGGATCAACAAACAAATAAAAAAAAGGGAAGAATACATATTTCATGCATTGTCTAGAAAGACCTGTACATTTAATTCGGTATTTAAACCTTTCGGCCTAAGTGAACCTAATTTATATATCCAGGATTTTTCTTTGCATTGAAGGACTCTATTGAAGTTCCCCCTGCGCTTACTAAGTCTAAGTGCATAGATGCCTTTAATCTTAGTACCGGATAACTTACAGTCATGATAAGTGAGATAATGTTGCGCCAAGGGACTATTGGGATCCTTGTTCTTGATACTACAGAAATGTTCGCCCATTTGGATTCTCAACTGGCGTTTCGTCTTACCCACGTAGATCAAATTACAAGGACATGTCCTTACACTCTGAATCCATGAACTGATCAGATATCTCAACAAACTTACAGACTATACAGTGCCCACATGCGAACATGCCCTTGCTTCATGGATAGGATGACAGCCAGGTATCATCCAGAGACGGTACAAATTCTGATCTAGTCAAGAGATCAGACAAATTTGGGGCCCTTTTAGCTACCATGTGTGGATGGATACCTACAATTTTAGCCAGGATCGGACAGTGAGTAAGTGAAGGCCAATGCTTGGCCAAAATGTCCCTTAGTGCAGGCCATTGTGTCCCAAATTCACGAATGAAACACACTGGTCCTTTCCCAATTCTTGCGTGGTAACCATCCTTTCACTCAACAGACTTTTTTGGTCAGTCTCAATGGCTCTTTTTAGCACTTTATGAGAGTATCCCCTCTCACGGAAGCGGGAATTCATCTCTAGTGCCTCCTTTTTAAAATCCTCATCAGTTGAACAATTCCTCCGAATTCGGAGGAATTGACCCACAGGGATGCCCTGTTTCAGCCTATGTGGATGGAAGCTGTCTGCCTTCAATAAAGTGTTAGCGGCCGTCGGTTTACGATACTTACTGGATGTGATCCTGCCATCAAGCTTGGATACCCGAAGATCTAGGAAGGGGACAGCGGAAATATCACAACCATATGTTAACTTGATGTTACGTGGGCTAGAGTTCAATCTGTCAACAAATGTGGACAGTTCGTCCCGCGTACCCTTCCAGATCATTAAGACATTGTCTACATAGTGAATCCATAGATCCACATGCTCTTTAAAGGCTGCCTCCATGTACACAGTGGACTCCTCCCATAGGCCCAAATGTAGGCACGCATATGAGGGAGCCCACGAAGCCCCCGTGGAGGTGCCAGAGACCTGCTGGTAATGTATCTCATTAAACTGAAAATAGTTATTATTTAGTGCAAATTCCAACAGTTCAACATTGCACCTCATGGCAAAGAACTCTGAGGATCTGAAAAAAAGATTTGTTGCTTTACATAAAGATGGCCTAGGCTATAAGCAGATTGACCCTAAAACTGAGCTGCGGCACGGTGGCCTAGACTATACAGCGGTTTAACAGGAAAGGTTCCACTCAGAACAGGCCTCGCCATGGTCGACCAAAGGGGTTGAGTGCACGTGCTCAGCGTCATATCCAGAGGTTGTCTTTGGAAAATAGACAGAGTGCTGCCGGCATTGCTGCAGAGGTTGAAGGGGTGAGGGGTCAGTCTGTGAGTGCTCAGACCATACGCTGCACACTGCATCATATTGGTCTGCATGGCTGTCATCCCAGAAGGAAGCCTCTTCTAAAGATGATGCACAAGAAAACCCACAAACAGTTTCTTGAAGACAGACTAAGGACATGAATTACTGAAACCAAGTCCTGTGGTCTGATGAGACCAAGATAAACTTATTTGGTTCAGATGGTACCAAACGTCTACCAAGCGTGTGTGGCAGCAACCAGGTGAGGAGTAAAAAGACAAATGTGTCTTGCCTACAGTCAAGCATGGTGGTGGGAGTGTCATGGTCTGGGACTGCATGAGTGCTGTCGACACTGGGAAGCTACAGTTCATTGAAGGAACTATGAATGCCAACATGTACTGTAACATACTGAAGCAGAGCATGATCCCCTCCCTTCGGAGACAGGGCAGTATTCCAACATTATAATAACCCCAAACTCCTCCAAGACAACCACTGCCTTGCTAAAGAAGCTGAGGGTAAAGGTGATGGACTGGCCAAACATGTCTCCAGACCTAAACCCTATTGAGCATTTGAGAGGCATCCTCAAATGGAAGGTGTTGGAACGCAAGGTCTCTAATATCCACCAGCTCTGTGATATCGTCATGGAGGAGCGGAAGAGGACTCCAGTGCCAACCTGTGACGCTCTGGTGAACTCCATGCCCAAGAGGGTAATGCAGTGCTGGAAAATAATGGTGGCCACACAAAATATTGACACTTTGGGCCCAATTTGAACATTTTCACTTAGGGGTGTATTCTCTTTTGTTGACAGCGGTTTACACATGAATGGCTGTGTGTTGAGTTATATTGAGGGGACAGCAGTTACACTGTTATACAAGCTGTACACTCACTACTTTACATTGTAGCAAAGTGTCATTTCTTCAGTGTTGTCACATGAAAAGATAGAATAAAATATTTACAAAAATGTGAGGGGTGTACTCACTTTTGTGAGATACTTTATATATATATATATATATATATGATGGCAACAGTTTGCACAGTAATGTAGAGGGGGCAGTACAATTACAATACAGTTCAATAAAGAAGGGACAGCGGGGCCCTGCTTGTGGAGCTTACATTCTAAAGGAAGACTATATATGTATATATATTGTGGGCGATTAGCTCATGGGGATCACATTTTAGATGAAAATATGCAGCATGGAGGTCAGTTTCTTTAACCACTTCCACACTGCGCACCGTATATTTACTGCGGCAGTGTGGAGTATACAGCGATCTGCGGAGTGGCAGCTAGAGGGCGCACGCACCCACTGTACTCCGGAGGAGTGTGCCCGCAGCTCGGGTGGACCAGATGTCCACCGGCAATCTGCGATGAGCTGCCGCAGCAAAAGAACGGGGGGACCGCGGATGTAAACATGGCGGTTCCCCACATTGTCAGTGGGGACATAAGAGCTCTACTGATCCCTGTCACTGGGATCAGTTAGATCTCTTATGCCCATAACAGTCCAGCCCCCCACAGTTAGAACACATGCAGGGAACACAGTTAACCCCTAGATCTCCCCCTGCATGTTAACCCCTTCACTGCCAACGACATTTATACAGTAATCAGTGGACATTTACATTTCTGATCGCTGTATAAATGTCATTGGTCCCAAAAAAGTGTCAAAAATGTCCGACATATCCGCTGCGATATCGCAGTACCACTAAAAACTGCAGATCACTGCCATTACTAGTAAAAAATAAAAAAAAATAAAAACCCCAGAAATGAATTCTCATCATTCATAAACGCGGCAACGACAATCAATATACGGCGATTGTGATTTTTTCTTACCAAAAATATGAGGAAGAATATAAATCGGCCAAAACCGATGAAAAAAAAATGAAAATATATTTTTTTGGATTTGTATTTTAGCAAAAAGTAAGAAACTTTTTTTTTGCAAAGTTGTTGCTCTTTTTTGTTTCAGAAATGACACAGAGGGGATCAAATTACCACCAAAAGAAAGGTCTATTTGGGGGGGAAAAAAGACGCAAATTTTGTTTGGATACAACGTCGCACGACCGCGTAATTGTCTGTTAAAGTGCCGAATCGCAAAAAGTGCTCTGGTCTTAACCTGGGAAATCCTTTCGGGGCTGAAGTGGTTAAAATCTGGTGGCTTGCCAGATTTTATTATCACAGTTTTGCAAGATCAAAACATATAAAAAACAGAAAACAAAACCTTGCCGCCCGGCGCTAGACTAAACAATCAGGTTCCTCTCTATACAGTGTGGGGCTGTCCCCTACACCCACAAAACATAAGCACATTGCAAACCTTGATCTTTCAGTCCAACTTAGCACACAGCCTTCTCCCTCTGAGATCCAGGATAGAGCTCACCTCTGCTCTCTTCCTGCTCATTAAATGCAGGTGGAGAGGGGTTTGAGTGGACTAGAAAGCACAGGGTCAGACTCTCGCCAGTTACCTCAAAATGATCGCATGCGAGGCGACAAGTATCGCCCATCTATTATGGCACCTCTCATAATGTCACATATCCTTACCTCTGCTCAAGCCCCTGGGGCGGAGCAACTGTCTCGACCATACAGTGGGTCTGGGAAAGGCCATCTGCATTGTTTTGGAGCCTTCTGGCCTGGTGTTCCACTGAGAATTTAAGTGGCTGTGGGGCGAGGAACCACCTAGTCACGCAGCTATTTTTCTCCCGGTTATTAAACATCCACTTAAGGGTGGCATGGTCGGTGACTAGCCTGAATGACCTTCCCAGTAAGTAGTATTTTAGGGCCTCTAAGGCCTACTTGATGGCCAGGCACTCCTTCTCCACAATGGCATACTTCCTTTCATGGCTATTAGGTTTCCTGCTTAAGTAGATGACCAGGTGCTCCTCGCCATCTCTGATCTGGGACAGAACAGCACCTAGTCCCACCTTCAAGGCGTCAGTTTAAAAACACAAACTCTTTTGTGAGGTCTGGAGTCACAAGCACCAGCTGTACACAAAGGGCTTGCTTCAACTTCTGGAACGCCTTCTCAGCTTCGGGATTCAACTTAACCATTCCTGACCCTCTACCCTTCGTCAGCTCGGTCAGAGGGACGGCAACGGTGGCAAAGTTGGGAATGAGGCATCGGTAATACCCTGTAATCCCCAGGAAGGCACAAACCTGCTTTTTGTTCACCGGTTGGGGCCACTTTTGAATTGCCTCGATCTTATTGGTCTTGGGCTTGATCATACCCCGACCACTAACATACCCAATGTATTTAGCCTCCTCCACACCTATGGCACACTTTTTTGGGTTGGTTGTTAAACCTGCTACCCTCAGTGAATCTACCATGGCCTGCACCCAGGGCAGATGTGACTCCCAATCTAGGCTGTGGATGACCACATCATCGAGATAGGCAGCTGCATAGGGCCAAAGATTTTCTCCATCATCCTCTGGAAGGATGCAGGGGCCCCATGCAGACCAAACAGCATTTTCTTGTATTGGAAGGACCCCTCTGGGGTAGAAAAGGCTGTTTTTTTGTGGCTGACTCCGTGAGTGGGATCTGCCATTTTCCCTTAGTTAGGTCTAGGGTTGTTATGTACCAAGCACCTCCAAACCTGTCTCCAAGTTCGTCAACCCGCGGCATCTGGTTTGTGTCAAACTTAGACACATCAATCAGCTTACTGAAATCGTTACAGAACCGGATAGTGCCATCGGGCTTTGGGACCAACACTATAGTGCTTGACCAGGCGCTGTGGGACTCCTCTATCACGTCTAACTCCAACATGGTTTTTATTTCTCTTCCTCTCAACTAGCCTCAGGTATTCTGTAGGGTTTTAAATGTACATGTCATGTTGAAGCACAGTGGTCAGTTTGGATAGGGGAGAGAAAAAGTCTCTATTTTTACTGACAAATTTCTTAATGTTGTTTTGTTGCATCAGTGACATGACTCAG
This sequence comes from Glandirana rugosa, assembly GCA_018402905.1. Lineage (NCBI taxonomy): Eukaryota > Metazoa > Chordata > Amphibia > Anura > Ranidae > Glandirana > Glandirana rugosa. The sequence goes on along the minus strand of BLSH010338287.1, from coordinate 335,223 downwards.
TTATGGGGACATCCGGGGTCAGGGGTAACCTGTCCCTTTGGGAGTCGGCACTGCCAGTAAACTCTCTCTATCCTTCCACAGTTTTAGGAGATTAACATGGTAAATCTGCTCGGGTTTACTTTTCCCTAGCTGGTAAACTTTGTAGTTTACTTTCCCTAATCTCAAAGGGACCCTGCCACTTTGTCAGGAATTTATTTTCAACCGTGGGGACTAGCACCAGCACTCTGTCTCCGGTGTTAAAAATTTGGGTTTTAGCTTCCCGCCTATAAACGCCTCCTCTGGGCTTCCTGGGCTTGCTCCATATGCTCTCGTACAAGGCGCAGGACAGAAGCGATTCAATCCTGCATCAAGGAGATGTGCTCTATAATGCTTCTATATGGGGTGGCCTTTCCTTCCCACATCTCTTTTGCATCATCCAGCAGCTCCCTGAGATGTCTACCATGCAAGAGTTTTAAGGGGGAATACCCCGAAGATGCCTGCAGAACCTCTTCTATGGCAAACATGAGGTGCAGCAAAAAATCCTAATTTCGCCTATCTTTATCCACCACCTTTTTTAGCATACTGTTGAGGGTCTTATTAAACCTTTCCACCAGACCGTCAGTTTGGGGGTGGTAAACAGAGGTACAGAGATCAGAGATTTTGTACAACTTGCACAATTCTCTGTTCACACTGGACATAAACAGGGTACCCTGATCTGTCAAGATTTCTTTAGCGATCCCCACCCGACTAAACACCTGGACCAACTCCTTGGCGATAGTGTTAGCAGAGGTATTCCGCAAGGGTATGGTCTCAGGGTAGCCGGTTGCATAGTCCAGAATCAGCAGGATATGCTGGTCTGCTCGGGCAGATTTTACTACTGTTCGCACGAGATCCATGCCAATTCGCTCAAATGGCACTTCAATGATGGGAAGTTGGACAAGGGGACTAAGAAAATGGGGTGATGGGGCCATCATTTGACACTCAGGGCATGATTCAAAGTATTTTTTGACGTCTGTATACAACCCAGGCCAGAAAAATCTCTGGGTTATTCTCTCCCTGGTTTTCTACATACCCACATGTCCCCCCCCCCCATTACATGCCCATAGGCCAGTTCTAGCACCATCCTGCAGAATGGGAATCACCAGCTGTTCCACTTTGTCCTCCCCACGCTTCACCACCTGATACAAAAAAATATATTTAAGCGCCATGCAGGGAAAAGACACCCCCCATTAGGGTCCACAAGTTCCCCATCCATCTCCTTCACTTTTCTCTGGCTCTAAGAAGAGTGACATCCCATAGTTGTTCTGTACAGAAGTCCTCTCTCCGGACCTATAAGTCAGGTACTACATTTGGTTCACTCTCCCCATCAGGGTCAGAGAGCTGAGCTGAACACCCCCGGTTTGGTTTGCACCAGAACATGCGAACAGACAAAAAGTTCAGGGCGATCATCCGAACACCATTAAAGTCTATGGGACCCGAAGACAAAAAATCAAAAGTGCTAATTTTAAAGGCTTATATGCAATAGTATTGCCCTAAAAAGTGTATGGGGACCCTGGACCTGCCCTAGGGGACATGTATCAATGAAAAAAAAAGTTTTTTAATCAATCGTTTTTTCAGGAGCAGTGATTTTAATAATGCTTAAAGTGAAAAAAATGAAAAATTCCTTTAAATATCGTGCCTGGGGGGTGTCCTTAGTCTGTGTGTAAAAGGGTGCATCTCTGTGAGGTATAGAACATAGCCAGAGCAAAATGACATTTACATAGGAAAAATTATCATTTAAAATCGCAGCTGTAATGTATTGACGGTTCCCGGCAATATACAAAAAATCGCTGAAAAAAAGTGTGTGCGGTCCCCCCCAGTCCAAATTAGACTCTGTGGATGTGGTTTGGATATTAAGGGGAACCCCACGCCAAATTTAAAAAAAAATTGACATGGGGGTCCCCCTAAAATCCAAACCAGACCCTTATCCGAGCATGCAGCCCTGGCCGGTTAGGATGGGGGGGACGAGCGAGCGCCCCCCTCCTGAACCGCACCAGGCTACATGCCCTCAACATGGGGAGTATGGGTGCTTTGGGGGAGGGGGGCTCTGCCCACCCACCTCAAAGCACCTTGTCCCCATGTTGATGGGGACAAGAGCCTCTTCTCCATAAGCCTGGCCGGGGCTTGTGGGGGTCTGTGGGCAGGGGGGCTTATCGGAATCTGGAAGCCCCCTTTAATAAGGGGGCCCCCAGATCCCAACCCCCCCCATGTGAACAGGTTTGGGGTACATTGTTCCTTTATTTTGTATTAGAGTTCTTTTCTTCTTTCTTCCTCTATCTTCTCCTGGCCCAGTCCTTCTTCTGATCTTCTTCTTCTTTTAGTCTTTTTGCTTCCTCTCTTCATCTTCAATCATCAATCTTCATCTTCATCTTCTTTCTTCTTTCCACGCCGCCGAGCTCTCCGCTGCTGCAGTCCAGCCCCTGCAGCATCTCCCCGAATGGGCAGTATTCACAATGACAGTTCTTTTAAAAGAAGGGGCGGGGCCACCCGTGATGTAAATGGGGGATCCGCCCTCTCTGACATCACATGGCATCAGAAGGGGGTGGGTTCACTCAGTTAAGTCACTGGTGGTCCCACCCCTTCTTATAAAAGTACTGTCATTGCGAAGACCGCCCATTCTGTAAGACGTGCAGGGGCCGGACTGCTGCAGCGGAGAGAGTGGTGGCGGGGAAAGAAGAAAGATCAAGATGAAGATGAAGATTGAAGATTGAAGACGAAGAGAGGAAGCAAAAAGACTAAAAGAAGAAGCAGAAAACCAGAAGAAGGGCCAGGCCAGGAGAAGATGGAGGAAGAAAGAAGAAAGAAGAAAAGAGCTATAATACAAAATAAAGGACTTCTCAAAAACTGCCTATTGTTTTTTTTACATTACACTCCTTTTTTGGGGAATGGGCAGGGGTACAAAGTACCCCAAACCTATTCACATAGGGCAGGGTCGGGATCTGGGTTCCCTTTATTAAAAGGGGCTTCCAGATTCTGATAAGCCCCATGCCTGCAGACCCCCACAACCACCGGCCAGGGTTGTGGGGATGAGGCCCTTCTCCCCATCAACATGGGGACAAGGTGCTTTGGGGGGACCTCAAAGCATCCTCCCCATGTTGAGTGGCCTGGTATGGTTCGGAGGGGGGGCGCTCGCGCATCCCCACCCCCTCCTGCCATGCCAGGGCTGTGTGCTTGGATAAGGGTTTGGATTTTGGGGGGACCCCACACCATTTTTTTTTAATTTGGTGCGGGCTTTCCCTTAAAATCCATAACAAACCTGAAGGGCCTAGTTTGGATTTTGGGGGGAACCGCACGTCTTTTTTTTAAATTTTGGCACGGGTTCCCCTTGAATTCAATACCAGACCTGAAGGGCCTGGTTTGGATTTTGGGGGGAATCACATGTCATTTTTTTTTTTTGGCACCGGGTTCCCCTTAAATTCCATACCAGACCTGAAGGGCCTGGTTTGGATTTTGGGGGAATCACACATCATTTTTTTTTCACATTTTGGCACAGGGTTCCCCTTAAATTCCATACCAGACCTGAAGGGCCTGGTTTGGATTTTGGGGGGAACCGCACGTGATTTTTTTGTTTATTTTAGCTTGGGCCCTGCTGTTGTAAATTAGTTTAAAAATTGTGATAAAATCCCCCAGTCAAACAGGTGATGAAAAATTGGGCCTTGTGTGTTGGCATTCCCAGAACACTGTACCCCCTTGCAGTTACTCTTGTTGGACGGAGGAACTGGGCCTGATGTTGTAAATTAGTTTACAAATTCTGACGAAGGCCCCCAGTCAAACAGGTGGCCAAAAATTATGCCTTGCTTGTTGGCGGTGCCAGAACACTGTAACCCCTTGCAGTTACTCTTGTTGGACGGAGGAACTGGGCCTGATGTTGTAAATTTGTTTACAAATTCTGACGAAAGCCCCCAGTCAACCAGGTGGCCAAAAATTGGGCCTTGCTTGTTGGCGGTGCCAGAACACTGTAACCCTTTGCAGTTAATCTTGTTGGACAGAGGAACTGGGCCTGATGTTGTAAATTAGTTTACAAATTCTGACGAATGCCACCCAGTCAAACAGGTGGCCAAAAATTGGGCCTTGGGTGCTGGCGGTGCCAGAACACTGTAACCCCTTGCAGTTAATCTTGTTGGATGGAGGAACTGGGCCTGATGTTGTAAATTCGTTTAACCACTTAAGGCCCGGAGCCCTTTTTTACACTTGTTGTTTACAAGTTAAAATCATTTTTTTGCTAGAAAATTATTTAGAACCCCCAAACATTATATATTTTTTTCAAACACCCTAGAGAATAAAATGGCGATCGTTGCAATACTATTTGTCACACGGTATTTGCGCAGCAGTCTTTCAAGTGCAATTTTTTTGAAAAACAAAATCGCATTTTTGAGTTAAAAAATAAGACAACAGTAAAGTTAGCTCAATTTTTTTGTATATTGTGAAAGAGGATGTTACGCCGAGTAGATAGATACCATATATGTTAGAGTTGAAAATTGCGCACACTTTCTGAATGGCGACAAACTCCGGTACTTAAAAATCTCCATAGGCGACGCTTTAAAATTTTTTACGGTTATCAGGTTAGAGGTACAGAGGAGGTCTTTTGCTAGAATTACTGCTCACACTCTGGCAATCGCGGCGATACCTTAGATGTGGGGCTTTTCATATACGGGCGTGACTTACATATGCGTTTTCTTTGCTGCGCGAGCTCCCATTTACCGTGGCGCTTTATTTTTTTTTTTTTTATATGATTATATTTTTCGAGTAAACCAGTAAACCAGAAGTGATGTTCTGGCATTGCTTCCAGAAATGTACGAAGGAGTCCTGATTGAAGCTGATTCCGGCATCCACAGGGACTCCACACAGTGGCCTGAAGTGTCGGATCGGAGCTCCGGTCCCTTGGTGGGATGGGAGACTGGAGAAGAGCGGTGGACGGTGGCGGGAGGGGGGTGGCCCCTCCCGCTCCCTGGGATAAAGGCCGAGTGGCTTCCAAGCCATTATCACAGAGTAGCTGGCTGCCTGCTCTAAAAAACGATACTGGGGTATAGCCTGTAGCTGCAGACTATACCCCGATACTTCCACTTAACGCTGCCGCCATTTATAAACGACAATTCGCGTTAAGTGGTTAAAAATTGTGATGACATGCCCCAGTCCAACAGGTGGTGAAAAATTGGGCCTTGGGTGTTGTCGGTGCCAGAACACTGTAACCCCTTGCAGTTACTCTTTTTGGGCGCAGGAACGGGTCCTGCTGTTGTAAATTAGTGAAACCACTTAATGTGAATCGCTGTTTATAAACGGCGGCTGCTTTAAGTGGAAGTATCTATACCCTGGTACGGTTTTTTAGAGCAGGCAGCCGGCTATCCGTAGATAACACCCGATCTGCTAGGGAGCCGCTCGGTCGTTATCCCAGGCAGTGAGAGGGGACAGCCCCTCTCCCGCCCCCATCCACCACTCTTCTCCAGCCTCCTGTCCCACTGGGAGACAGGAGCTCAAATCTGATGCTTCTGGTCACTGTAGAAGCCGGAATCGGCTTCGATCGGGACTCCTTCGTACATTTCCGGAAGCAACAGTACAACGTCACTTCCGATTTACTCGACGACTAACGGCGCCGGTTTTAAAAAAATGACAGTATTCAGAATCACCGTTTTTGGTGATCTGAATATTGTGAAGTGTAAAGGAGGGATGGGGGTCTTTTAGAACGGTTGGAGGCTCGTCTATTATGGCATCTTGCATAACGTCACTATATATATATATATATATATATATATATATATATATATATATATATACAGTATCTCACAAAAGTGAGTACACCCCTCACATTTGTGTAAATATTTTATTCTATCTTTTCATGTGACAACACTGAAGAAATGACACTTTGCTACAATGTAAAGTAGTGAGTGTACAGCTTGTATAACAGTGTAAAATTGCTGTCCCCTCAAAATAACTCAACACACAGCCATTAATGTCTAAACCACTGGCAACAAAAGTGAGTACACCCCTAAGTGCAAATGCCCAAATTGGGCCAAATTTGCCATTTTCCCTCCCCGGTGGCATGTGACGTGCTAGTGTTACAAGGTCTCAGGTGTGAATGAGGAGCAGGTGTGTTAAATTTGGTGTTATCGCTCTCACCCTCACATACTGGTCACTGGAAGTTCAACATGGCACCTCATGGCAAAGAAAGAGGATCTGAAAAAAAGAATTGTTGCTCTAAATAAAGCCTAGGCTATAAGAAGATTGCTAAGACCCTGAAACTGAGCTGCAGCACGGTGGCCAAAACAATACATTGGTTTAACAGGACTGGTTCCACTCAGAACAGGCTTCGCCATGGTCGACCAAACAAGTTGAGTGCATGTGCTCAGCGTCATAAAGATGATGCACAAGAAAGCCTGCAAACAGTTTGCTGAATATAAGCAGACTAAGGACATGGATTACTGGAACCATGTCCTGTGGTCAGATGAGACCAAGATAAACGTATTTGGTTCAGATGGTGTCCACCGTGTGTGGTGGCAACCAGGTGAGGAGTACAAAGACAAGTGTGTCTTGCCTACAGTCAAGCATGGTGGTGGGAGTGTCATGGTCTGAGGCTGCAAGAGTGCTGCCGGCATTGGGGAGCTACAGTTCATTGAGGTAACCATGAATGCCAACTTGTACTGTGACATACTGAAGCAGAGTATGATCCTCTCCAACATGATAATGGCCCCAAACACACCTCCAAGATGACCACTGCCTTTCTAAAAAAGCTGTGTCTCTAAACCCTATTGAGCATCTGTGGGGCATCCTCAAATGGAAGGTGGAGGAGTGCAAGGTCTCTAACATCCACCAGCTCCATGATGTTATCCTGGAGGAGTGGAAGAGGACTCCAGTGGCAACCTGTGAAGCTCTGGTGAACTCCATGCCCAAGAGGATTAAGGCAGTGCTGGAAAATAATGGTGGCCACACAAAATATTGACACTTTGGGCCCAATTTGGACATTTTCACTTAGGGGTGTACTCATTTTTGTTGTCAGCGGTTTAGACATTAATGGCTGTGTGTTGAGTTATTTTGAGGGGGCAGCAAATTTACACTGTTATACAAGCTGTACACTGACTACTTTACATTGTAGCAAAGTGTAATACAGTACAGTATATAGAGTTACAGTTGTGATCATAAGTTTACATACCCTGGCAGAATTTATGATTTCTTATCCATTTTTCAGAGAATATAAATGATAACACAAAAACATTTCTTTCACTCATGGTTGGTGTTTGGATGAAGCCATTTATTATCACTTAACTGTGTTTACTCTTTTAAATCATAATGATAACAGAAACTATCCAAATGACCCAGATCAACAGATTTTGGCCTGATAACATGCACATAAGTTGACACAAAGGGGTTTGAATGGCTATTAAAGGTAACCATCCTCACCTGTGATCTATTTGCTTGTAATTAGTGTGTGTGTATAAAAGGTCAATGAGTTTCTGGACTCCTGACAGACCCTTGCATCTTTCATCCAGTGCTGCACTAACGTTTCTGGATTCTGAGTCATGGGGAAAGCAAAATAATTGTCAAAGGATCTGAACAGTTCAACTATACAGTTGAACTGTATAAAACAGGAAAGGGATATAAAAAGATATCCAAGGAATTGAGAATGCCAATCAGCAGTGTTCAAACTCTAATCAAGAAGTGGAAATTGAGGGGTTCTGTTGAAACCAAAACCATGGTTGGTATTTTGTGCGAACATTCAAACACTGTTAAAGTCTGTGGGACCAGAACATGAAAAATCAAGTGCTCATTTTAAAGGTTTATATGCAATGTTATTGCCCTAAAAAGTGTATGGAGACCCGGGTCCTGCCCTAGGGGACGTGGATCAATGCAAAAAAAAGTTTTTAAATCAATTGTTTTTTCAGGAGCAGAGATTTTAATAATGCTTAAAGTGAAACAATAAAAATGAAATATTTCTTTAAACAATGTGCCTGGGGGGTCTCTTAGTCTGCCTGTAAAAGGGCGCACCTCTGTGGTGTTTAGAACATAGCCAGAGCAAAATTACAAAAATTTGTGAAGGAAAAATTGCCATTTATTATTGTGGTTGTAATTTATTGCTGGCTCCCGGCAATATACAGAAAAATCACTGGAAAAATTTGCCTGGGGTCCCCCCACCCCAGTTAATACCAGGGTCTGGTTTAGATTTTAAGGGGAACCCCACGCCAAAATTTAAAAAACATTGACGTGGGGTCCCCTCTAAAATCCAAACCAGATGTAACCTGGTCAAGCAAAATCCAAGCATGCAACCTGGCAGGCCAGGATGGGGGGGATGAGCGAGCGTACCCCCTCCTGAACCATACCAGGCTACACACCCTCAACATGAAGAGTATGGGTGCTTTGGGGCAGGGGGGGCTCTGCGCCCCCCACCCCAAAGCATCTTGTCCCCATGTTGATGGGGACAAGAGCCTCTTCCCCACAACCCTGGATAAGGGGGCCCCCAGATCCCGACCCCCCCATGTGAATTAGTATCAGGTACATCGTACCCCTTCTGATTTGAACATATATAACAGCGCCTACCCTAAAACATTGTGTTGAATGTAAATAAATATTATAATCCTTTGGTGGACCAACTAAAAAAATCCAACAAGATATATAAATATCAATATAAACATAAACAAAGTGCTGCAAAAACAACCATAACAGTGTAAGCAACACCTGGGGGCTGCTGTACTCAGGTATTTCCTCCCAGCAAGATAGATCACTATACCAGTGCCTACCCAAAAATGTAATAAATAGTCCACATAATAAAAAGTGACATAGTGCTCCAAAGTGCTCTTCCGTGCTCCTATATAATACTCGGTGCAGTATAGTGGCAAAGTGACTGAAAAGCAGTGGGTCCATTCTGTCTGGTGAGTGAGGGCACAAGAGGGTCACCAGTCACTTTGCCACTATACTGCACCGAGTATTATATAGGAGCACGGAAGAGCACTTTGGAGCACTATGTCACTTTTTATTATGTGGACTATTTATTACATTTTTGGGTTGGCGCTGGTATAGTGATCTATCGTACCCCTTTTACTTCACCAAAAGTGTCAAAAAAATAAAAAAAACACAGGAGACAATTAGGGACAAGTGCTTTATTAAAATATAAAAAATAAAAATAATTGTCCCCGTTGTAATCCATCGTCAATCACGGTGAGCAATGAACCCGAAATAAAAAACAAAAAATTAACAGATCCTTCTCCATGGGAGGGTTCTCACCCACTGAGCTCTTTTAGTTGTGATGGTTTATTTATAGTGAAGGGTGAGGCCACACAGTGGCGTAATACAGTGACCCACCCCTCCGACATCACATGACATCAGAAGGGGGCGGGGTCACCCATACATCATCTGGTGGCCCCTCCCTGCACTATAAATGAAACGCCAACACAAAGCCAGTGCAGACAATGGCAGCCCTCCCATGGAGGAGGAGCTGTGCATGCCGTTTGCGGCAATGCATTATGGGGCGCTCCGCCGCGCGAAGTCACTGCAAACGACCTATAATGTTCTAAATTCGATGAACGGGTGGAAGCCCAATGTTTGAGTCAAACGTATGTTAGACTCAAACCGTGGGCCCTTCCCTAATCTCCAATTACTCTACAGAATGTGATAGAGAACTTTAGTGCAGTTTTTGATATAAGGCCTTGGCATTGTGACATTCTGGAAGGCGAGATGATCGATGGACATTATGATTCATCTCGCATGCATTCATTTTCAGTGAACTAAGGCAAAATTCGTTCCAGGTGTTACCAGCCACCTTAGCAGGGTTGGTTCTGGACCAGATTTTGTGGTCTACTTGTGTCCACCAACAGGGGGTATAAATAAGCAAGAGTAGAGCAAAGGTTTGCTCTGGCTTTTGACTCAGTAAGCCAAAACTTGAAAAAGCTGCTGAACTGAAGTTTTGCTTTGTGACTGAAACAAAAGGTTTGAATTATCTTTTTTTGCAGGTGACTGGGAGAAGCCCTTCACCTCTGAGTTAGGAAACCTGGAAATGTTTAGTAAGAGCCTGTATGGCAAGGATTTATTTTCTGTTTTGTTTGTTTGATTTTTCATGCAGTCTTTTAAAAAAAAAACTGGCTACAAGTCAGCTTTTAAGAAAAACCTGCCGTTTGGACTACCTCTTCCTCAGGGAAGATGATCCCCATTGAGCTAACCCCCACATATGGTGGATTTTCGGCGGGCATCTTCCCGAACAAGGGGAAAGATGAAGGATGTGTTAAAAGCCCTGGTGCAGGTCACTGCAACCCAGGAGGAAACCAATCGGCAGGTCGCACAGGCCACTGCAGCGCAGCAGGAAACCAACTGCCAAGTTGCAGAGGCTGTGGCAGCCCAGCGGAAGGTGAATCGCTAGCAGCTGGAGGCAAATCTCCAGGCCATTGCAGCCCAGCAGGAGGCAAATCACCAGGCCATTGCCGCCCAGCAGGAGACTAATCGCCAGTTTGCGGAGGCCCTGGTGGAGTTAAAGAAGGGGTCCACAAGTCCTTTGCGGAGGCCCTGGTGAAGTTAAAGAAGGGATCCACAAGTCCTTTGCTGGTAGAACAGAAAATGGTGGTTGCCAGCTTATACCTGCAGAAGATGACACCGGAAGATGATGTGGAAGCTTACCTAGCAACCTTTGAAAGAGTGTCTGTTCGAGAAGAATGGCAAAAAGAGCAATGGGCAGGACTGCTAGCACCATTTCTGACAGGAGAACCCCAAAAGGCCTATTATGACCTGAAACCAGATGCTGCTCAGGATTATAAGACACTGAAAGCTGAGATGCTTGCACGTATGTAAAAAGGCCCTCCTGTTTCTTTCAAATTAGTCAGTGCAAGTTGCATTAGCTCTCAGACCAACAATTGATGCTGATAGTACACATTTTGTGGAGCAAGGTATACTTGAACCTGTAACACACCCTAAGTGGTGTACCCCAATAGTCTCAGTGTTGAACCAAATGGTGCAGTTAGAATTTGTGCTGAGTATAAATGTACAATCAACAAAGCACTGCAGGTACATCCCTATCAAATTCAAGCTGTACGTGAAATTCTGACTACGTTAGCAAAAGGAAAGGTGTTTGGCAAACTGGATATGGCACAAGCTTACCAACAATTACCTGTGGATGATGATGCTGCTATTATCCACAAACAATAATAATACACAAAGGAGCTTTCTGAGCAAAATGTTTGCAGTTTGGAGTTTTCACTGCACCCAGCATATTCCAGAACTTAATATAGGGCCTCTTATCTGGAATTCCAGATGTAGTACCTTATTTTGAGGATGTTCTTATTGGAGCGGATTGCATTCAGTCTTTGGCTTCACAACTACAACTTGTTTTGAAACGTTTTCTTGATGCTGGTCTCAAACTTAAAAAAGAAAAGTGTGTTTTTGGGGTAAACAGCGTGGATTTCCTTGGATACAGAATTGATAAACACGGAATTTATCCAACTGATTCTAAGGTTGAAGCTATCCATAAAGCTCCAGTCCCAACAAACAAACAAGAGCTGCTAGCTTTCCTAGGGTTACTTAATTTGTACCATTCTTTTCTGCCTGACAAAGCACCTCAGCCACTGTCATAAGAGTTTTAAGGAGGCTGTTTGGATTGCCAGTTACAATCGTGTCTGATAATGGAACACAATTTACCTCCTCAGAATTCAAAACCTTTATCTTATTCGGCATGTCACGATTGCACCATTTCACCCATCATTAAATGGTCAAGCTGAACGTATGCTTCAGACCACTAAAGACTCATTGAAGAGAATTGTTTAATCTCCTCTTTTCAAGAGAGAATAAATTCAGTTCCTCTTAAATAAAAAATTATTTCCTCATAGCTGAGCCCCTCCATGCCTCTTACTAGTTTAGTTGCCCTTCTCTGCACTTTCTCCAGTTCCCCAATATCCTTTTTGAGAATTGGTGCCCAAAACTGAACTGCATATTACAGATGAGGTCTTACTAAGGATTTGTACAGATGATGTCTCTCTCTCTGGAGTCCATACCTCTCTTATACAAGAAAGGATTTTGCTTGCTTTGGAAACCGCAGCTTGGCATTGCATGCCATTATTAAGCTTATGATCAACCAAAACCCCCAGATCCTTCTCAACTATGGATTCCCCCAGTATGTATGATGTGACCTGGAATTTTATAGATAAGCAACTCCTATCCTCATATTGATTAGTGGTTCCAAATTAATAATAACTACTGCAGTAGGGGCAGACATAAAAGATACACTCAGCATCTTTCCAAATAACTGTTCTGTTTTATTATAATGCAATTGAAGGTTTTTATACACAGGATTAAGTATGTATCACATTAATATTACAATTGTACTTGTATGGTAAAAAGGGGCGTAACATAAGCAGGCTAATTCTAATCAGGACTCAAAAGAATGCAAACATGTAATGAACATTATTAGTGCCGTGTGCACAATGAGTGCAGTGTGCAATACATACAAAATAGAATACAATTATATACAGAACTTACAAATTTCCTTTACAGATGCGTGCATATTCTTAGCCCCCAAGTGCATAACTTTACATTTATCAATATTAAACTTCTGCCCCCATATCGATAGAGGTCCCTGGCCTGGCCAACCCAAGCCCAGTAAAGATCTGGCGTTTCCCTTCCTATCTAGCCCATAACCAAACTCTTAATAGAATCCTCCAAAACACATGGGCAGAGTACCTAGACACAAATGCAATTCAAGTTTCTGATCCTAATCTACTTTGGGAAGTGGGAAAGGCAGTCATTCGAGGGAAAATTATTTCCTTTGCCTCGGCCCACAAAAAGAAAATAAAGCGGAAATAAGCCTCGGCGAGCTCCGCCCTGCGGGACACCCAAGCGAAACTCAATCACTCAAACTCTCCCGAAAACAGGGAGAACTGGCACAAAGCTAAGTCTCTGTTTGACTTGTGGTCGGAGGAACAGGAAAAGATGTACAGATCCATATCGGATCTCTATTTCCACAAATATGGAAACAAGCCTGGAAAACTCTTGGCACAGCTATGCAAGGGCGGTCACACTCCTTCGCATATAGCTGCGCTGAAAGATGTCCATGGAAATCTTATCACATCCCCTAAAGGGATAAACAGAGTTTTAAAACAATTTTATGCCTCCCTCTATGGCCCCGCCACCATTGACGAACAAACGGCTTTGCGGTTTCTTGACCAAATAGCTCTTCCCTCGCTCACCCCATCTCAACTAGCCAATCTGAATGCTCAAATCACTCCAGAAGAAATTACACAGGCAATAAAATCTCTATCCCCTGGTAAGGCCCCAGGCCCAGACGGCTTCACGTCAGAATTCTATAAATTGACCGCTAACACTCTCTCACCCACACTTGCCACAGTTTTTCAGAACATACTGATTGGTGCCCCGTATCTCCCTTCGGGATACCAGGCGTATATTAAATTCATCCCCAAAAAAGAGAAAAACCCCACAGAGCCTGGATCGTATCGCCCAATTTCCCTTTAAATCTGGACTCAAAGTTGCTCTCAAAAATCATGGCGCGTAGATTGGCAATCATAATGCCTACTATTATTCACCCTACCCAAGCAGGTTTTACGCAAGGTCGTTCAGCAATTTCGAACATCAGAAAGGTCCTTGCGGTCCTGGAGCTCTCGGGGACTGGGTCAGTCTCGGAAAACGTGATAGTCACGCTAGACGCTGAAAAAGCGTTTGACAATGTGAGCTTCCACTGGTTGCGCTTGGTCCTCGAGAGATTTGGCTTCATGGGCCCAATCCTGCATTTAGTTTTGACCATGTACGCTCGCCCCTTCGCACAAGTTATAGCGGCTGGACACATATAAGATAAGATTACACTGCACAAGGGTACAAGGCAGGGCTGCCCGCTGTCTCCTCTCCTTTTTAACCTGGCCTTGGAACCCTTGTCCAGATACCATCTATCCCATCCCAACCTTTACGGCGTTAAAGTGGGCACTACTAACTTAGAACTGCAATGTTTGCTGATGATCTGCTGATATTCACCTCAGACCTCCAGTCAGACATCCCTTGCATACAGAAAATCTTTACTCACTTCAGACAATGTTCTTGGCTCAAAATAAACTTTGCAAAAAGCAAAATATTACCACTCTTTCACGGTCGTCGCCCCTCATGGGCGACTAACTCCCCCTTCCAAATTGCCCACAATCACATAACGTACCTAGGGATAAAGATAGGTAAAACCCCGCACTCACTCTATCAGCTTAATTTCACATCAGTGGTATCCAAGTTAATAAATCAATTAGATAGCTGGATGAACCTCCCGCTCTCCTTTTTCCGCCGCTGTCACCTTTACAAGATGGTATAATTTCCAAAGCTTCTATACCAATCCATCCCACTCCTTCTTAAACACATTGACATTCAAAAGCTCCATAGAGCTGTATCCAAATTCATCTGGCAAAACCGCAAACCCAAAATCGCACACCAGAAACTGTTTTTACCCAAACACGAAGGTGGAATAAATTTGCCAAATACACGTCTATACAATTTGGCTTGCCTCTTAAGATCTGGCCTAGATTGGATTACACATACCTTGAAACCCAAATGGTGGCCCCCCTTGACCTTACAACTTTGCTTCACTGTGAACCTAAACTCCTCCCATCATCGATCAAACACAACTTATTATTCAGAGACACTGTTTTAGCCTGGAGGGAGATAAGGAAAAGTCTAAGGGTCCCACCCCAGATATCCAACCATTTACCAATTAAGGGACATCCTCTATTCCCGCAGGCGATTCAACATCCCATCTTCAACGGGTGGATTGCACAGGGTCTCACTCGCTTCTCCCAGCTGTTGGACACCACGACAGGCTCTCCGATCCCCTTTGAAAGTTTAGCAAGCAAATTTAGCCTGTGCCCCCATCACCACCTCTTTGCCTGTCAAGCGATCAGCTTTGTAACCAAACTATGTCCACAAAAAACAGAGCGGTTCAGATCTTCTCTAACGGATGCATTCAAGGAATTACAATCCTACAAAATCTCACACTTATACAAGCCACTCTCATCCGCAGCTGCCAAACCTCTTCAGGGCAGTCTGCTTGCTGCTTGGAATAAGGACTTGGGCCTTACAGACACTGACACCCATATATTCAGGGTTACAACTTGACCAGGGCATTTATTACCAATGAGCAACAATTTAAAATCATGCACCGAGCATATGCTCCCTACCAGAGAAGGAGCAATGATATCACTAAACAAACTTGCCCGTGGTGCACTGAACCCCAACCCTCGCTTCTACACAGGCTTTGGTCATGTCCCCGCATTTCACACTTTTGGAGGCAAGCCGAACAGTTGGCAGCATCAGTAACAGGACTACATCCCCATGGAGATCTGCAGCTGCTTCTATTCGTATCACATCATTCATTCATGGAACCTCCCCACAACCCTCACCTTAGGATGATACAGGATAATCTGCCGTGGCTACTTACCTTTACATGATCGCCAGGAGAGCCATCCTCAGACACTGGGTCTCTCCCAATCCTCCCACAATGAATTCAATCCAACAGGAACTGTTGGCTCTCTTAAAGAAAGAGAGTCTGGACCTCGGGTTGTCCCAATCCAAGCTGCCCCCCTCAGATCAACGCACCTCAAACCGCTTCTACCATAAATGGGGAGTATACATTGCATATCTCCCTCCTGAAGACTCCACAGTCCCTCTGTCCTTAAAACATAAATTTGATGATAACCTCCCCATACGAATATGACTAATCAATATCAAGCCTCATGCCTACCTCCAGTGCATGATTCTACGTCATAAGCCTTCTTGGCTGGCCCACCCGTTCCCCCCCTGATCTCTGGATGAACAGCTCCACTCAAGACATTTACCAATCTCGACACTCCTGATGTCCACCCTGACCCCCCTTTCATCTTCTTGGAAATGTACACCAGACCTGGCAATTGTACTGCCGTGCTATGGACATCTAGACAGCTCCCCCACGTCCCCCCCCTTGTCCCAGTTTCCCCCCCCACGCCTTTCAATATACACCCAGCCCACAAGTATTCTTTGTAGTTAAATTCCATGTTTAATTTCATGTCATATCTCTTAAGATATCTAGCTGTCAATTTTGCTGTTAATCTATGCATTATTTCTCTGTCTTGACTGAAAAAATTTCAATAAAATATCTTTAAAAAAAAAAAAAAAATTAAATCTCATCTGCCACATAGTCGCCCAATTAAATAGTGCATTGAGGTCTGCTTGTAAGTTGGAGACATCCTGTAAGGACGTTATTCCACTGCATAACTTGGTGTCATCTGCAAACGCTGTAATCCCAGACCCTATATCATTTATAAATATATTAAACAGCAAGGGTCCCAACACTGAACTTTGGGGTACACCAGTGATAACCTTAGACTATTCAGAGTATGAATCATTAAGGCGAAACTTCACTTTTGTGAAGAAAAAATTAGCAAAAAAAGAAAAAATAATATAGTGCAAACAATTGCGGCACAAGTCATATTGTATTTGAATGTTATTAAAAATGATCTTTCTGTTTTTCTTGTTCAAACTGTTTATTGAGAGGAAAGGAAATAACAGAAACAGTGGCCAAAAAGTCCAGTACTGGTACAGTCAGATATTAATTAAAGAACACACAGGTTTGCAATCTTCCATTCTTAAGAAAAAAAGAAAGAGAGGAGGCATTGTTACAGGCAAAAGTGATGTCCGAGTAGAGTTATAACATAAGGGCCATATGACAATAAGGAGACAGTGATCAAAAGAGTATGCATGGTACAACTAGATGCTGAGTGTGGGCATCCAATGCACCTACACAATATCCATATAGCATAACATAGAGGATAGTCTGTGGTACCTCAGTAGTGGGAGAGCAATCCTGTGGGAGCGGATAAACTGTACAGCAGAAAAAGGAAAGGGGAAAAAGAGAATGATCTTTCTGTTTTAATCTGCAGCTGTAATTTTCTGAAAATGCAATGCAATATGGCTACCTGGAGATGTTCTGTACTCAAAATGTTTGCAGAATGCCCCCCAGAAACATAATTTTCTGCTTGTGTGATTGACTCACCTATTTTCCCAGATAGATTTAAAGGAGTTGTAAAGGCAGAAGGTGCATTCTATGTATTAAGATAAAAGACCTTCTGTGTGTAGCAGCCCCCCCAGCACCCCCTAATTACTTACCTGAGCCCCTTCTCTCTCCAGCGATATCCACAAATGTCTAAGTTATCCGGGACACTCCTAATGATTGGCACAGACACAGCAGCGGCACCATTGGCAGTTGCTTGGCTGAGGAGGCACTCAATAGGAGGGAGGAGCCAGGAGCAGCAGAGAGGGACCTGAGAAGAGGCGGATCTGGGCTGCTCTGTGCAAAATCAACTGCACAGAGGAGGTAAAGTCTGCCCTCCTGCCTTATTCATTATGAAGCCAAAATCAAGAACACAGGGAAATTACCTCAAACTAACTGGAGGAAAATTCAAAACTAACCTTAGAAAGTATTATTTTACTGAAGGGGTGGTTGATGAATAAACTACAAACAGATGTTGTGAGACAGTCAACAGTAAATGGCTTCAAACATGCTTGGCATTAAAATAAATCTATAGAGGCGCATGCGCAGAGCCGACCAAGATGACCGCTTAGCCTAGCAGTTAAGCACCAGCCCGGTCCCGTTCTCCCCGCCAGAGCACGCAGAGCCCTGAGGACACCCCACAGATTGATCGGGGACTGCAATGGGTATCCCTGGATGTCCACAGCTCCAGTGAGGAGAGACTTATTCCTCCAGCTTGAGAACTTGCTCCCGCGCCCGGCCCAGGCAAGATGGCGGCTGCAGGCACATGAGGTCTGTACTCAGCACAGGAGGAATCTATAGCAGACCAGGATGCCCCAGGCCTCTCTACAACCCTGCAGGCACAGGGCACAGAGTTCTCCACAACGTCTAACTCCATCCCCGGCCTCTACGGAATCCCTGATAGGGGACGGCATGCTACCACATATAGAGGACTTCCTACATAGCCCTGAAACCTGGGAGGCAGACAATGATACTGCCACCCTTGCCCCTACAGATATTCCATCACTGATAGCTTCCTTTCATAAAATGCTATCCAGGAGCCTCTCCCAGACTGCTACCCAGATTACCACCTCCATTCAAGCTGACATTCAACAATTGGGCACTAGACTGGGCTTTATTGAGAAGCTGACCAGGCCGCAGCAAAAATCAATCAAAACACGGCCAGGATACAGGACTTTCAGGATCAATTGGAAAGGGCTATTTAAAAAATTGATGACCTCGAAAATAGGTCCAGACGTTATAACTTCAGAATAATAGGGTTACCAGAATCGATTAAAGATATACACCCAGTGGTCTGCTCCTTTATCAAGAGTCTAATCCCAGACATCACAGACCATCGTCTGGAACTGGACAGGGCTCATAGAGCCTTACAGCCACCCCGCACTGATGGGCTTCCCCGGTACATAATTGTTAAACCGCATTTTTATGCTGTAAAAGAACAAGTCATGCGACTTTCTCACAACGCTGACAACCTCACTATTTAGGGCCATCGGATCCAAGTTTTTGCGGATCTCTCTCCCTATGCAGTCCTGAATTGAAGGGCCCTGGAGCTGCTACTGCAAGTCCTTGTTTAAAATGAGATCACTTATAGATGGTCCTTTCCTCTGCACCTGAATTTCGCCCTCAATAACAAAGCTTGTCACTTTTCTACATTCACTGAAGGGGAACATCTGCTGCTTCGTCTAGGCCTCATCTCCCAGGAGCTATCACAGAGCCCCTCCACCAAAGGCGCAATATCCTCAAAAAGACCTCCCCCGCCAAGCCCCATCAACCCCATTTGGGAGAAATAACAGCCCAAAAGGTCAAAGGATGCCCATCCACCTTGAGGATCCTGACCAAAATACTCAAACTGTTGTTATACCTCTCCTTGGATCTGGCTAGGTCTGAGGCTCGGAGACAATCACCTGACTACAACCCTGTTGGGCCCTAATGTTTTCATGACCCCCTGTTTTCCTTCGTTACAAACTACACCTCAGCCCCTGCAGGGGAGTTCCTTTGCCACCCTTGGAAAGGGGAGGCCCCTTTGTTCACAGAGTTCTGGTTGAGTTATCTTTATCTGTATTTTGATTCCTATTCCTCTTTCAAGCTCTATTGGGATCTGTAAGTGCCCTCCTCAGGTTTCATACAAATGGAGTCCTTGAACAAACTCACTTTTACCACCCTACAGTTTCCAGCTCCTAACCACAAAAGGTCAACTGACTAAAGGTGGGGGGAGCCCAGAGGAGCCCGGCTGAGGGGCGATCCCAGACCCCACACCCGGCTAATTGGCCAGCTACATGGGCCCCATGCTACATGAGCTGGATAAGAGTTTACATCTCTTTGTATTTCATGGACAGAGGGTGGGAAGGGGTCAGCGGGATCCTCCTGGGGTGGTCATGTCCCCCTCCAAACCCATTGAATTTACAGTATGTTTTTTTACAAAATATACTGACCATTCATATCTACTTTATTTCTTTCTCTCTCTCTCTCTGTTTCAAGCTTTTCTACCCACTTCCCTTTTTTCACCCACATATGGTTCTCCTGGAAGCATCGAATAGGGGTCGCAACGCTTGGGTCCCTGTCAGCTCAACTGTCAAATCAAGTGTGTCGGATAACGCTTCTGGGTCAGGTAAGAACAGCAACACTGGTGAGTCTCTTTTACATCTGATCCATGACTACGTCAGACTCCCCCATCACACATCTCCGCATAATATCCCACAATGTTCAAGGCCTCAATTCTCCCCTTAAACGTAGGAAGATTTTGCAGCATTATCATACCCTCAAGAAGGATGTGTTGCTACTGCAGGAGACACATTTCCTGGCCTCATATACCCCTTCCTTCATTCATAAGGGTTTCCAGCAATTCTTTCTAGGGAACGCAGAAAACAAAAGGTGTTGCAATGTGCTTCACTAAAACCATAGACTTTACACTCAAACATATACTTAAAGACCCAGCAGGCCGCTACCTCCTAGTCTCAGGCACGATAGGAGCTAACACGTATACATTTGCATCTTATTATGCACCCAACAAGGGCCAGGGCCCCTTCTTTGAATCCATGCTCAAAGCTCTGGAACTTCACCTACTGGGCACAATAATTCTAGGGGGTGGTTCAAACATTCCACTTGACCTCTCCTTAGACAAATCTAAATCAGGACGCTCTAAACCTAAACAGCCTCCCAGGGAAAGTCTTAAAATAGCTAGCTTGCTTGATGCATATGGTTTGGTAGCTATATGTAGGGAAATGAACCCGTGGGTCAAAGACTACACCCATTACTCGGTCCCTCATCACACCCACTCCAGGATAGACCACATCTTCAGTAACTCCTCTGCTATACCACTTGTGTTAGCCTCAAAAATATGTGACACCATGCTGTGGGATCACTCTATAATGACCCTAAAGCTCCAATGCCCTAAGGGTCCTAATAGACCCTTTAAGTGGGGCCTCAACGAATCCCTTTTGACTGATCCTGCCAATTGTGCAATCCTTGAGGGAGCATTACAAGAATACTTTGCCAATAATGATAATCAAACAGTTTCTCCAGACACCCTCTGGGCAGCCTACAAGGCGGTTATAAGGGGTAAACTGATCCAGATGGCTTCACAGCTTAAACGGGAATGAAACGCGAATATAAAGAAACTGACAACCAAATTCTGCTATCTTAGTGACCAATACAAGAAAAACCCGACTTCAGATAGTTTAGCCTTAGTGGACGCCGCCAGAACAGAATTGAATCTGGCCCTGACCACTTCTGCTGAGAAGCACTTGAGGTGGTCGGGAGCGCGGTACTACATGCAAAAAGACAAAATTGGAACCAAACTGGCCGTAACACTTAACCCCAAACCTCGCACCCTTATGCTCCCCAAAATTAGGACCAAGTCAGGTGAACTAACTCAAAATCCCCTTAAAATTATGGAAACCTTTCAGGAGTTTTATACCGCACTCTATGGGGACCAGACACAGACTAACCTATGCAAAATTTATGCCTTTCTAAATGAAGTCCAACTGCCCTTATTACTAAAATACCACCATGATCTTATGGTGAAACCTTTCTCAATGGAGGAGATCTTAGAGACCATTAAAAACTCTAAATCGGCCTCCGCCCCAGGCCCGGACGGCTTCCAGATGGGCTACTATAAAAAATCTGGCCCCACACTGGCGCTGTACATGGCTGACTTCTTTAACTCTCTCCGGAATGGAGCCAAACTTCAAAATGATCTAAACGTTGCTTTCATTTCAGTCATCCCTAAACCTGGGAAAGATACACGTGATGTTGCCAATTACAGGCCCATCTCACTTATCAATAACGATCTCAAGATCATGACCAAAATATTGGCAACAAGACTCTGTAGCTTCATAAGCAAATACATACACAAAGATCAAGTTGGCTTCATCCCGGGGAGACAAGGGCCCGACCAGGGGAGAAGAGCAATTAAAAGTAATTTTACTTCTGCAATCATGCTGGGATGGGGGTAGTCCTCAAGAGGGATTCCTTCTGTCAGTGGACCTACAAAAGGCCTTTGACTCAGTCACCTGGCCTTATATTATAGCAATCCTTGGGAGATGGGGCTTCGGAGAGAAATTTTTGGAAACAATACAGGCCTTATACTCTAATCCGATGGCCCAGATCCGTCTACTAGGTCACTACTCACAACCCTTTGATATCAGAAGGGGAACAAGGCAAGGCTGTCCCCTTTCCCCACTTATATTCGCGATAGCCATACAGACACTGGCAATCGCCATCAGAGCGCATCCGGATATCGGGGGCAAGGTGCGGCACAGGGGAACACAAATGTGCCCTTTTCGCTGATGATATGTTACTCTTTATCACATCCCCGCTTATATCCACACCAAATATATTTAAACTCCTGTGAGAATTTGGGTACATATCTGGCTTAAAAGTCAATATGGCAAAGTCGGTAGCTATGAATGTTTCGGTCCCCAATACTTTAACAACATTACTAAAATGTTTCCATTCACCTGGTCAAACTCAACCGTCCCATACTTGGGCATTAACTTATCAAATAATATCTTAAATCTATTCTCTGATAACTACCAGGGATAGGCACGGACCATGACTGTGGCGGACATTTTCCAAATGACAGACCTTAGTGAAGGACACCAAGGTACATTTCAAATTAAAACCTTCAAAAAAACCCATCATCTCTGTCAGTGGGAGGAATAGTGTCCCGTCATTGGTGTCAGTGGGAGGAATAGTGCCCCATGATTGGTGTCAGTGGGGGGAATAGTGTCCCATCATTGGTGTCAGTGGGAGGAATAGTGCCCCATGATTGGTGTCAGTGGGGGGAATAGTGTCCCATGATTGGTGTCAGTGGGGGGAATAGTGCCCCATGATTGGTGTCAGTGGGGGGAATAGTGTCCCATCATTGGTGTCAGTGGCAGGAATAGTGTCTCATCATTGGTATCAGTGGGAGGAATAGTGCCCCATGATTGGTGTCAGTGGGAGGAATAGTGTCCCATCATTGGTGTCAGTGGGAGGAATAGTGTGTCCCATCATTGGTGTCAGTGGGGAAGTGGCTGGGGCTGGGGCTGCCTGGGCCCTGGACAGTCTGCAAGTTAACAACAGTTAGTAGCACTGACTCTGACTAGTACCTGGCTGGCAGTCTTCCTGAATCCTGAGGCCTGTAAATTTGTCCCTCCCTGCAGTGTGAAATTTACAGGCCTCAGGATTTAGGAAGACTGCCAGCCAGGTACTAGTCAGAGTCAGTGCTACTAACTGTTGCTAACTTGCAGACTTGTCCATTGTCCAGGACCCAACCAGCCCCAGCCCTCCCACTCAGGCAGGCAGGTGGCAGGCCAGACCACCACACCCAGTCCAGTCCCTCCCAGGCTCCCTGTGTAATTTACAGGCCTCACTCACAGACTCCAGTCAGTCACTCACCATGAAAAAACTTACTGGAGTCTGCTGGTCTGGCTCTGGCTGCAACCTGTCTCCTCAGGAGTCAGTGGACTCTGGTGAAAAAAACCTCAGGCAGGCAGAGGCAGCTCACAATCACTCAGCAGTACCTTGTTATTGTTTTCCTCCGCCCTCCACTCCAGTCCAGGTGGCTCCCCTCCTCTGTCTGGCTGCAGGCAGTGCCAGTGACTGTGCCAGGCAGTGAAACTGGTGTCGTTACTGAGTATGACACAGTGTTCTTCTTCTTCCTGAATCCCGTTTCCCGCCAGTGACCGACCGTCCGTCCCCTAGTCTCTCTCTCTGCTCCTCTGACTCCAAGGCGTGCGCCACACTCCCTGGCTGTCTTACTACGGGCGGCCTTGGAGGAGTTGGGCCGGCAGGGGGACAGTTTAGAAAAAAAAAAGTTCCCGGCGGCGGCGGACACCACAGGCAGCCCTGTCGGACACTGGTGTCCAGGAGTGGACACCTTGCCGATCCCTGATAACTACCCCCTTATGTTTAAAAAGTTAGAGGAAGATATGCAATACTGGTCAAAGTGTGGTCTATCCTAGATGGGCAGAATTAAGGCTGGGAAGATGACCTTACTACCAAGCTTGCTATACCTATTCCGATCTCTACTGATTCCCATCAAGAAACTAGCCCTGAACAAATTTCAAGCCAAAATAAAAAGGTTTGTTTTGGGAACCAAGGGTCACCACCTATCTAGGGAGATCCTGTTTCGGAGGAGAACCCAGTGTGGCCTGGGCCTTCCGAACCTCTGGTGGTATTATCGGGCAGCTCAACTGGTGCAACTCTCGATAGTATATTCTAGGGGTCCTAAACCAGATTGGGTATATACACTGTATGGAGAGACAATCCATCCCACCCTACACAATTGATTTCCTCCTATGGAGACATCCCAAACAAAGACCAGCGATACTGGCTCCCACACTCTCCCACTCCCTGGCACTGTGGGACTCTGTATCTAAACTCCCTTCCTTGGTTTCCAATATAAAGCCCCTAGCTCACCTTTTCCATTCATCAGAGTTCCCTCCAGGATTAAGTATTCAGTCTTTTAAATGGTGGCTCAACAAAGGCCTCTTTAGAATAGGACACTTTTTCACAAGCTTAGGCCCCCTTACCTACAGGCACTGAAAAAAAATCAAACTTGAAATGACAACTACGGAGACATTTCAACATGCACAAATAACTCACTATCTATACTCATAAATGGCCCAACAAACCAGAACCCCCAAATCCTACTAAGTACAAAACATGGTGTGCTGACATTATGGATCAGAGGGGGGGGGGGATCTCGATCATTTACGCCGGTCTAGCAGACAAAACTGACCTCCTGCTGTACGTTAAATCATGGGAGTCTGATATGGACACTCCTTCCGACCCCAAACGATGGTACCAATCGTTTCGACATTCCTTTAAAGGTATCATGAATACCTCCCTCATCAAAGCTAATATTAAATTATTTACCAGATGGTATTATGTTCCGATCAGACTAGCAAATATTTACCCAAATTCCTCTCCCCTCTGCTTCAGAGAATGTAAACACCTAGGCACTATGTTCCACATTTGGTGGACATGCCCACACATCAGATAGTTCTGGAACTCAATCCGTAGCTTAATCCGCAAAGTAACGGGGTCCCCCGTAAGTCAAGACTCTAAATATGTCTTACTGAATGTCAAAATTCCTAATATTTCTAAACACACTATGACCTTGATAAGGTTCATGTTTCTGGGAGCGAAAATATCAATATCAAGGCCTGGAAATCCCCAGCTGTTTCTATTCGAGCAACTAAAAGGAAACATTCCTGGAAAATGACACAAGAGCAGATAGTAGCTAAACTAAGGGACGAAGTTAGCCGCTTCGAAACAATCTGGGAACCATGGGCTATTTATGTTAAAATACCCCTATACCCGGGACATTTGGTCTAATATTCAAGCTTCCAGGGAAACCATACACCTTCTCTCTTCACGCTTCTTACCCCCTCCAATTCTTCTTTCTCCCCACTTGCCCTATCCTTCACATCTGGTCTCTTTTTCTCTCTTTCTTCATACCCAAGGTTTCAGTAGAAATGGAATGATGAGTTCTTTCAGCTGTGAACCTCTGAAAACTCTATAAAATATGACAAAGTGGTCCAGTATTTTTGCCAGATCCCCACCAAGTGCGGGGTGACATTTATAGCACAGAGGTGGGACTGTTTAAGCGGGGCTCGATGTGATACTTTCCAGTGAGGGAATGATCCCTTATATTTCCTACAACTGGGAAACACCTGCGTTAGATAGGGCCTGGCCACCCATCAGGACGGGGACCGGAGGACTGGGTGGGGGTTGGTACCAGGCCACAGTGAGTGCCCATTGGGGTGGTCTGGGGCCTCTCACCCAGGGATGGGCCATAGCCTTCAGGATCTTGATCCCCCACAATCCAGGTCTCCAGAGCCGGGATCATCACAATACGTTCTGTCCCTCCAATAACATGAAGTCAGGACTTTTGGAACTTAAATTGCTTGTGTCTATTGTACGTATATTGTACCACTCGGTTCTCAGGAACTAGTTTTGGATCATTGTCATTTTGGAATGTCCAAGTACGTCCCATGCACAGCTTCCTGGCTGATGAATGCAAATGTTCCTCCAGTATATTTTGATAACATACTGCATTCATCTTGCCATCAATTTTGACCAAATTTTCTGTGCCTTTCTAGCTCACACATCCCCAAAACATCAGCGATCCACCTCTGTGTTTCACAGGCCTTGTTGACTCTCCAAAAGTAATGTTTATGGCTGTGGGCAAAAAGCTCAATTTTGGTCTCATTACTCAAAATGACTTTGTGCCAGAAGGTTTGAGGCTGGTCTCTGTGCTGTTTGGTGTATTGTAAGCGAGATACTCTGTGACATTTGACTAGTAATGGCTTTCTTCTGGCGACTCAACCATGCAGCCCATCTTTCTTCAAGTGCCTCCTTATTGTGCATCTTGAAACAGCCACACCACATGTTTTCAGAGAGTCCTGTATTTCACCTGAAGTTATTTGTGGGTTTTCTTTGCATCCCAAACAATTTTCCTGGCAGTTGTGGCTGAAATTATAGTTGGTCTACCTGACCTTGGTTTGGTTTCAACAGAACCCCTTATTTTCCACTTCTTGATAAGAGTTTGAACACTGCTGATTGGCATTCTCAATTCCTTGCATATCTTTTTATATGCCTTTCCTGTTTTATACAGTTCAACAACCTTTTCCCGCAGATCCTTTGGCAATTCTTTTGCTTTCCCCATGACTCAGAATCCAGACACGTCAGTGCAGCACTGGATGAAAGGTGCAAGGGTCTGTCAGGAGTCCAGAAACTCGTTGACAATTTATACACACACACTAATTACAAGCATACAAATCACAGATGAGGATGGTTACCTTTAATAGCCATTCAAAACCCTTTGTGTCAACTTTTGATCAGGGTCATTTGGGTAGTTTCTGTTGTCATTATGATATAAAAAGCGTAAACACAGTTTATTGATAATAAATAGCTTCAGCCAAACACTAACCATGAGTGAAAGAAAAGTTTTTGTTTTCTCATTCATATTCTCTGAAAAATGGCCAAGAAATCATAAATTCTGCCAGGGTATGTAAACTTATGAACACAACTGTACATTCAGGTACACTGCCTTAAAATGGCATATAAAATAATAATGACCACAATACACCCATTGTGAATAAACTTTATATAAATATAATAAAAAATGTGATGCAATCGGGGTGGTGTGATTTGACCTCGCGGGAAGATGGCAGGAGAGAGCCAAAGCTCCGCCGCTACAGGTCTTTATTGGCATCCACAGGAGGTAACAAACCCGCCGCAGCACCCCAGGGCAATGGGAACAGGCCGCACAGCCCCTGCCCGCTAGAGTTTCACTCACACCGATCAGGTCAGGTGTAGGACACAGCAATAGCCCTCTCCAACTGCTCCTTGGGATTCAGGACTTCAAACTGATCGCGGCTGACATAAAGGACACCCTGTCCGTGGCCATAGCTGACCTGCGGATAGACATCCATGTGCTGGTGGACAGAGTCCAGGATGTCGAGAAGACGGCTGCACAGCACGAAAATGTCCTCCATCAGGTGACCCACAAATTGGGCACTCATACCCTGCAGATGCGAGACCTACAGCGGCACATGGAGGACCTCGGCAACAGGGGCAGGTGCCACAACATACAGATCCGTGGCTTGCCGGAATTGATAGAGGCGGATCAGCTTGCTCAAACGGTAACTGGCATGTTCAATGAATTGCTGGACCGCCCTGCTCACACGGCCATAGATATGGAGAGGATCCAGAGAGCCCTGAGGCCTAAGGGACAGGAGTCCAACCCCCCAGGGATGTTATATGCAGTATTGTTGATTTCAAGCTAAAAGAAGACATCCTGAGGAAGGCCAGGAATAAGACCCGGATCACACACAGGGGAGCGGAGGTCCAAATCTACCAGGACCTCTCAGGCATTACGCTTCAACACCGCAAGCATCTAAGGCCACTATTAGACACTCTGCGTGCCAGGAACATCCCGTACCTCTGAAAGTTTCCTTTTTTCCTCACTGTCTCCACACATGGCAGCACGGCATGAATGAGGTATCCCATTGGTGGAGGTGCCCAATTGGTACGCAAAGTTCCATGGTGCCCCGGCAAGACGAGCGGCGGGGCGAGGTCTCCATGGAGACACAGGAGACAAGGTACCGCTGACGATGTTCTGCCTCAGATGCCAGAGCTCAGACACCATCAGTGGGCGCACAGCCCAGAGCAAGCCCCACCAAAGCGCCGCATGCACAGAGAGCTAGACGAGACAACTAGCGCAGCAGTGAACACACCCACTATCATTGATGACTGAAGGACGACATTAATGGCTTGTTTTGTTCCCACTGTTCTTTTTCTACTAGTTAACGTTTCTCTCCAACTATCCTAACTGGACGTTTGAACCTCATCAGAACCTGCAAGTGCGCCCTGACCATGGTAAGCATTAAGATCTGTTACAGCTAGGCAGTCCCCCTTCCCCTATACTTCCCCTACACTTGATGGTTGGGAAGGGAACAAACTCTTTTACCTCGAGACTTGTCTCTAAGTACTTTATACATTCTATAACCCTTTGAGATTCCTGAACTTCCCGTAAGACCCTGGGAATAAAAACTAGGCCAGTAAAATTTTGCAAAGGGCGCCCCCCACTCTCCAATAAACACTTGTTTCCTGCTAAACAGTCCAAGGGATCATTCAGATAGCATAGGCACACACTGCATGGAGGTGATCTATCTCCACAGACTTTGAAGGAGGGAGTAGGTTCAACAAGCCTCGCCTCATATGGCCCCTTAGACTGTTGATCACATGCATGTTTATCTTTAACAAAGGGACTAGGAATATGTAACCTGTTGGTGTATTTAACCTAAATTTCTCTATGTATAGCGGAGCAGGCTGCCGGACCATCGTAGTCATGAAGGTGCTCCCAGGGTAGGAGTGGTGCTGCTCCTGGCCCTTCGGCCTCTCCTGGGGAGTACCCTTGCACGCAGACACACTGGACCCCGCGCAATGAGTCTGGGTGGGAAGGGGCGGTTTGGGGGACATATGGTTGTAGCTGTGGTGGGGCCGGCATGTCTGGAGGGGGAGACGAGCAGGGCACGTTCTTTACCCGGCCTCTCCCCGGTGCGGGGGTGAGCTTCCCTTCCACAGGCACCCATAGCTTATGTGGCGACGGGGGTAGGAGGGCGGCCCCCTCCCACTGTGCATGTCGGCTCCCACGCTATTGTGAGGTGATTAATGTCGCTTCTGCTACACTGAGAGAACCCTTTGGCACCCCCTTCTCCATGCAGCACTGACAGTGAATGTGGTTGACCCGACTCTACCTCAGTACCAAATACACCTACCTGCCATGACAACAGAGACACATACACCTCAGGGGCCGACAGAGCAACGCCTTCACTGACTGGACCATATAGAGAAAAGGTCAGTACAGTTTCCATCTCCCATATGGAATGATGTATTCCGCAGTTGAGGATATGTCACGGGGGGGGGCATACCCCATAGATATTAAGGGCATCGTTCACTTCACCCAGGGCATAGAACGTGACTATCACCTGAAGCTTAATGGGGGTATCCTAGGCCTGGACACTAGCCCCAGGAGACTTGAGACTTAAAACTCATACAAATATGAGAGAAGACAGAACAAGATTTGTTACTTATACTATTCGCCCGTGACGAAGGGAACTCTACCACTCCAACATGCAGACACTTAGAGAAACCAAGACCCCCCCCAACCAAGAGAAAGCACCAACACTGATGGGATTTCACTGCCTACAGTGGAAAGGAATCTTACAGTGGTCAAGAGATGGACACTATGTTAATGGGCCAGATATGCGTTCAAACGATAATTATCTTGCTGTTAATGGTGCATAATAGAGAAAATATGTTTGTGCTAAATATTTCTGTTTTGACTCTCCTTGTCCTGTGGTGGGGCAGGAAAAGGCACACTTTAGATGGGATTGAGGTACGGCTCTCTATCCTCACATCGTTTATAGGGTGCCACACTTACCCTCTGAGGAGGGGCTTAAAGACTTTGCCAAGCTATGAGGCCGAACTCATCTGCCTGGGCGATACAGAGATTTCTCAAGCCTCCACCTGCCCCTAACTGCCGACCTGTAGTGGTGGGCAGGCAGATGTTGATTACCTATCCTTCCTACCAGGACTTTACCAACCCACACACGGTGACACGGAATATTGCTGGTATCCGCAGTACCCATTCACTGTACACCACTACTCCTGAAAACTTCGGGATTGACGGGTAGGACCCGTCCCTTTCATTGTCTTACACTTTAGGAAGACCCCGGCTACCCCCCTGCCCATCTGAGCACCAGCTCCGGTGCTCGAAACCCCCCATCCTCAGATCACCCTTCCTCCCAACTAGCTTTTTCACTCCCACACCACCTGACCATGACACACTTTGAAACCAATAAGCCACCCCTGCAACTTAAGTTGTTTTCTCTAAACATAAGGGGGCTCAATAACCCGGAAAAACGCTCCAAACTCCTCCTAACCCTCCAACGAACAAAAGCAGACGTGGTGTTTCTCCAGGAAACCCATTTCTGTTCAGATTGCGTCCCCAAACTCCACAGCACATTCTACCCCTTTGTCTACCACGCTCCAAATGAGGACTCAAAATCTAAGGGAGCGCAATCTTAATCTCCAAGTCTGTCCAATCCAAATCCAAGACACCTTGAAGGACAAACTAGGCCGATACCTATTCCTCCAGGTTTCTGTACATGGCAGACCTATCACGCTAGCTAATCTCTATGCCCCTAATAAACTTCAAGTACCTTTCTTCACGAACACTTTACACCTTCTCACATCCTTCCAAGCCAGAATCGTAATTGTTGGAGGGGACTTTACCCCTTGCCCCGGCATAGGATACGTCAACAAGCTCATCTTCCATCACTTACAGGGCCCTGAAAACGCTTAGATCACTGCTAAGCAAGCTGGCTCTGCATGACACATGGCGTACGCTACAACCAAACGCTAAAGACTTCACCTTCTTTTCCAGACCCCATAACTGATATACCAGGATTGAATACTTCTTCCTCACACAAGCTGATTTGACTTGCCTCACTAAGGCGTCAATTTACCCCATGCTTCTCTCCGACCACAACCCCATTTTCATGACACTAGATCTCCAGACAAGACATAGTAGGTCCAACATATGGAGACTGGATAACTCCCTTCTCTCAGACCCCGAAACCCTAAAAAACATACAGACCTGGCTGAGGCAATACTTTCAAGAGAATGGATCCACTGAGACCGCACTGACCATGCAATGGGCAGCACACAAATGTGTGATCAGAGGTGAGTATACAGCCATTGCAGCTAGACGTAAGAATTAGAGACAAGCACACACAGATAACTGAACTCTCGGCAAAGATCAGATCCCTCGAAAGCAAACATAAACAATCACTGGCAACTCAGACCCTATCTGACCTTCTAAAGACTAGAGAAGAACTTCTTTAAGTGCTAGAGAAATCGGTAAAGCGTAAATACACATTCACATGAAAACTGTTCTACGAGCACGGTAACAAAGCAGGAAAGCTTTTGGCTAGAGTCCTGCAAGCTAAAAAAGCAGCTACCACGATACACTCCATCACAGACCCCAAAGGTAGTAAAATAGTCACCTCAGAAGGCATAGCGGCGCAATTTGTCACTTTTTACTCCAAACTATATAATCGATCCCCCCCCAACGCACCTCAGATGCGTGAAAAAAGAGAAGAAATTCTCAACAACTTCCTAGAACAGTATAGCCCGAAACCCATTTCAGCACTGGAACAGGCAGACCTAAACCACCCTATTAGCCTGGAGGAAATCAAGAAAGCATTGCAACAACTAAAGACAGGCAAGAGCCCGGGCCCAGACAGTCTCACTGTGGGGTACTATAAGACCTTCGCAGACGTTCTCCTCCCGCATTTTGTACAAACGTTTAACTCACTAGCAACCTCACCCAACACTATCTGTTCGAAGCCCACATAACAGTAATCCCGAAAGGGGATAGGGACTCAGCCCTGATCTCAAACTATAGACCCATATGCTATTTTAATGTGGACCTGAAGCTGTATGCTATGCTCCTGGCTAATAGAATGCTCCCTATCCTTCCCAGCCTAGTCTCTCTGGACCAGGTAGGCTTTATACCTGCCCAGGAGGCTAGGGACAACACTATAAAAGCCATACACATCCACAACTGGCTCTCAACAACCTCTAAATCTGGCTTCTTTCTCTCCCTTGATGCAGAAAAGGTGTTCGACAGAGTGGCATGGGACTACATGTCGGCGACTCAACGAGCAATGGGATTCCACGATCGTATCCTTCAATTTATTCTAGCTCTATACTCATGACCGTCCACGCGGGTACGGGTAAACGCCCACCTATCGGATGCCTTCTCTACCACCAATGGAACCCACCAGGGATTCCCCTATCCCCCCTCATATTTATTCTAACCTTAGAACCCCTCCTCTGTAGACTTAGGGCAAACCCCAATATTAGAGAAATTGAAATTAAGAGCAGAAAATATAAACTCGCCGCATATGCGGGCGATATACTACTCTTCCTGCCAGATCCTGCCATTACCATCCCCAACCTGCTAAAGGACCTTTCCCTATTTAAGGATTTAGCACACCTCCAAATAAACTTGGCCAAGTCCAAAGCCATGAACATCTCCCTCCCAGAGTCACTCGTAAAACAATGCCAGGCCTATTTCCCCTTCGGCTGGGAACCACATAACATCACCTACCTAGGCATCAAGATCCCACGGAAACTCGCAGACCTTTACACCTATAACTACCTACATATTTTAGAAAACATCCAACAAGACCTCCAAAAATGGCATAAAAACTCCTTCTCATGGTTTGGAAGGGCAGCAATCATAAAAATGAACGTTCTCCCCCGACTCCTACATAGTTACATAGTCAGTGAGGTTGAAAAAAGACACAAGTCCATCAAGTCCAACCTATGCACCTTTATCTCTTCCAAACCGTACCGATCCATCTCCCCCAAACCTTCTTTACCACCTTTTGGCGCGGCCCCGGAAGGTTTTCCAGATTTAGGACCAGAGCACTTTTTGTGATTCGGCACTGCGTCGCTTTAACTGACAATTGCGCGGTCGTGCGACATTGCACCCAAACAAAATATGCGTCCTTTTTTTCCCACAAATAGAGCTTTCTTTTGGTGGTATTTGATCGCCTCTGCATCATTTCTTATCGCCGCTATAAACAAAAGAAGAGCGACCATTTTGCAAAAAAACCCCAAATTTCTTACTTTTTGCTAAAATTCAAATCCAAAAAAAAAATATAAAAAAACATTTTTTTTCACCGTCTTTGGCCGATTTATATAATTCCTCATATTTGCGATAAAAAAAAATTGCAATTGGCGTTTATTGATTGGTTTGCGCAAAAGTGGCCGCGTTTACGGATGATGAGAATTAATTTCTGGGGTTTTTATATTTTTTTTAATTTTTTACTAGTAATGGCGGCGATCTGCGATTTTTAGTGGTACTGCGATATTGGGGCGGACATGTCGGACATTTTTGACACTTTTTTGGGACCAGTGACATTTATTCAGCGATCAGAAATTTAAATGTCCACTGATTACTGTATAAATGTCATTGGCAGTGAAGGGGTTAACCTGGGGGGGGGAGAGCTAGGGGTTAACTGTGTTCCCTGGGTGTGTTCTTACTGTGGGGGGGTTGGGCTAACATGGGCATAAGAGATCTAACTGATCCCAGTGACAGGGATCAGTAGATCACCCATGCCCCACTGACAGAGCGGGAAACCGCCGTGTTTACATCGGCGGTTCCCCATTCTTTTTCCTGTAGCCGCTCATCGCGGCTCGCCGGCGGACATCGGGTCCGCCCGAGCCACGGGCACACTCCTCAGGAGTGTGGCGGGTGCGCGCGCCTGGTGGCCAAAAGCAAATCGCCGTTTATTTACGGCGATTCGCGCAGGGCTCCCCCACTGCCGCCGTAAAAAGACGGCGCGCGGTGGGGAACCGGTTAAGCAGTGATTTCCTATGGTCCCAAAAATGCCCACACTTAAGCTGGGCCAAACTAACCACCCCCAACTTGAAGGGTGGCATCAGACTCCTGGACATGCGCTGGTACCACTGGGCTTGCCAACTAGCAAGGGTGTTGGGCTAGCACGTACACAGGTCCACAAAAGACTGGATAGACTTAGAAGAGTCCTTTTCCCCGGTCCCCTTAAACCTTCTGCCATGGATTAAACAACACCTCACCCCCGACGAAAGTTCTAAACATCCCCTCATGGCCCCGATGCTTCTCACTTTTAAAACAGCTTGCCAGCAGTTGAGAATTGCTACATCCCCAGGCCCCTTAACTCCACTCAGGGGGAAGCCTGAGCTCCCACCGGGAGTTCTGGGACATAACATTCCCGAAACACCACACTCCAAAAGTGTTGAGGGCGGAATCCTTTTTTGAAAAGTGTGAGCTTCTGCAATTCCAAATTCTGACCTCCCGCTTTCCTGACCTCAACATCCCGTTCTTTCAATATCTACAAATAAGGCACTACCTGAACAACACCAAACCGCTGTCAACGTGGTGCAGGGACCGTACACCTTTTGAAGCGCTGTGTGCGAGATCGGAACCTCAAAGGCATGTAATCTCAAAGGTATACCTCATGCTATTTGCAGATTGCAATCCCAAAGAAAACGCGATGAGTAAAAGGTGGGAATCAGAACTTTCACTAGACCTTTCAGCGGAAGATTGGGAGCGCATCTACATGCACATTCACAAGGGCTTGATCAACGCCTCTACACAAGAAAACAACTTTAAAATGTATTCAAGGTGGTACAGGACCCCAGATAAATTGCACAGGTGTTACCCCAATGTATCCCCTATGTGCTGGAGATGTGGCCAATCGACAGGGTCGATGATGCACATCTGGTGGGAGTGTCCCCTGCTACAACCGTTCTGGTTGGAAATACACTGCCTTATCACTGAAATTACAACTTATACCCCGGAACACACACCGGCCCAGTACCTCTTGTACCACACATCTCGTACCTTATGCATGTGAATTGAACATTTTTAAATCTGGCAGATGTACTGCAAACCTGTATACCAATGTAACATGATGTATTTTCTCCTAACTGCTTTCTTCTTAGTATGCTTGAAAATCAATAAAAACTATATGGAAAAAAATGTGAAGCAATCAAAATACTCAAACCATAATATCATATGTACGTGCAAACAAATACACGTCACACAATGCATGAAAAAGATGAACTACAAAAAGTGAAGTCCATGAGGTAAGACCCAGTGAGTAGGGAGTGTAAATCCAAACTTCAGGACCTAGTGAGCAGAAAGTGTGCCTCACAATAGTTCCTCCACCACACAAACACTCTGACTCTTACCAAAAGATGTTGATCTCTAGTTATGGAGGTAAAAAAAGCACTCAATGTGTGTATGCCTTTAAGAGCCTCTCCTGAGAGCCAGTGCAGTCCTCTGCTGTGCCAATCAATCAAACACTCTGAAGTTAATGGATCACAGAACCATGCATATGTCCACAAAGGAAGCCAAAAGGCCCAACATAGTGTCCCACCCGACATGTTTTGCTGTCAACAAGCATTCTCAAGGGAAATGGAGCACAGTCAGCCCCGCCAATATTATATATCATTTCTACCAGAGGAGCTGAACCTTTTTGCACAGAGCAGCCCCAATCCTCCCCTTCTCGGGTCCCCCACTGGCTTTCCTGGCTCCTGCTCCTTTACAGGTGCCCCCACAGCAAGCTGCTGCATTAGGGTCACTCATGCATTCTCAGAACCGCCCCCCTGCTCCATCTTCACTGGCTGTGATTGAGAGCAGTGGGAGCTATTGATCTCTCAGCCAATGAGGAAGCAGAGACCCAGGAGAACAGTTGCTCTTGTTCACATTGCTGGATCCAAATCAGGCTCAGGTAAGTATTAGGGGGCTGAGGGGGGGCTGCACACTGAAGGTTTTTTTACTTTCAAGCATATAATGTGTGAAGGTAAACACTTTCAGCCTTTACAACCACTTCTAATGTTTGCCTATAATCAGGCATTTTTTTTACAGTAATTAATATTGTCTAAGAATTATATGTACGTGAATGATCATTTTTTAAGGGAAGATACGCTTTATATTATTCATCCATCTGTGTGTGTCTTAAACAGGTATTAGGACATCTTATCGGGAGGACAGCAGATTTTTACCTGTAGAATATGCTGCTGCAACTACAAGCAGGACTTTAACTCATGTAAGCATGACATTTTTGCACATTCATTATGATAAATAGGCTTGTCCCAAAAAAACTCACTTTCCATCTTTGATGAACTCCTTGCTCACTCTTTCTCATCTGAGCTTCCCTGAACTTCCATTTGGGGAGCATGGATTGTTTCCATGGAATGGAAATACAATGAAAGCCACATTGTTTCATATTCAGGGACCACATACATGGATAAAAATTTGGTTGGTACAGAGGAGACTGGCCAAATTTCAATCTATGTAAGGGCTTGCTGATTGTGCACAAGTCATTCTATTAATCAACTTGTGTACAGCCAGCCTGTCGGGTTTCTTCCAAATGATTAGACTGGCAAAACACAATAACTCTCTGGGAGGTAATCTAAAGAAGGCCATAGATTATGCCATTTTCTTGCCTTCTACCATGGGTGAAAGGAAATAAAATTGCTTGATACCCCCCATCAACACAATCAGTGTTGATAGGGGAATCAAGCTATTGTTTTTCCTTCCACCCGTGGCAGAAGGAAAGAAAATGGCATAATCTATAGCCTACACTAGAATAAGCATGTTTAGTTTTTTTTTATTCTATTTTAATGACACTTATTGAGATACTTGTACTTTGTGATAAGATACTAATTATCTGTCCAAAAAAAGAAAAACATTAATTAAATTTAAAGCCGACCTAAAAATTTTGATTAATTGAAATTACATTTAAAGCAGGCCTAAACATACTGTTACATAGTTACATAGTCAGTGAGGTTGAAAAAAGACATAAGTCTATCAAGTCTAACCTATGTGTGTGTTTTTATGTCAGTATTACATTGTATATCCCTCAATGTTGTGGTCCCTTAGCTGCGTATCTAATAGTTTTTTAAAATTATCTATCCCAGCAGAAACCACTGCTTGTGGAAGAGAATTTCACATCCTCACTCCTCTACGTAGTTTAAGGTTAAACCGCCTTTCTTCTATTTTTAGTGAACGGCCCCGTGTCTTTGTGTACTCCCTTGCTCTGAATAGTTTTGTCCCTATTGTGGGGTCACCAGTACAGTATTTATACATTGAAATCATATTTCCTCTCAAGCGTCTCTTCTCTAGAGGGAATCAGTTCAGTGTTTGTAATCTTTTCTCATAACTAAGGTCCTCCAATACCTTAATTAGCTTTGTTGCCCTTCTCTGAACCCTTTCCAATTCCAGGACATCCTTCCTGAGGACTGGGGCCAAGAACTGGACGGCATACTCCAGGTGCGGCCTCACCAGAGACTTGTATAGTGGGAGAATTATTGATTTATCCCTGGAGTTGATCCCTTTCCTGATGCATGCCAACACTTTGTTAGCTTTGCTTGCAGCAGCTTGGCATTGCTGAGCCTGTTCTCTACTAGGACCCCTAGGTCCTTTTCCATTGTAGATTCCCCCTAGTGAGAAGTTTGCGTTCATGTTCTCAGTACCCAAATGCATTATTTTACATTTTTCTATGTTAAAGCTCATTTGCTACTTGTCTGCCCACAACATTAATTTGTTCAGATCTTGTTGCAAGGTTTCCACATCATGTGGAGAAATTATTGCCCTGCTTAGCTTGGTATCATCCACAAATATTGAGATTGAGCTATTTATCGCATCCTCCAAATCGTTTATGAATAGATTGAATAGGATTGGTCCCGATCAGAACCTTGGGGAACCCTACTTTCTACACCAGACCATTCCGAGTACTTCCCATTTATCATCACCCTCTGGACTCGCCCCTGTAAGCAATTTTCAATCCAGGTACTCACCCTTTGATCCATGTTGAGAGACCTTAGTTTGTACATTAAACATTTATGGGGAACTGTATCAAATGCTTTTGCAAAATCTAGATACACCACGTCTACAGGCCTTCCTTTATCTAGATGGCAGCTCACCTCCTCATAGAAGGTTAATAGATTGGTTTGGCAAGACTGGGGCAGGCTGGGCATTGGACACTGGTTCAGTTTTCACCAGATCAGCAGGCATTGGGTCATTAGGCTGCACAGCAGGCACTGTAACATCAGGCTGGACAACGGGCACCGTAACAGCAGGCTGGACAGCGGGCACTGTAACAGCAGGCTGGACAGTGGGCACCGTAACAGCAGGCTAGACAGCGGGCACCATAACAGCAGGCTTGGAATCAAGAACCAGATCATCAGGCTGGACAGCAGGCAGCAGATCATCAGGCTGGACAGGGGCCACTGGATCAACAGGCTGGACAGTGGGCACAGGATCAGCAGGCTGGACAGCAGGCACAGGATCTGCAGGCGGGACAGCGGGCACCGGATCAGCAGGCACCATAACAGAAGGCTTGACAGCGGGAACCGGAACAGCAGACACTGGAACACCAGGCTGGGCATCAGAAATTAGAACATCAGGCTGGGCATCAGTAACTAGATCAGCAGGCTGGGCAACGGGCACTGAATCAGTTATAACCAGATAAGCAGGCATAGGGTCAATAGGCTGGACAGCAGGCACCAGACCACCAGGCTAGACAGCGGGCACCGTAACAGCAGGCTGAACAGCAGGCACTATAACAGCAGGTTGGACAGTGGGCACTGTAACAGCAGGCTGGACAGCGGGCACCAAATCAGTTGTAACCAGATCAGCAGGTATAGGGTCATTAGGCTGGACAGCAGGCACCGGAATACCAGGCTGGACAGCAGGCACCGTAACAGCAGGCTGGACGGCAGGCACTGTAACAGCAGGTTGGACAGTGGGCACTGTAACAGCAGGCTGGACAGCAGGCACAAATCAGTTGTAATCAGATCAGCAGGCATAGGGTCATTAGACTTGTCAGCAGGCACCGGAACACCAGGCTGGACAGTGGGCACCATAACAGCAGGCTGGATAGCAGGCACTGTAACAGCAGGTTGATCAGTGGGCACTGTAACAGCAGGCACGACAGTGGGCACCGCAACAGCAGGCACCGGAACAGCAGGCTTGAAATCAGGAACCAGATCATCAGGCTGGTCAGCAGGCACCGGATCATCAGGCTTGACAGTAGCCACCAGATCAGCAGGCTGGGGAGTGGGCACAGGATCAGCAGGCTGAACAGTGGGTGCAGGATCAGCCAGGCTGAACAGTGGACACAGGATCAGCAGGCTGAACAGCGGGCACAGGATCAGCAGGCAGGACAGCAGGCACCAGAACAGCAGGTTGGGCATGAGTAACCGGATCATCAGGCTGGAAAATAGCCACTGGATCAGCAGGCTGGACAGTGGGCACAGGATCAGCAGGCTGGACAGCGGGCACAGGATCAGCAGGCTGGACAGCGGGCACAGGATCAGCAGGCTGGAAAGCGGGCACCAGAACAGCAGGCTCAAAAGCGGGCACCAGAACAGCAGGCATCAGAACAGCAGGTTGGGCATCAGGAAACCAGATCATCAGGCTGGGCAGCGGGCACCGTATAATCAGGGTGGACAATGGCCACTGGATCAGCAGGCTGGACAGCGGGCACAGGATCAGCAGGCTGGACAGCGGGCACAGGATAAGCAGGCTGGACAGCAGGCACAGGTTTAGCAGGCTGGACAGCAGGTACAGGATCAGCATACTGGGAAACAGGCACAGGATCAGCAGGCTGGGCAATGGACACAGGATCAGCAGGCTGGACAATGGGACAGGATCAGCAGGCTGGGTAGCATGGTCAGGCCTGTCAGAAGCTGGCCAAATCGTGGAGGTAGACTGGAACAGATTGACTGGTGTGGAAGCAGACTGGAGCAGATCGGCTGGTGTGGAGGCAGACTGGAGAGAATTAGCTGATGTGGAGGCACGCTGGAGCAAATTGGCTGGTGTGGAGGTAGACTGGAGTAGATTGGCTGGTGTGGGGACAGACTGGAACAGAATGACTGGTGTGGAGGCAGACTGGAGCAGATCGGCTGGTGTGGAGGCAGACTGGAGAGAATTAGCTGGTGTGGAGGCACGCTGGAGCAAATTGGCTGGTGTGGAGGTAGACTGGAGTAGATTGGCTGGTGTGGGGACAGACTGGAACAGATTGACTGGCGTGGAGGCAAACTGGAACAGTAAGAAAGGGAGCAGTTGCTAAGGGATATTTTTGTGTGATTGTTGCAGGCAGCGGAGAAGAGGTAGATGAATTAAAGGCAGGGTAGGTGCAGCAGGTGGAAACGGGGTACTGATACTTGGTTGGTAGCAGGGTATATTGGGCTGTGACTGTGGTTGCTGTAGGTGACAGAGAGAGAGTCCTTTGAGCAGGCAGGTCTCTGGCAGCAGGAATGGGTTGGTGCAAGCTGACTGAGGCTGGGTGAAATATATCTGACCATGCCTGTAGTAAAGTTTGAATAAAATTGTGTTTACATGCAGCCTGTCTGACAAGAGACTGCACTGCGTTAATACACACCACTAACACCAGTTGGGGGCATGCTGAATAATTAAGTAAGCTGAGTCATCCTCCAATAACCACACCAGAGATTCTACTTGAGCCATACTGAAGGGGAGAGAAAAATCATCACTGCCCTAAGGAGTGCTGGACAAAGCTAACTCTGCACAAACCTGAATCAAAGGCTGAACATCTCCAAACAACATACTGCCTGATCAACTAGGGAATGAGCAAGACAAACACATTATAATTAGAGTTGAGCGAACTTCTGGAAGTCCGGGTTCTGCTGGTTCGGCCGAACTTCGGGACAAAGTCCGGGTTCGGGTCCGGACAGAACCCGAACTTTGTCCCGGACCCCATTGAAATCAATGGGGACCCAAACTTTTAGGCACAAAAATGGCTGTAAAAAAGTCCTGGAAAGTCCTAGAGGTCTGCAAAAGGAAGTAAATGGGGATAAGGGTGGGACAAGTGCCCTGCAAAGAAATGGGGACAGGGAAATAACGAAAAGCATTTTTAAAAAATAAAAACATAAAAAAAACAAAAATGGAGGTGGATGTGGACCATCTTCAAACTGGGTCTGAAAAGTATTAATTAATGGTAGAAGCCATATAACTGTTCTAAAATCATCTTCAAACTGTCAAAAAAGTATAAATAAGCCGGGAGAACCCATATCACTGTTCTTCAAACATCTGGAAACTGTGTGTAACACTTTAACTAAAACCGGGAGAAACCATACTACTGTTCTGCAAACATCTGGAAACTGTGTGTAACACTTTAACTAAAAAAATACAAAAATAAAAAATTTTTACGAAAAGCAATAAAGGGACAGGGGTAAAGAAACGTCCCGTGAACAGGGTGGGAATAGGGGT
>BLSH010338287.1:242164-252395 GCA_018402905.1 Glandirana rugosa | reverse complement strand
CCTCCACACTAGGTATCTGACACTCTAGGCACTGCAAGCATAGCCACTCAGTTCCCTCAATCACTCCCAGAGTGAGTCCACTGTGAGGCTCCAATTGAACACTAGTGTCTATTAGTGTCTGCTCTGGCTTATCCGGCAACCACTGTAGAGCAGGTAGTAGTCGGCCACAATACCGCATCTTCAGCTGCATCGTGGTGTGTCTCCTAGACCAGGAAGCTCAAGTCTCCTCTAGGGTGTGGCACCGCCCCCTCATTCCCAGACTAGCTGGCACTACAAGATCTAATAGGCATACTTGCTCCTGGTCACCCTGCTGTAACCCCTTGTGTGAAGGATTTAAACTTGCAAACACACTGACTCCAGCAGGATTTGTCCTGGCATGTTGGCTCTTTCAGTGGTTGCTGGTAGCAACATTAATTGTAGTAACCCCTGTCTTCCTGAAGGGAACATTTCTAGCAAAGTCCCGCCTGCAGGCACCCACAGGCTTACCCTGATCAACCCAGGCAACAGGAAACAGCTCCGGACATTATTTTCTGTTCAAGATAAGCTCAATAGGCCCAGCATTTGCTGAACGCTGGGTGTGCTTGTAATCCAGTGAGGATTGTCCAGCCTTTACAGAGTGCTGGACATACTTGTAATCCATGGATGCGATCGCCCGCTGTGGTTACCACAGGTGATAATGCATGTTGCAAATTAACTGAATTGCAGGATGTTATTTTCAAGTGTCTGCCCCAGCGCCAGTTGGAGCAACTGGGTAGACAGCGGCAACAATTGGCAACTGCTCCCACTGGTTGCTATGGACAACAACACACTTGTAGAATGTCACTGTTTAGCTGGAAACACATAAGTCCTTCCCTAAAGTTCCATCCTCACTAATAGCAGAACAATCACATTTCCTTGGCTCAGTTCACTATGGCG
Organism: Glandirana rugosa; assembly: GCA_018402905.1. NCBI lineage: Eukaryota > Metazoa > Chordata > Amphibia > Anura > Ranidae > Glandirana > Glandirana rugosa. Next base: position 251,480 of record BLSH010338287.1, on the reverse strand, counting down.
GCTAGAGGCAACGACTAGCATATTTACGTGAAAACAGGTGAATCCCGGACGAGCCATTAAATGTAGCCATTGCCCCCTTGGAAGTTGCTGAATAGACACGTGAAGAATGAAAAAAATAGTTTAATTTCAATTTGTTAATTCATGTAAATCGTTTTCAGAATTTGTTTCGTTTATTCGTTTTCGAATTGATTTGAAAAGTTTTCTAATCAATAGTTTTCAAATTCGAAAAATTTTCCAATTCAAATAGTTTTCAAATTCAAATAGTTTTCAATTTTTAATGGTTTTCGAATTGGAATCATTTTCGAATTCAAATAGTTTTCGAATTTGAATAGTTTTCCAATTCAAATTGTTTTCCAATTTCCAAAGAGAATAAAATAGAATAGAAAATAAAGGAATAGAATAGAAAAAAATAGAATACAATACAAAAGAATAGAACAGAAAATAAAAGAATATAATATAATAGAGTAAAACAGACCAAAATAGGATAGAAAATAAAAGAACAGCATAGAATGGAATAGAATAGAATAGAATAGAAAGCAATAGAATAGAATAAAAAATATAACAAAATAGATTATAAACATCTTCTGAAATTTGAATAGAATAGAAAATGATTGAATTAAAAAAAACAATAGAATAGACTTGAAATAATATAACCATTTTCCAAAATTCAAATAGAATTAATTCAAATTTGAATAGAATAGAAAAGTATAGAGTAGAATAGTATAGAAAATTACACAATAGTATAGAAAAAAAACAACAGAATAGAATAGACTGAATATAACCATCTTCGCATTCTAATCTATTCTTTTCTATTTTATTAAAATTTAATTGACTCAATTTTGGGAAATGGTTATATTCTTTCTATTCTAATCTATTCTATTCTATTGTTTTTGAATTCTATTCTTTCTATTATATTATAGTATATTCTATTCTTTTTTTTTTCTATTCTTCTATTCTTATGAATTCGAATTGTACATAATCTTACTGGGTACTGACATTTTAAGGTAAAGTCAATTCAGGGAAAATCTGATTGCCTCTTTTTCCCCTGTTGTAGCAAATTGGATCATGGCTTTGCTGGGGTTTTTCACCTTCCTCTGGATCAACAGTGGGTATAGGGTTGTGTATATGGGAGTGTAGGATTTTTTTATTTTTTTGGTTGAACTAGATGGATTTTTTCAACCAGACTAACTATGTAACTATGTAACTATGAATTCAAACTTATTCTATTTGAAATGCGAAATTTAGAAGATGGTTATAGTCTATGTAATTCTATTCTATTCTATTTGTTTCTTTTATATTCCAGTCTATTCTGTTCTTTTATTTTCTATTCTATTTTGTTCTGTTTTACACTATTTTATTATATTCTTTTATTTTCTGTTATATTCTTTTCTAGTATATTATTTTTTTCTATTATATTCATTAATTTTCTATTCTTTTTTATTCTCTTTGGCACTCCTAAGGAGTGTGCCGTGGCTCGGGCGGACCCGATGTCTGCCGGCGAGCCACGATGAGCGGCCACAGGGAAAGAACGGGGAACCGCCAATGTAAACACGGCGGTTCCCCATTCTGACAGTGCAGGCATGGGAGATCTACTGATCCCTGTCACTGGGATCAGTTAGATCTCTCATGCCCATGGTAACCCAACCCCCCCACAGTAAGAACACACCCAGGGAACACAGTTAACCCCTAGCTCCCCCCCCCAGGTTAACCCCTTCACTGCCAATGACATTTATACAGTAATCAGTGGACATTTAAATTTCTGATCGCTGAATAAATGTCATTGGTCCCAAAAAAGTGTCAAAAATGTCCGACATGTCCGCTGCAATATCACAGTCCCGATAAAAATTGCAGATCACCGCCATTACTAGTAAAAAATAAAAATAAAAATAAAACCCCAGAAATGAATACTCATCATCCGTAAACGCGGCCACTTTTGCGCAAACCAATCAATAAACGCCAATTGTGATTTTTTTTATCACAAATATGAGGAATTATATAATTCGGCCAAAACCGGTGAAAAAAAAATTTTTTTATATTTTTTTTTTGGATTTGAATTTTTGCAAAAAGTAAGAAATTTGGGTTTTTTTTGCAAAATAGTTGCTCTTCTTTTGTTTATAGCGGCGATCAGAAATGACGCAGAGGTGATCAAATACCACCAAAAGAAAGCTCTGTTTGTGGGGAAAAAAGGACGCAAATTTTGTTTGGGTGCAACGTCGCACGACCGCACAATTGTCAGTTAAAGCGACGCAGTGCCAAATCACAAAAAGTGCTCTGGTCCTAAAGCTGGAAAACCTTCCGGTTGGTAAGTGGATATACATGTCAGTATATACACTTCTCCTTCTTCATGCAGCCCAAACTTGCGCACAGCTAACTCTTTGTTCCTCTCTCCAACACAAACTTGGTTCCCGCCTAGCAAGCACAAATATACACAAATAAGTCAAATATTGTGCAAACCATTAATAACTAAAGTGCACAATGCATAAACAATAAAGTCCATGTGAAAAAATGTCCACATAAAAAAAGTTGATAAATATTGAAGAGTAATAAATTAATAAGTTGATAAAAAGTTAATTATCCAACGCTGTGATCCAGAAAAGTGCCTCTATGATCATAACATCCACATACAGCACCCAGAGTGCAGAAATCCACCACCGTATATTATGGAGGGTTACCAGAATAAATGGACTTGGACAGGCGTATACCTGCCAAGTCTAATCAGGCTTATGGTGTGACCACCAAAACCATTTCAAGGTTAAGTGGATTTACGCTACGTGGAGACTTTCTTCTTCCTTCCTTCCTTTTTCGATCCATTCACTGCTGATGAGAGGTATTGAGGATAGCCTTTGGTGAACGATGCTGATCTTCTCTACTGATCTATTGATCACTCTTCAGCAGGCGTGTCATGTGGGTCCTTTAAAGTTTCGGTGGTCACACCATAAGCCTGGTTAGACTTGGCAGGTACACGCCTGTCCAAGTCCATTTATTCTGGTAAGCCTCCATAATACATGGTGGTGGATTTCTGCACTCTGGGTGCTGTATGTGGATGTTATGATCATAGAGGCACTTTTCTGGATCACAGCATTGGATAATTAGCTTTTTATGAACTTATTAATTTTTTGGAGAAATTGCATGTGTAAGATATCAACAAACACACAGGGCATCGGCCAAGCTTCAATAAGGCTTCAAAGTGCATCACTGAAGCCTTGTCAAAGCCTTGTTGAAGCCTCACTGAAGTCTCTTTGAAGTACCGCCCAAGCCTCAAAAACACATCATAAAAGCTTGTTGAAGCTGTATGAGCTTTAATGAGCGTTGAAGCCAAAGCAAGTGTAAACTAGCCCTTAGTTTGTTTGTTGTCATAGATATATGACACAATATTTATTCACCAATTCTTAGTGCTGCACTTTTTACCTATTAGATATAGATATTATGCCTAGTTGAGCATTAGAAACAAATTTGAGGTCTCTTTGAGTAATAAACATATCTATTCTTGAGTAGCATTTGTGAGGTGATGAGTAAAAAGTAAAACCTTTATCTGTAGCATGAGTTACTCTCCAGGTGTCTACGAGAGATAATGATTGCAGTAGAATTTTTGTTTTTGAATTTTGTAGGAGACGTGTATGGCCTGTCGAGGTGTCTTGGGAAGGATTTAGAGGGAGGTTAAAGTCTCCTTCAAGCAATATGCTCCCTTTTGCAAACCATTTCAGTTTGTTTATTATTTTTTGGCAGAAGGAGATGTGTGCCCTATTAGGGAAATAAGAATTGTTGTAGAATATGTTGGTTCTTGAAAGTTGAAAGTGAAGAGTTTCTTGAAGGAAAACTATTTTGGGGTTTGCCTTTTTATGTTCTTTGAGTAGTTTATATCCTTTTTTCTGGTGTGTTTAAGCCTATGTTTATGTTTATGTCGTGAGAAATGATGTCAGGAGTAGAGTTGAGTGAACATCTGGAAACGTTCGGGTTCAGTACCGAATGTTATCCGAACTTTACCCCGGACCCCAAACCCCATTGAAGTCAATGGGGACCCACACTTTTCGGCACAAAAATGACTGTAAAAAAGTCCTGGAAAGTGCTAGAGGGCTGCAAAAGGAAGAAAAATGGGAGATGTTATTAGATCTGCAATCTGTCCCTCAAAGCAGTAGTAATCTCTACCTAGTCCAGTATCAGATCGTTCTGTAATGCAGGATGAGAGATCGTTCTGTAATAAGATCGTTCTGTAATGCAGGATGAGATGTTATAGATCTACAATCTGTCCCTCAAAGCAGTAGTAGTAATCTCTACCTAGTTATTATCACTGCAATCTGTCCCTCACAATCTGTCCCTCACAGCGCCAGCAGCATCCTCTCCCTACACTAACCTGTGAGCATGTGACATGCAGCACTGTGACTCCAGCCTCATATAGAGGCTGGGTCACATGATGCACTGGCCAATCACAGCCATGCCAGTAGTAAGCATGGCTGTGATGGCTTCTAGGGAAAACCAGTGAAACGCTTGTTGATTGGCTGCCCTGCAGCTATTCAACATGCGTAATAAAATACCAGAACCCAAACCCGAACGTTTTTCTCAAACGTTCAGGTTCGGATTCGGGACACGGACACCCGAAAGTTTGGTAAGAACCCGAACTTTACAGTTTGGGTTCGCTCAACTCTAGTCAGGAGATTTCCCAAGCAATGAGTAGGTCGTCTTCCTCTACCCCTTCACCCTGTTGTATGGGGAGGTGAAGTGTGGTTGGAAAATGATGAGGGGTGGGGGTAGTTAAAGGCATAAAGAAGGGGGTATAGGGAAGAAAGACTAGGGGTAAGGAGAAGTAAGAAGGTAAGGACTGAACCTTAAGTGTGAGATTACAGCTTGGTTTTATGAGCTCTTGGGTTTTAGTCCCTAATGAGAGGTAGATTGTATTATTTGGTACTTAGTAACATTAAACGTCTAATAGTCTGATAGTAAGTAATACAATTTTTGAGGAGTAAGTGGGTGGCGAGCAGGTCGGAGGCTGTTCAACTCTATATGTATGTTTAAAGGAGAGTTGTAAGTGTGGGTATACTTTCCGGAGTGATCTATGGAGTCAAAAAATTATAATTGTTTAGTTGTTATAATTTGGTCCATTTTGGTGGTAAAGTATTATGGATTTGCGCTAATATTGACCATTACATGAAATCATTTCAAGTATTTACAATTATTCATGCATGTAATCAAATAACATTTAGGGTGCAACAACATATTACCCAAATCAATGGGTGAAAACACTGTTAAATCTATTAATTTGCTAGCAGTTAACTTAAGAAACAGTATAGATCCATTGAATAGTACATTTTACGATTGAGTAATCGTTTCTAACTAATGAACTATTTGTAAAGACTCATTACTGGAGGTATATCTGGAATATGATATTCCTTCTTATTATCAAAACGTTTCATAGCTATTTGTCTGTTTCCTATGAAGATGCCCTATCTTATTTCGATCCAGCTGGGATAATTTTATCCTGCAGATTTGTACATCCATGTCTGGAATAGAGTGTAAGAGAATGGGACCTTTGGAGGTGTATTTGTATGTAAAAATAGTACCGTATTTTTTATAAAGATCATATGTAGGTCTTGAGGTGTCTTTGTATAGGAAGTCTTTTATGAGAATGTCTTCTGTCTCCTCAGGAATCCAAAAAGGATTCAGACCGGATTTTTGTGTGAGGACAAAATCATTCGGGATAGCTTTAATCTGACAAAGTTCTCACGTAGAATGTTTCTTGGTTTCTGTGTTGAATCTGTAGGCGAGTGCCTCCAAAGGTTGTGTGATGCAGTTTCTGATTTATGGAATGGATCTTTAAGCAGTCTTGTATTGGAGATAGCTTGTTTGAGGTATCATCAAACTAGAATGAAAATACTACACAAAAAGAGTTAGTTTGTGAAACTTGTAAAAAACTGAATGAAAAGAAAATAGTTCAGATACACGTTTTCAGTATTAATAGTCGATGTTGAGATGGACACATTTTTGTCAGTGTGGCCTGTATACAGTATCCTTGTAGTTTTACTTTTAAACTTTTATAAGGTTGTCACAAAGGAGGAGAAAGAAAAAGTAGTTTGTTTAACCACTCCAGCCCTGACAGGATTTCCCCCTTTAGGACCACAGCACTTTTTGCGTTTCGGCACTGCGTCGCTTTAACTGATGATTGCGCAGTCGTGCGACATTGTACCCAAACACAATTTGCGTGCTTTTTTTCCCACAAATAGAGACTTATTTTGGTAATATTTAATCACCTCTGCATCATTACTCATCACTCATATAACCATAAAAAGACCGACAATTTTGCAAAAAAAAAAAAACAATCTTTCTTACTTTTTGCTAAAATACATATCAAAAAAAGTATAAAAAAACAAATTTTTTCATCGGTTTTAGCCAATATATTTTCTTCCTCGTATTTTTGGTGAAAAAAAATGGCAATCGGCGTACATTGATTGGTTTGCGTAAAAGTTGTAGCGTTTAAGAATGATTGAAATTAATTTATGCGGTTGTTATTTATTTATTTTTTTACTACTAATGGTGGTGATCTGTGATTTTTAGCGGGACTGCGATATTGCAACAGACATGTCGGACACTTTTGACACTCTTTTGGGACCATTGACTAAAACCACAGTAAACATTCATGTCTTATCTGTTGCCCACTTTGCTGCATGTGTCCAGTTAAAGTCCGGGCCTCCCTCACCTGTGAGCTTTAGTGGACCCTCCTCAGCTGGTTTCCACCCCAGGCCTTAATTGGTAACAGGGTACAACACCTGGCAGTGCAAACCTAAATTGCTGATCAATGTTTTCCAATGTTTGGCTTTGTGTCTGGTTGTTCCTATTATTTGCTCTGAGTCTTATTCCGTGTACCAATCTTTGGATTGGCTGACTATCCCTGCCTGCCTGATCCCCCGATCTTCGGCTTGTTCTCTGTTTCTCCTGTCTGCTTGTGGCCCTGACCCTTTGCTATTTCCTCTGACTATTCTTGCTATTCCTGTGCTGCTGCTTCCTCTCTTCCACCTGTAGCCAGCCGAGCATGAGCTAGGGGACCCCGGGGGCCACGACCTGGATCCAGCTGCAGCCAAATCTATCCTCACCACTAGAGGCTCTGGCGAATACCCACTGGCTCTTAGATCCCACGCTCTGGGGAAACAAATGCACTAGCTATCCATTTTTCAGTGTCCATGCTCCAGGGACCCCTGTTCCCGTGTCAGCCGGAACTCATTAGCAGCAGTCAGCTATAGGTCCATAACCTTAGTGGTGTGCTTCGCAACCCTTGGTGTGATTATAACTCCAGCAGTGTGCACTTGTCAACTGACCCCAGGCGTCATGACATTACTGTGTAGATGTCACTGGCAGGGAAGGGGTTAACCTGCAGGGGGTGCACTAGGGGTTAAATGTGTTCCCTGTGTGTGTTTCTAACTGTGTGGGGGCTGGGCTGACTGGGGGAGGAAAGTGATTGTGGCTCCCATACACAGGGAGCCTGTGATCACACTCTTCTCCCCTGTCAGAACAGAGATCCATGTGTTTACATACACGGACCATCATTCTGTCACTGCAGGGGAGCGATTACGGGTAGCTGGTGGACATCGAGTCCGCCCTACCCACTCCCTGGCTCCTCCATAACAGAGTGAGCGTGCGCGCCGCTGTCAGGTGACGGCGGTTCGTGATATAGAGCCACTTTGCTGCTGTCAATACACGGTGAGCGGTCAGTAAGTGGTTAACATAAGTTTAGTAATTCAGCTGATGGGGAAACAGCTCCCTCTTGTGGGTATATGTTGAAATTGAGGAACTTCAAATTAGTTTCATGGTGGTGTTCAAGAACAAAAGTAATAACTTGAGAATAACTTTAAATTGTGAATAGAGGAATTAGTGTTCTTCTTTGGTTCTGGAAGTTTTGGCTGCAGTTGAGTGTGGGCTATCATAGTTTTCATTTTTGCAATGCTTTCCTTTTGTCATTGGTGATTTAAAAGTAGAGGAGCTGGGTGAAGGAGGCCCATTGTTGATTATGGGTGGTAGTAGAAATTCAGCATACCAATCAGGTAAATCAACAAGGTTAATCTATAGATTTTCACAGAAGGTAACCAGATCAGGAATTTGTAAAAAATATTGCTTCCCTTGAAATGTGGCTTGTAGTGCAAAGGGAAATGTCCATCTGTATACAATATTTTTTTATTTTAATATTTCTAGAAGAGGTTGGATTTCTCTGTCATTGAAAATAATGGCCTCATTTTGTCTAGCCTTTTGTAGAATTTCTTCTTTTAGGCAGATGTTGGAGAGGCAGGCAAACGATATGTGGGACATCTTCAGAGGCTTTGGGTTTGAGAGCCCTATGAGCTTGATCAAAATCGATTGTGGAGGGGGGCGTGGCCTGCAACCAGCGCGAGCGGACGCACGGACAGAGAGCTCCAGGGAATCGGGAGGAATCCACAGGCATCCTGTGAAGGAAAAACCGGGTGAGCTACCCCACACCCTGCATCCACCTCCCAGACACCTCCGTGATCGGTTCGGGCGAAAACCGCGTTACGCGGCGTCCCGCGCAGGCAATAATCGAGGCCGCGGCTTCTGCGGCCTACCCGAGCGGACCTCGGGAACACCAATCTGCCTAAAAAAAAACGGCCATCCAACCACCCTAAGTGTACCAAGGGGCCAGACACACATCTAAACCACCTATTTGGGGGTCTAATCACACGGTGAGCCCGTACATTGGCTCCCCACAGCTTACCACAGCTTGTCACGGCCACCATCTTGGAAGCTGAAGGCCTCAGTATAACAAACCAATAAGAGCAATCATCAAGCCTCACTTAAATACAATCACCTATATAGACTCTGATCACCATCCAACAAGAAGTTTTGGCATTCCCTGCCATCAATCAGAATCTAATATAGGAAATAAATTGTGGAGGCCATCTTGGTACACCCGTCCTGCTTAACAATTAACACTACCACGATGACACACTAAAGCAAGACCCTGAAGGCCCGATCGATACATCATTTAAATAAAGGATATAATCTAAGACTAACTACCGTCCCTTACGGTTTTGAAGAACAACCTACCACTAGTCTCAGATATATCCACTAACATAAATTCACTCCGAACTACTAACGAGAATAACCAAACAATATGACTCCGGAAGTCGAAGGTTCTACCACCGGCACTGTTCGACACCATTCGACACCCCTCGGTTACATGCCCGAGTGGCACACTAATCTGGGGGTTTATCCACCAAATCTACACACAGACCGGGGAACCATGTGAATCCCACCAACCTACCGGCAAAAAAAAATCCGTCTAACCACAAGGGCTCCAGGCGAGCCCATCCGGCGTCTT
>BLSH010338287.1:226702-238623 GCA_018402905.1 Glandirana rugosa | reverse complement strand
ACTTTAAGATGGTACATGACACCCAATAAACTCGCACATTTCAACCCACAACTATCAAACGAATGCTGGAGAAACTGCGGAGAAAAAGGAGATCTAATACACATACTGTGGGGATGCCCAAAGCTAAAAAAGCTTTGGCATTCCATCTTCTCCATCATCTCTAAAATAGCTCAAACAAGAATCCCACCAAACCCCAATCTAGCCATTCTCTCTCTGGACACCGACACCCTCCCACAAACATCACAACACTCCATCACTCATATACTTCTAGCCACCAGGCTCACAATCACCAGGAAGTGGAAAAACCCTCTTCCCCCCAGCCCAGCAGAAGTGATTGAACTAACGCAAACACACTACTCTTATGAGCTGATGACGACTTTATCTACAGATCAATACCAAAAAACACTCAAGCAATGGTCACCCTGGCATACTTGGGCCACAAATAACCAAAATCTATGATGTAAACAATCACTAAAAATTTCGTATGAATGCATCTCCTACTGTTTTGTTCACGGCAACGGTACGATCTGGCTACGTACCTTACGGTAAATGTTACTGTTCATTACTCTATTGACAAGTTACTTTATGTTAACTACAGTTATGGTAGATAAATATGGATGTCTGGTCTCCCCCACTCACAGTTGGATCCCATTGGGGTGAGGGGGAAGATGCAACATCCCCTGTCTAACTATTGTTTAGCTATGGTCTAGTTATTCACTGACAAGTTATGATTGATACCTTTGCATAAACACAAGTCTAAAAGTCTGCTAAATACGCATTAGGATCATATAAAGATCCAACTTGTAGACCATTATGTGTTCTACCAAATGTATGACTAATGAACAACCTTTTGTCTTTGTACTATTGTTTCAATTGATACCAATAATAAAAACTATTGAAGCAAAAAAAAAATCGATTGTGGATTCGCTCAGTCTGTCAATTAAATTGTTAAGATGGAGCAAAGAGCTGGTTTAATCTGCTCTGAGGAGACTGTTTCAGGTACACCCCTGACTCTGATATTGTTCCTCCTTCCGCCATTATCCCAATCTTCGATCTGTCTATTCATGGTGATCATGTGCTGCGAATGGGTGAATGTAACTTCATCCAGTCTGGTTAGTGCCCTGTCTCTTCTCTTCCCTGCATGTTCATTAACTGCCATCTGCTCTGTGAGCATTAATAGATCAGCTTTTAGATCTGTGATTGTGGCAGAGAGGGAGTTTTTAATATTTGCAGCTATGTCAGTCATGTCTGTCCTGGTTAGGGGCTGATTGTAGTGAGAAGAGTGTCTTACTGAGTCCTCTGAGACTGGTAGAGAGATGTTGTCATCGTCTTCCTCCTCTGCCCTTGTTGTTTTCAGCGGCAGCACCATCTTCACTTCTTCATTGCCTCTTTTGTATGTGTATTTTTTGAAGTAAGCAGGGATTTGTTTGTCCCCAGAAGTGGTGGATGAGCATAGGGGATGGTTTGGGGTTCCGGTCCTGAGCTGTCTTTCCATTATTTGTCAGATTCCACGGCCGTTTTCAGTTCCAAGAACCTCCGGTCTGCAGGATCTCTCTCACAGTGCAGCCATCTGCTCTGTGTGCCAAGCCACACCCATGATCTTGTAACCTTTGACATCATGCATTCTCCTTGTGTGGATGTGACATGTGAGTGAAGCTTTTCTAGGTGCTCATAAAGGTTAACAACAAGTTTACAATCAACTTGATTGATGTTTGTATCTTACATATGCTTGCTTTTGTCAAGTAGTATTTCTTCCTGAAGAAACTCATTGTGAAACACATTGAACAAACTACAGTCAGGTCCATAAATATTGGGACATGTACACAATTGTAATCTTTTTGGCTCTATATACTAGCACAATGGATTTGAAATGAAACAAACAAGATGTGCTTTAACTGCAGACTTTCAGCTTTAATTTGAGAGTATTTACATCCAAATCAGGTGAACGGTGTAGGAATTACAACAGTTTGTATATGTGCCTCCCACTTTTTAAAGGACCAAAAGTAATGGGACAGATTAACAATCATAAATCAAACTTTCACTTTTTAATACTTGGTTGCAAATCCTTTGCAGTCAATTACAGCCTGAATGCTGGGTTTCATCCCTGGTGATGCTCTGCCAGGCCTCTACTGCAACTGTCTTCAGTTCCTGCTTGTTCTTTTTTATTATTATTATTATACAGGATTTATATAGCGCCAACAGTTTGCGCAGTGCTTTACAATAAAGAAGGGACACAGTACAATTACAATACAGTTCAATACAGAAGGAATAGGAGGGCCCTGCTCGTAGAGCTTACAATCTAAAGGGAGGGGGATACAAAAGGTAATGGCTGCAGGGGATGATCTGATAGAGGTGGCTCAAGCACGGGTCTGAGGTGGAGGTGGGGTAGGCTTCCCTGAATAAGTGAGTTTTCAAGGATAGCCTAAAGGCGGACAGGGTGGGGGCTGACCTGACATTCTGGGGCAGGGAGTTCCAGAGGATGGGAGAGGCTCTGGAGAAGTCCTGTAGGCGAGCATGGGAGGAAGTAACAAGGGAGCTAGAGAGAAGGAGGTCTTGGGAGGAGCGTAGAGGACGATTGGGGTGATATCTGTGGATGAGATTGGCGATGTAGCTGGGGGCAGTGTGGTGGATGGCCTTGTATGTTGTGGTTAGTATTTTGAATTTTATACGCTGGGGTAGGGGAAGCCAGTGAAGGGATTGGCAGAGTGGGGCAGCAGTTGTGGATCGGTTAGTAAGGTGTACAAGTCTGGCAGCAGCATTCATGATAGACTGAAGGGGGATAGCCTGTGTAACGGTAGGCCGGTGAGGAGGGAGTTGCAGTAATCAAGGCGGGAAATAACTAAGGAGTGAATAAGTTGTTTTGTGGCTTCATTAGTCAGGAAGGGGCGAATTTTTGCAATGTTGCGGAGGTTGAGGCGGCAAGATTTAGCCAGTGATTGGATATGGGGGCTGAAAGTGAGGTCAGAGTCTAGGATTACGCCCAGCACCCTGGTATGTGTGGAAGGACCAATGGTTGTGCCATTGATCTTAATGGTAAAGTCATGAGGAGGTGATCGAGGAGGAGGAAATATTACAAGCTCTGTTTTAGAAAGATTGAGTTTGAGGAAGTGGCGTGACATCCATACCGATATGTCATTCAGTAGGTTTGTGATGCGTGTGGAGAATGAGGAGCAGAGTTGAGGAGTTGAGAGATAGATCTGGGTGTCGTCGGCATAGAGGTGGTAGTCGAAGCCATGGGAAGTTATCAAATGGCCCAGGGAAGAGGTATAGAGGGAGAATAGGAGGGGCCCAAGGACAGAGCCTTGGGGCACCCCAACAGAAAGGGACAGAGGAGCAGAGGAGATGTTGTTGTATGTGACACTGAAGGTGCGCTGAGATAGGTAGGAGGAGAACCAGGAAAGAGCAGAGTCACGTAGGCTAAGAGAGTGGAGTTTTAACGAGGAGGAGTGGGTGGTCAACTGTGTCAAAGGCAGCAGAGAGGTCTAAGAGTATGAGTATGGAGTAATGGCCATTGGTTTTAGCAGTATGTAGGTCGTTGGTGAGTTTGAGTAGGGAAGTTTCAGTTGAGTGTTGTGGGCGGAAGCCAGATTGTAGGGGATCAAGAAGGCTGTTGTCAGTGAGATAGCAACTCAAACGGTTGTAGACGAGGCGTTCAAGAAGCTTGGAGGTAAATGGAAGCAGGGAAATGGGTCTTAAGTTAGTCAAACAGGTGGAGTCTAGTGAGGGTTTTTTTAGTATGGGGGTGACCAGCGCATGTTTGAGTGGAGAGGGGAAGGTGCCGGAAGAGAGGGAGAGGTTGAAGATGTGGGTAAGAGAATTTATGACAGAGCAGGAGGGTGGTCGTAGAAGTTGCGAGGGGACAGGATCCAGGCGGCAGGTGGTGGGGTTGGCTGTTGAAAGGAGTTGGAGAACTTCCTCAGATCTAACAGGTTTGAAGGAGGAAAGTGTTGAGTGGGTTATTGGACTTAGTGTGTTGGTTGGTGGGGGAAGCTTGACACATGATATCTCATCACGAATTGTGTCAATTTTGTTTTTGAAGTGATTGGCAATCTCCTGGGAAGTGAGCAGGTTGGTGGGTGGAGGCAGTGGGGGGCGGAGTAAGGAATTAAAGGTAGAGAAGAGTTGACGAGGCTTGGATGAGAGGGATTTGATGAGAGTGGTGTAGTAGATTTGTTTAGCGGAATGGAGGCAGAAGTTGTATTTGAGGAGGGCAGAATTTTTGGGGCATTTTCCCTTCAGTTTTGTCTTCAGCAAGTTAAATGCATGCTCAATCGGATTCAGGTCAGGTGATTGACTTGGCCATTGCATAACATTCTACTTCTTTACCTTAAGAAACTCTTTGGTTGCTTTCGCAATATGCTTGGGGTCATTGTCCACCTGCACTGTGAAGCGACGTCCAATGAGTTCTCTCTGATGGGTTTGTTTTGTTTTTTCAGTCTAATGATGGCTTCACTGATAGTGACAGCTCTTTGGATCTCATATTGAGAGTTGACAGCAACAGATTCCAAATGCAAATAGCACACTTGAAATGAACTCTGGACCTTTTATCTGCTCCTTGTAAGTGGGATAATGAGGGAATAACACACACCTGGCCATGGAACAACTGAGCAGCCAATTGTCCCATTACTTTTGGTCCCTTAAAAAGTGGGAGGCACATATACAAACTGTTGTAATTACTACAGTGTTCACCTGATTTGGATGTAAATACCCTCAAATTAAAGCTGAAAGTCTGCAGTTAAAGCACATCTTGTTCGTTTCATTTCAAATCCATTGTTGTGATGTATAGAGCCAAAAAGATTAGAATTGTGTTGATGTCCCAATATTTATGGACCTGACTGTATTTGTTACAATTCAATTTACCATTATATCTTTCCAAGGCAAAGTTCAGTGAAATAAGTTTATCTGATGGCATAGGTTATGTCATAGACCTATGTAGAAGGGATTTATTAGAAGCATCTATGTGCCATAAAAGTTGTTTATTTTTAATATATATATATACAGTATCTCATAGAAGTGAGTACACCCCTCGCATTTGTGTAAATATTTTATTCTATCTTTTCATACACTTTGCTACAATGTAAAGTAGTGAATGTAAAGCTTCTATAACAGTGTAGATTTTCTGTTCCCTCAAAATAACTCAGGACACAGCCATTAATGTCTAAACCGCTGGCAACAAAAGTGAGTACACCCCTAAGACAAAATGTCCAAATTGGGCCCAAAGTGTCAATATTTTGTGTGGCCACCATTATTTTCCAGCACTGTCTTAACCCTCTTTGGCATGGAGTTCACCAGAGCTTCACAGGTTGCCACTGGAGTCCTCTTCCACTCCTCCATGATGACATCACAGAGCTGGTGGATGTTAGAGACCTTGCTCTCCTCCACCTTCCATTTGAGGATGTCCCACAGATGCTCAATAGGGTTTAGGTCTGGAGACATGCTTGGCCAGTCAATCACCTTTACCCTCAGCTTCTTTTGCAAGGCAGTGGTTGTCTTGGAGGTGTGTTTGGGGTCGGTAAAGCCCCATCTCCAAAGGGAGGGGATCATGTTCTGCTTCAGTATGTTGCAGTGCATGTTGGCATTCATGGTTCCCTCAATAAACTGTAGCTTCCCAGTGCCGGCAGCACTCATGCAGCCCCATGCAGTATATCAGGTATACCCCTGTTGAAGTCCTGGCGGACGAAACGTGTCGGTGAGGTAGACCTGCTTGTCTGGAATCGCGCTTTTATCTGATTGGAATTTCAATTTGATTTTATGCTACATAATTCATTCTATACCTTGGAGTCGGTGTACCATCTGTTGGTGCCCTACAAGACACTGGATATATATTGACCTGTGGAATTATCATCTATGGGGAGATTGATGTCGGATGTGGATCCGTGCTTTCCAAGACGTGGTCTGTTCCTATGCCACTGATTTTATCGAGTGTGTTTTATCATACATTCTGGTAAGAGTACCCTATCCTTATATGGTGATGGTGGAAGGTACACGTGGGTGCTTCAGGTGGAACTGAAGATTATACATCTATTAACACATGTGGTAGAAGACATTCTTCAAGTTTTCCTAATATTTCACCATAAATTCATATGGACTCATGATTGAGGACTTTTTCAGATTGTCTAGTTTGAATATTAGTCACTTATCCCTAGCGCTCCACATTTTTTACTATTATTATGTTTGCAATTTGGGAAGTTGTGGTGGTAGCTGCTTTTACACTTATTTTCATTATGTTAATTAGCGCAATACTCTTAGCTTTTTTCTTTGTACAAGAATAGGTAATGCTGTTGATGAGGATGGGGAAGTTGGTACTTTACATCCGAATAGGCACAGTAATGGATCTTTGGGCAGCTGAACCCTGTTGACTTGTAAGAAAGCAGAGAGTCCCAGTAAGTGGATATATGTAGCTGAGCAGTCCCATAAACGGTGAAGTAGTGTAGGGCGAGGTAGTGAACACCAAGGGCATTATGGTTGCGTGGAGTTCGCCATGCTGGTGCGGAAAGGTTAGTATGCCCTATGAAAGATTTTAAAAAGAGTTTTCCAGGGGCATGACTTGGCTTTTCATGTGAGAAGATGTGTTTCACTTCAGCTCCGCAATCATCCTGTATAACATCCTGCTGTGAGACCCGAAAACCTGCCTGCACTTCCAGGACACATTGCTCCCAGTGTGGAGACCTACTTGCTGACATCTCCGCTGCCCTGGTAAAGCACATGAGGATGACCAGGCAGAGAGAACACAGCATGCCTACAGTGCGGCCGACCCAAGATGGTGGATCCCCATTACAACATCGCTCAGTGAAATACCTCCAAAAGGCAGCGGCACTCAAACATGGGAAATTTGCCAATAACCTGGCTAAAAGCAAGCCAATACCAAAACCATCCCTTTCTCCACACATCTCCACAGCTCTCTCCTCTCTCTCATCTTAGCCTCCCTGCATGGAACCAGATGCTTTGCACATGTCATCTGCCTCTTCAGGGCACACAGTGAGTACCTCCATGACACCAAAACATGTAGCTGTAGAGGTTCCCAACACAGACAGAGGGGAGCCTACACTAAAGGAGATCCTGACAGCTGTACACATGTATGGTACCTCCTTTACACATTTGATAATTGAAGTGAAAGGCATGAAGGAGGACTAGCTTCATATTAGGCATGACATGTAGAAAATCATGGAGAGAGACACTGCTTTGCAGGGCAGAGTGAGCACTGCAGAAGATGAGCTGCCTCCCCTGATCCAAGATGTCCAGGCAATGTCAGCTAAAGCCTCTGACAATGGGAACAGGGTAGAGGATATGGAAAATAGACTGAGATGAGGTAACCTCTGCATCATTGGTATACCTGAAAAAACTGTTGATTTCATAGAACAATGGTTGACTGATTCTTTTGAGAAGGATAATCTTACACCCTTCTTTTCAGTGAAAAGAGCTCATAGGGTGCCATTCCGAGCTCCTCCTCCTGGCGGAAAAAATAGTCGCCAGATAGAAAATGAACCTGGAAATGCAGGGTGCTAAAGTTTCCATATATCCAGACTTTTTGACTGCCATCCAGAAGCAGAGAGCAAAATTTACAGAAGTCAAAAAAAGCTCATGTGCTATCCCATTGGTATACTCAATGTGGTATCCTGACAAATCATGCATGGTTGCGGATGGATCCGTCCACTATTTTGAAAACCCTGTTACAGCAACCAATTGGTTAGATCGCCATGAGCGACAACTCCGGGTGGCTGCTCACTAAGCTCTATGCTACCTTTTATTATTATCTCAACTTAACTACATTGGAGCTAATGAGCAGGAAATGCAATACTTGTCCACTCCCCTATTGACACCACTAAAGGCTAAGGACAAGACTTTACTAGCGCTGGCCCTCTTTACTACCCCCTATGTTACCCTCCAAGGAGTATTTGGACTGCTCTCAAGTGAATCATACAGAGTTCCAGATTTTCTTCGCTAAACTACTTTTTTTTTCTACATATGACTGTATATTGCTTCTACACAGTATGTCACTAAGCTGAGTTTCTCACCAGGTCTCTGCCTCCGTAAGTTTGTGAATGTAGTGGCAGCTGTTTATAATCTTTTCCAGAAGTTCAGTGTCATTGAGGATAGCAGACCACTTCTGGAACGGGGCAAGATGGTATTTGTCCAACTGATGTTTGATTGTGTAATCAACTCTCTGGACCACTACATCAATAAAAGATTCTAAGACAATCAACCTGATAGCTGTAACAGGTTCGTAGGTAACTGAGTGAGATAGTGGAAGAAGTGTGATGATGGCAAAGAGTTTTCTCATGAGAGTATCTGAAAGGTCTTGAACCTAGCAGGGTTGCCATGATATAGAGAAAGATTGTTGGTGAGACCTTGAATGCACCAGTCACCAAAGACCTTTTAAATAGTGGATGGGAGGAACATAAGGTGGCCCTGGTTGGTTAGATAACGAGATATACTTGAGGGTAGCCCCAGAAATCTCTGCACTTCCCTCCAAGTAATAACTGTATCTCTAATGAGAACATTAGATCTGAGGAGATGGTAATGTTCTAATATTCAAATAGAGAATCGCTGGAAGAGCATGCGGAGAGACCAGGGTGCCCTCAAGTATAAAATTTGAATAACGAGATTTACCAGATATACAATCTAGATCCTGTAAGCAGGAGAGATTATAGAAACCTAAATTGGGCAGGCTTGCACCACAATCGGACTTAGGGAGACAGAGTTTTTGGAGAGCTATGTGTGGTTTCCTGTGAGACCATATGAAGGCAGTGAGTGCTTTATGAATTTTCTGTACATAAGAATTTTTTAACAGGAGAGGTATGGTTTGCATAGCGAGAGGGGGAGGGCTGTCAAAGCTTCCAACTTCTTAACAGTTTTAGTTATTAGAGGCGGGTAGTTAAGACTGTATATAGAATAAGGCTCTCTGTCTATGCATATACCCAAGTAAGTGATGTGTTGGGTGGCAAGGGCCGCAAATAATTTCTGGAGTTTGTCAAAATCTGAGAGAGGATTGGAGGAGAACAGTAAGATATCATCAATAGAGCAGATCAGAAAATTTGGTCACCAATAGTGACACCACTAACCCCATTGGAAGGGTTGAGCATCCTAGAGAGAGAGAGGCTTAATTGCTATATTGAAGAGGAGAGGGGAAAGCGGACATCCCTGCCTCTTTCCCTTCATCAGAGGTATGGTGTTCAAAATAAAATGTGGAGTGACAAGGCTAGCTATCAGAGACACATGCATCTGTTGTAGAAAACACACGACCAGACTTGAAAAACCAAATGTGCCCATGACTTTAAAAAGCCAAGAAAAATAAATATTGTCAAATGCCTTTGTGACTTTAAATGAAATGATGGCAATATCTTGATCTGGGTGTGATTTGGCATATTCTAGTGCTAACAAATCCTTTCGAATGTTCAGAGTCAAAGAACGCCCTGGACAAAGCCAGACTGGGCTGGGTGAAGTATGGAGGGCAGTAGGGGAGCCAATCACGACACTACTATCTTGGAAATGATTTTAAAGTCTACATTGATCAGGGAGATTGGTCTATAGGTGCCTGGGTGTAAGGGGTCTTTCACTTTCTTGGAGATAAGCCTAATGTGTGAGTTCCCGTGGGGAGGTTGGAACCACCATCCCACATAGAAAAAAGAATTTAAAAAATGTTTTAGTGTATCCATCAGGGTTTGGGGCCTTAGCTGAGGCTAAAGACTTGATAGTCAGTTGGATATTATCTAGGGACATGGGGGCATTAAGAACCTCTAGATGGGTCGAGGTAAGTTTAGGTAGGCCCACTTTGGCTAGAAGAACCTTCGCTACTTTCTAAACAAACAGATCCTCAGAATAGAGGGAAGTGTAGCAGTCAGCAAGGAGCGTAATAATCTCCTTCGGTGAGGTAACAAGAGAGCATGCAGTGTTTTTTGAGCAGGGATATAAAAGGCCATCTAGGACCAGAGCAAAGTTTGGCTAAGAGCTCGCCCCCGCTTTATTACCAAATTTATGTAAGTGCAAAGTAGTGTAAGACATCTTAGCTGTTTCTTGCTGTTCTGCCCACAGGTCGAAATTACATTTGGCTAGCTGCCAGGCTTTGATGTTAGCTAAAGTGCGAGTTTGTGTTAGGGTTTTGTGTGCCAAGCAGAGAGTTTTGTTAGCCTGCCGGTATTGCTGCCAGGAATGCTTTTTAAACTGAGAGGTGTAAGTTTTCCCTGCAGGAAAGCTTTACCTACCTCCAAAAAAAGGTTAGAATCAGTAAGGTGTGCACTGTTAGTGGAGGCATATTCCACCCAAGCATCATAAAGCATGTGGTGGAAGTCCTCGTTATCAACCAATTATGAGGAAAAACATCAAATGGGTGCAGGGGAGGAGGATTTGGCATTTGCTAAAGTTACAAGAATTGTACTGTGGTTTGATAGCACAACATTGTGCAGCACAACATTGTGCAGTACTAAAATTAGTGCAGGGGAGGCAAAAAAAATTTCTATGCGAAAGAAGGAGTTATGGGGGGGGGGGTGAAAAGAAGATAAAGTCTTGGTCAGTCAGGTGAGTCTGTCACCATTTGTCTACAAAGTGTATAGACGAGATGGACTGGGCCAATAAGGTAGATCCTGCAGTTGAGGAAGCATGGTCTCACTGCATACGGGATTGATTGTTGGTTTTCCGACAGGCTGCATAACAGAATTGAAGTCTCTGTCAACTAAGTGAAGTGCCTCAGAGGCTTGAAGTATCCAGGACACCATATCCTGGAAGAAGAGGGCATCTGGGGAGTTAGGGGCATATATGTTAGTGATAGCAATGTCACTAGAGGTTAACATCAGATGTACTGTCAGTTTGAGGCCAATCGAGTCAGTCCTAACATCACGGATGGTGTGTCTTAAATTTTTATGTAGTAGGATAGCTACTCCAGCTTTGCTGCCTACAGCTGGTGAGCAATAGGCAGCACCAACCCAGAATTTGCAAAGGCGGGATAGATCGTCTCCACACAGATGGGTCTCTTGAAGGAGTGCCACATCAGCTCTGAGATGTTTTAGATGAGTACGATTTTGCATTTGCTTAGTTGGGGAACGTAGTCCTTTGACATTCCAGGAAACAATCTTTAGGTGATCCCCATCACTATTGTAGAAGGGAATAGATAAGTGCATACTCATAGAAAGGCTTCCTGACAGGCAATGTTCCTTGCATCTGAGGATCACCAACACACATAAAAATAGCTGAGGGTACAAAAACAATACAGGTAAATAGGGCAAACAATAAAAAAAGAAAACTAAAGAAACCAGGCGGAAAATACACCAGTAATAAAAATGGAAAAAAAATCAGCACAGCCTGTAACCAAACACCTAATTAAAAACTGCTAGCTGAACATCAGGGTAATCCCAACGCCCTAGCCAAATGTGCAGGGCCATCTTTAAGGCAAGTCAAAAGGGACAGCTGCCCTGGGCCCTGTCATTGTTGTGGGGCTCAAAGCAGCTGCCTCATACTTGTCAACTATCCTGGTTTAAATTCCCTTGTCCGGGGGCGTGGCTTGGCGCATGGAGGAGAAGGACGCGTGATCAGACCGCTCCCGGTCCCAACGACTTCCACGGGCCTACAACTCCTCCATTTCAAACGCACCTTCACCCAACAAACTTTACCTCCTCAACATCCGGGCACCTTCAGCAACCCTGGCCCTCGCCAGACTAGTGCGCAGGAAGAGGAGGTACGCGGTTCGGTGCGGGGGCCTGTTCCCTTAAATTTGGTCCTATCAACTGTTCATACTCCGTCGACGAAACTCGGGGTGTTGTTACTGTCCCGGGTCCCGTCGACAGGGAAAACTGAACGGAATTTCTACCGGGACGTGTAAACCGATCCCGCAACCCTAATGGGACTACAAGTCGATCGTCAAAAATTAATCCACAAACCAATGTCCGACACGACTAAAAAAAAGGTAAAAATAATGACCACATAAAAGG
>BLSH010338287.1:196942-213061 GCA_018402905.1 Glandirana rugosa | reverse complement strand
GTCTCTTATACACATCTTCAGTGGACATTTACATTTCTGATCGCTGTATAAATGTCATTGGTCCCAAAAAAGTGTCAAAAACGTCCGACATGTCCGCCCCGATATCGCATTACCGATAAAAATCACAGATCGCCGCCATTACCAGTAAAAAAATAAAAAATAAAAACGCCATAAATCAATGTCCATAGTTTGTAGGCGCTATAACTTTTGCGCAACCCAATCAATAAACGCCGATTGCGATTTTTTTAACCAAAAATATGTAGAAGAATACATGTCGGCCAAAACTGATGAATAAATTTGTTTTTTATTTTTTATTTTTGGATATTTATTATAGCAAAAAGTAAAAAAATATTGTTTTTTTTCAAAATTGTCGCTCTTCTTTTGTTTATAGCGGCGATCAGAAATGACGCAGAGGGGATCAAATACCACCAAAAGAAATCTCTGTTTGTGGGAAAAAAAGGACGCAAATTTTGTTTGGGTAAAGCGTCGCACGACCGCGCAGTTGTCATTCAAAGAGCGACAGCGCTGAAAACTGAAAATTGGTCCGGGCAGGAGGGGGGTTTAAGTGCCCAGTAAGGAAGTGGTTAATCACCCCTGGGAATTAACCCCTTCCCAGACCGGTGTCATTAGCACAGTGACAGTGCATTTTTAGCACTGAGCACTGTATTGGTGTCACTGTTCCACAAAAAAGTGTCAAAAGTGTCAGTTAGTGACCCGACTTTCAGCCACAATCAGGGACGGCTCTGCCACTAGGTGAAGTAGGCAGGCGCCTAGGGTGCACTGCCGCCTAGGGGCACCTGGCCACTGTTGATCTGTCACTGGCTGCTCTGCATTGATTCATGTAAAAACTGACACACTCTGACTGAGATAATGATTGTATTATCACATGCCATCTGCAAATGTATATAGAAATAGTCACTGATCTGCCAAATACCCCCCCTCCACCCCCTGTGAGGCTTTATTGGATGGACACAGGTGAAGCTGTATTTGATGGGCACAGGTATGGCTGTATTGATTGGCATTGGTGAAGCTGTATTCAATGGGCGCTGGTGAGGCTGCATTTGATTGGTGCTGATCAGGCTGCATTTGATTGGCGCTGATCAGGCTGGGCAGGAAAAAGGGGGTGGGGCCAGGGGTGGAGCCAGGGGGGGCGACAACATGAGGTTTCACCTAGGGTGTCAAAAATCCTTGCACCAACCCTGGACACAATATCACAGTCCCGCTATAAGTCGCTGATAACCGCCATTACTGGTAAAAAGAACAAATTAAAAATATCTCATAGTTTGTAGACATGGTAACTTTTGCGCAAACCGATCAATATACATTTATTGAGATTTTTTTTACCGAAAATATGTAGCAAAATAAATATTGACCTAAACCAATGACGAAATTTAATTTTTTTCATTTTTTTATTGCATATGTTTTATAGCAGAAAGTAAAAAATATTGTTTTTTCTTCAAAATTGTCACTTTTTTTGTTTATAGGGTTTTAAAAAAATCCAGAGGTGATCAAATACCACCAAAAGAAAGTTATATTTGTGGGGGAAAAAAAATGTGTTGCATGACCATGCAATTGTCAGTTAAAGTAACTCAGTGATGTATCGAAAAAAATGGCCTGGTCATGAAGGAGGGTAAATCTTCTGGAGGGCAAGTGGTTAAGAAACAACATATGTAACAACCAAATTCATATCAAGAAAGTAGAAAAAAGGGGGTGCTAACCTATATAAAACTAATGTTTACACACCAAATATCCAAATTAGTATATACATTGTTCATGTAAATTAATTAAACTTTTGTGCCTGGCCTGGTCATAAACAGTGGTCAAATCTTCCAGAGCTTAAGTGGTTAATGATTGCCTCCGGCATTCTCCTTGAATTGCCTCCGGCATTCTCCTTGTTTCTTATTGACGGAGGTTGCCATTTTGCTGAAGCCCAGAGCCCCTGAGCAGCAGTAAATCTTTAGGTTGTCAGCAGATCGGCCTCTACAAAATTGTCACAGCCTCTATATGGAGAGGATGCTGCTGGCTTTGTGAGTGACAGATTGCAGATATTATAGAACATCTCATCCTGCATTACTGAACGATCTGATTGTGCACTAGGGAGAGATAATAGTACTGCTGCTTTGAGGGACAGATTTCACACCTCATCCTGCTGCACAGAACCATCTGACTGGACTAGGTAGAGTCTGTTGCTTTAAGGGAAAGATTATTGTTCTAAAATCATCATCAAGTTGTATAGGCAAAGTGTATTCTAGCCGCATAGAAGCCATATTATTGTTATAAAATCATCTCCAATACAACTTGATGATGATTTTAGAACAATAATCTTTCCCTTAAAGCAACAGCTGGAAACTTTCCCTGTACAACTTGGAGATGATTTTAGAATCTAAAATCATCTCCTAGTTCTATAGGGAGAGGTTCCTGCTGTTGCTTAAAGGGACAGATTATTGTTTCTTGCACAAAATTAAAAAGTGCATCTACATTGCTGCTTAAAAAAAAACAAAAAAATTCCAAAAACTACATTTGCGGCCAGCGGTGCATTTCTTTCACAAAAATAAAAAAAAACAGTGTTGGCTCCTCCTCCTCCACCGCCACTTTCACCGCCTCCTCAACCTCCAACTCCACATCCACCTCCATTTTTTATTTTTTATGTGATTTTAGTTTAAAAATGATTTTAAGTTATTTCCCTATCCCCATTTCTTTGTAGGGCAATTGCCCAACTCTTACCCCCATTTTCCTTCCTTTTGCAGACCTCTAGGACTTGCCAGGACTCTGTTACAGCCATTTTTGTGCCTAAAAGTTCGGGTCCCCATTGATTTCAATAGGGTTCGGGGTCCGGGTCAAAGTTCGGGTCAAGTCCGGACCCAAACCCGGACTTTGTCCGTAAGTTTGGCCGAACCAGCAGAACCCGAACTTTCAGAGGTTCGATCAACTCTATCCATTATGCATTTTGAGTTAAACGTCTATTTTGCTTTTTTACATATGAAAATGCACATCAAACATTTTTCTACTATGCTTGGGTTATGCATCTATCCAGTGATGGCCCATCCATTAGGGGTGCAGCGGTGCCCCCCCAATCCATGCGCCTGGCCCCTAATCTTAATGTAGGGCACCAGGCGCATGGATTCCAATGTGCTTTTTTTTTAAGCATGTGATTAGAGTGTGAGGCTCTAATTGGCTTCAAAAAGGGTAGGCTCGGGGCACAGAGCACTGAGCCCCGAGCCCACCCACTTCTGTCTTCCTGCTTCTCCTCCTGGCCAATCAGGAAGCAGGTCCTAAGACCCAATTGGCTGGGAGTCTTAGGACTCCCGGCCAATCAGGTGTTAGGACTCGCCTCCTGTTCACCTGGGAGAAGGGCAGCCCTCAAGGTCGCATGGGGTGTGTGGCTTAAGTGCAAGTGGATCGCCGCAAGTAGGTGATGCGAGTGAGGGGACCAGGTCTGTTGCCAACCCACCAAAAAATATTGACCACCAGTAGCCACTGCAATTGCCAATAGATATATTGTATGTGTGCATACTGAGAGTGATCCTTTGGCTTATTTAGTAAAATACCCAGTTAGAGTCAATAGATAGGTTGCACCCCTCATATTCAGTGTAAATGGAACACCCCATTAATGATGCTTGTGTCCTACTGTAATCACTTACCTACCACGCTATAGCTGAAAGACAGCTACAGCGGCTCTCCAGTTATGGGAGGGCATCCATGGCATCCCCGAGGTGCACATTGCGTATGCTGTGTCCTTTAGATACAGCTGATCACAGATCGGGATAATGCACCAATCAGAGTAGCCCTGTACCATGTGATCAGCTGTGTCCAATCACAACTGGTCACATGTAAAAAGCCTTGTTGGTTATAGGCAGTCCTCTCCTCACACACAGGCTGACAGTTTACTTATGCATGCTCTGCCTGGTGTGCATGTATCCATGTGCATCACAAGCTGCAAATCATAGTAAATATTGTAAGATTAACACCTCATGCACACAGGTGTCTTAAAAAACTCCTATGTACACAGGATCTCTGTGCTAGGAGCTGTCAAAAAATATAGTTTAAGTAGATGCAAACTTTTTACACATGCCCAAAAAATATCATCATTGTGCACAGGATATGTGCTGCATGTCCATTCTCTTTGCCCTGCTTCTGGGTCCCACCCTTACATACCACAATTTTTGGCTGTAAGTGGCTGTGATTAATCAGAGCCTGCATTGAAGTATAATCAGAGAAGAAGTTAGCAGCTCTAGCTGTCAAAAAAGGAGACGGATTTAATAACATTTACAGTATAATATGGGCAAGAGGACGAGCCAGAGGCATCACATCCCCATAGATACACAAAGAAGAGCAAACATTTCTTGGGATTTTTAAGGTGCCAATGATCAACAAAAAAACAAAATAGTGCCACGCTTGGAATAAGTATAAATATAAATGAAGTGAACAAATAGTCATAAAAAATCTGTGTTACTCAAATAAGAAATCTTAGCAAATTGCACACACTCCCGTGATCAAAAGTGTACAATGCATGTGGTGAAAAAATAAATGAGTAAAGAATAACGGTAAACGAGAAAGTTCATAAATTATGAATGTCCTATTTGGATGGAACGATAGTCGTGTCCGTTGCTCCATGCCATATCTGTGCTTTGAAACAAGCGCTAAGTTATCTGCTAAAATGTGAGTGGTTTTATGTATTAATAAAACAGCAATTTTTTTATGGTATGACACTATGTTTGATTTCATCCTTTTCCATGATATAATACCAATGATCTACGATTTCTGTACTTACTGGAGATTTGGAACCGTGAAGCAATTAAATTTTGTTCTGAAGACATCCGGGCTTTCACCATTTTCTTAAAGGGATAGTGACAACCTCAGGACAGAGAGAGGGTGTTTTGACACCAAAGTCTGTTTGATCTAGGTTGGCGTATGCCAAATAGGTCCTTCACATCTGGTAAGCCTCCCATTCAACCCTGGTGATGGTCTTTATGGTGGTGGGTTCCATGCGGATGAGTCCCTTCATACTATACAGAAGAGTTGGGTGTTATGACACCATAGCCTATTTGACCTAATTTGGTGTATGCCAAATAGGTCCACTCCATCCGGTAAGCCCCCCCCATTGTAACAACGAGGGTAACATATATGGAGAAGTGTACGGTGAAGGGGACTATTTTGTTGTGTTTCTGATTCACACTGTGCACACTTTGACCTGTTTCCTGTGATTCACATTTCTCTTTAAAAGGGACAGTGTGCATAAATCAGCTTTTTGAGGACTTTGAATCTATGAACTGTTTTGCTTACCGTTTATTCTTAATTATTTATTTTTGCACTACATGCATTGTGGACTTTTGATCATGGGAGTGTGTGCAATTTCCTAAGATTTCTCATTTGACTAACACAGATTTTTTATGACTATTTGTTCACTTCATTTATATTTATACTTATTCCAAGCATGGTGCTATTTTGGTTTTTTATTTGTTACAATTTGTCTGTTGTTGTGCCAGCTGCTACACATTCTAAAATAGTTAGAGATAGCATGGTATTTTCACATTATTATTTTTTTTTTGCCAATGATCAACAATACATATTTTTTTCTAACACGTTTTATTTGATACTTCTGTAAAATTAAAGACACTTCTTAAAAACATCTAAAAAGAGTCTTTTGAAACTGCATAGTTTACACTTTGAATGTTGCATACCGTATATTACTTAGAAAGCTGCCATAAGTATGTTGCTCGAAGAAATTATCTTGACATGTTTCGCCTTAAATGGGGCTTCCTCAGGAGATTATATTACAACATACAGTACATGATGCAGCAAAAAGGAATCTGAATGAAGAAATACAAGAGAACATATGAAAAGTATTTACTCTAAAGTTACAAGTATAAATGACAATAATTAAAGGCATAGACCACCTTTTGCAAAAAAGTAGTACATTTAGCAACATTGATCTTATAGTCAATGGACACTTTTTTGTTTTGAAGTCTGCAAAACATTACATCTATGATCAGTGCATCTCAGGTGCTCCTTTAATGTCCCCCCATGAAGGTATAGACCTAGATGAAGGAAGTGCCACTGAACCACAGAGCGGTAAGCCAGGAGGAATTCCCATGCCACAACATTGGGTGACATGCCTGTACTGATGGAGCCACACATACAGTAGACACAATAAAAATTTAAAAAATGGATGCTCCAGTATAATGTACTCTGTGATTCATTTGGGTTTGGGTATTTTGTGTGTGTCCATGCTTCATGTTTCACCTTCAGGGGTGTCAAACTAATTTTCATTGTGGGCTGCATGAGCATTGTGGTTGCAATCAAAGGGCCGGTTGAATTTGTAAGACTATATAAATACATCTACTCTATTATTTTAAATAATCACCTCATACAGTTAACCCCCAGTATTGTATCATATTAACCTCCAGGATTATAGCAGAGAGGTCAGCACTATGTAGAGTATAATGTGTGGGGTTCAGGACTGAGTACAACAATACTTTGTCAATGTGCCCCCTGTACAGTGGTGGTCAGTGTGTTCCCTAAACAATGCATAAAGTGGGGGGGCAGTGAGCAGCATAAAGTGTGGGTCAGTAAGCAGCATACAGTTGTGGGGGCAGTGAGCAGAATACAGTGAAGGGCAGTGAGCAGTACACAGTGCAGAACATGAGTGATCCCATAGAGCACCCAGATTTGGAGTGACTCCTTAGAGTTCCCAGAGCTGGAGACCCCCTTTAGAGTGCCCTAAGCAGGAGTCCCCCCTTCGAGTGCCCAGAGCAGATGAGTGCTCAGAGCAGAAGGGTGCGCCATTTAGACTCCCTTAGAATGCCCAGAGCAGAAGAATGCCCCTTAGAACTCCCAGATCAGGAGAGTGCCCAGATCAGCAGAGTGCCCCTTTATAGTGCCCAGCTTAGGGATGACCCCTTAGAGTACCCAGAGCAGAAGCCCCCCTTTAGAGTGCCCAGAGCAGGAGCCCCCCCTTAGAGTGCTCAGAGCAGATGAGTGCTCAGAGCAAGAGGGTGCACCCTTTAGACTCCCTTCGAGTGCCCAGAGCAGAAGAATGTCCCTTAGAACTCCCAGAGCAGAAGAGTGCCCATAGTAGGAGAGTGCCCCCTTAGAGTGCCCAGAGCAGAACAGTGACCCCTATACAGTGCCCAGAGCAGGACAGTGCCCTATACAGTGCCCAGAGCAGGATAGTGACCCCTCAGAGTGCCGATAGCAGAACAGTGACCCCTATGCAGTGCCCAGAGTAGACCAGTACACTATGAGTGCCCAGAGCAGGATAGTGACCCCCTAAGAGTGCCCAGAACAGGACAGTGAACCCTCAGAGGGCCCAGAGCAGGGAAGTACCCCATATAGTGCTCAGAGCAGGAGGGTGCACCCTTTAGACTCCCTTTGAGTGCCCAGAGCAGAAGAATGTCCCTTAGAACTCCCAGAGCAGGAGAGTGCCCATAGTAGGAGAGTGCCCCCTTATAGTGCCCAGAGCAGGACAGTGATCCCTTAGAGTGCCCAGAGCAGAACCATGACCCCTATACAGTGCCCAGAGCAGTACAGTGCCCTCTACAGTGCCCAGAGCAGGATAGTGACCCCTCAGAGTGCCGATAGCAGAACCGTGACCCCTATGCAGTGCTCAGAGTAGGATCGCACACTATGCAGTGCACAGAGAAGGATAGTGATCCCCTAAGAGTGCCCAGAGCAGGACAGTGAACCCTCAGAGGGCCCAGAGCAGGGCAGTACCCCACCCAGTGCTCAGAGCAGGAATGTGATCCCCATCCAGTGCCCAGAGTAGGACAGTACCCCATCTAGTGCTCAGAGCAAGAAAGTGATCCCCATCCAGTGCCCAGAGCAGGACAGTGACCCCCATCTAGTGCTCAGAGCAGGACATTGATCCCCATCCAGTGCCCAGAGCAGGACAGGGACCCCTTAGCGTGGCCAGAGGAGTGTGAGTGACCCCTTGCAGTCTAATTGTGCACTCTAATAGGAACACCTGATCATCATCTTGGCACTGTTAACAGCAGGCATTCCTGATTGGGGGGGGGGGCATTCTAATGATTGCAGTGCCAGTGCTCAAGGACAACCAGAGTGCCAAGACCACAAGATTCCTCTTAGAGCACTCACGGACCAGCAGTCCAGTCCACATTAGGCATGCCCCACATTCCCCTCAGTCTTGGCCTGTGTGTACCATGATCTGCTGCTGCCATAGATCAGATGAAACAGAGAATTGGAGAGTGGCATCCCCATCCCCTTTCCAGGGTCAGTGACTCCCTTATGAAAAGCGATCATCCTCCTAATTCTTCTTCCTTGGACCAAAGGCCTTGAACGACAGGAACCCTCAATGCTCTTGTCCTCAGACTAGAAGGCTCAGTCACTGCTCTGCAGTGCAGCACAGAGCTCCTCCTGCTTCCGCTCCCAGCAAGCAAGTGAGTCGAGTCCGTAGCATGCTTCGCTTATCAGCAGTTGCAGCACTGTGCATTGAGCATTATCGGCCTCCGAGTCCTCAGACAACTGTCCAAAGCACCACTGTGCATTACAGGAATCCTGGTGAGCTCCCCATAATGCAATGCGAGACTGCAGGAAATGCCGCCCACTGATTGGCAGAAGCAGGCACATGACCTACATGCTTTGGTCAATCACAGTGCACTCTGCTGTGAGAGCCATGATTGGCTAAAAGGCAGGGTGCCTTTGCCCAAACATGGCTCAGGGGTCTCCATACACGCCCCACACTATATGAGGCTGCTTGAATAGCGGCCGTGTGTAGTGTGTGAAAGTGGAGAATGGATACTGGAACATTGATCTAGTTTAGCTAGTTTAGTTAGTGGTGTGTCGGCAGTGTAGTATATAGATATAGTGTATAGTATATATAGGAAGTGCAGGCAGTGAAATATATAGATCTAGTGTAGAATATATACAGTCAGTGCAGGCAGTGTAGTATATAGAACTAGTATAGCCTATATACAATCAGTGCAGGCAGTGTAAGAATATACAGTTGTACTCAGTTTACATACCCTGGCAGAATTTATGATTTCTTGGCCATTTTGCAGAGAATATGAATGATAACACAAAAACATTTCTTTCACTCATGGTTAGTGTTTGGCCAGAAATGTCAGTTGGATGAAAGATGCAAGGGTCTGTCAAGAGTCCAAAAACTCATTGACCTTTTATACACACACACTAATTACAAGCAAACAGATCACAGGTGAGGATGGTTACCTTTAATAGTCATTCAAACCCCTTTGTGTCAACTTGTGTGCATGTTATCAGGCCAAAATCACCAGGGTATGTAAACTTTTGATCAGGGTCATTTGGGTAGTTTCTGTTGTCATTATGATTTAAAAAAGAGTAAACACAGTTGATTGATAACAAATGGCTTCAGCGAAACACCAACCATGAGTGAAAGAAAAGTTTTTGTGTTCTCATTCATATTCTCTGAAAAATAGCCAAGAAATCATAAATTTTGCTGGGGTATGTTAACTTATGAGCACAACTGTATATATATATATATGGTATGTGACAAAAGTGAGTACAACCCTTACATTTTTGTAAATACTGAAGAAATGGCACTTTGCTACAATGTAAAGTAGTGAGCGTACAGCTTGTATAACAGTGTAAATTTGCTGTCCCCTCAAAATAACTCAACACACAGCCATTAATGTCTAAACCACTGGCAACAAAAGTGAGTACGCCCCTAAGTGAAAATGTCCAAATTGAGCCCAAAGTGTCAATATTTTGTGTGGCCACCATTATTTTCCAGCACTTCCAATCCTCCACGATTACATCACAGAGCTGGTGGATGTTAAAGATCTTGCGCTTCCTCCACCTTCCGTTTGAGGATGACCCACAGACGCTCAATAGGGTTTAGGTCTGGAGATGCTTGGCCAGTCCATCACCTTTACCCTCAGCTTCTTTAGTAAGGCAGTGGTCATCTTGGAGGTGTGTTTGGGGTCGTTATCATGTTGGAATACTACACTGAGGACCAGTCTCCGAAGGGAGGGGATCATGCTCTGCTTCAGTATGTCACAGTACATGTTGGCATTCATGGTTCTCTCAATGAACTGCAGCTCCCCAGTGCAGGCAGCACTCATGCAGCCCCAGACCATGACACTCCCACCACCATGCTTGATTGTAGGCAAGATACACTTGTCTTTGTACTCCTCACTAGAGTTGAGCAGACACCCGGATGCTCGGGTTCGGCGGGTTCGGCTGAACTTCACGAAAAAGTTCAAGTTCGGCCCCAAGCTTGACCCTAAACCCCATTGAAGTCAATGGTGACCCGAACTTTTGGGCACTAAAATGGCTCTAAAAAAGTCCTGAAAAGGGCTAGAGGGCTGCAAAAGGAAGAAAAATGGGGGTAAGGGTAGGACAAGTGCCCTGCAAACAAATGTAGATAGGGAAATAACTTAAAATCACATAAAAAAATAAAAATTGGAGGAGGAAGTGGATGTGGAGTAGAAGCCGAGAGGTTGAGGAGGTGGTGACCGTGGCGGTGAAGGTGGAAGTGGCGGTGGTGGAGGAGGAGGAGGAGGAGGAGGAGGTAGCCAACACTGTTTTTTGTTTGTTTTTGTTTTTTTCTAATTGGGGTAGCCCCCAAAATATTGAGACATATTAAAAAAAAAAAAAAAAAAGATCACTATCTGCAGACAAACCCAGATATATTCTAGCACGGGTTCACTTTTTCCATATAAAACCATGGTTTATTTTTCATGTTTCTCCTGTTACAAATTCCAAGAAAGACTTATGTTCTATAAAAAAAAATAAAAAAAGTTCACTTAAGTATACCAATGGCTGTGTGAGGCCGGTATAAATGTCTCTTCTGCACAAGGTACAAACAAGTCTTGTGGGATCCATGCCTGGTTCATTTTAATAAACGTTAGCTTGTTCACGTTGGCTGTGGACAGGCAGTTGCGCTTGTCTGTGATAACGCCCCTTGCTGTGCTAAACACACGTTCAGACAATACACTGGCTGCAGGGTAGGTCAGCACCTCAAAGGCATAAAGGGCAAGCTCAGATTGTGCCCAATTTGGAGACCCAAAAGTTGAATGGGGCACACCCATCAGTCAGTATGTGTAGGCGTGTGCACACATACTGTTCCACCATGTTGCTGAAATGCTGCCTCCTGCTAAGACGTTGCCTATCAGCTGGTGGTGCTGTTTGTTGTGGCGTGCTGACAAAGCTTTTCTACATTTCGGCCATGCTAACCCTGCCTTCTGAGGTGCTGGCGGTGCCACAGCTGCGTTGGCAACCTCTTCCTCCTCCTCTGCCTTCGCCTTGTGCTTCCACTGAGCCCCAGGGGTCATTTGGGAATGCACTCAGCAGCGCGTCTACCAGTGTGCACTAGTAGTCGCGCATCTTCCGATCATGCTCCAGTGAGGGAATTAAGGACGGCACGTTGTCCTTGTAATGGGGATCCAGCAGGGTGGCCATCCAGTAATCAGCACAAGTTACAATGTGGGCAACTCGGCTGTTGTTGAGCAGGCACTGCAGCATGTAGTCGCTCATGTGTGCCAGGCTGCCCAGAGGCAAAGACAAGCTGTCCTCTGTGGGAGGGGTATCATCTGTGTCCTCTGTATCCCCCCAGCCATGCTCCAGTGATGCCCACGAGCTGCGTTGGGTGCCACCCTGCTGTGAACACGGTTCATCCTCCTCCTCATCATCCTCGTCCTCCTCATCCTCCAGAACTGTGCCCTGGCTTTAAAATTTTTTTACCTGGCCTATGCTGGTGCAGGAACCCACCCTCTGAGCCACTTGTGAATGACTGGCCTGATAACCATGGAAATGACCCCTCTTCCTCCTGTGCTACATCCTCTTCCATCATTGCCTGAAGTGTTTTTTCAAGGAGACATAGAAGTGGGATAGTAACGCTGAGAACAGTGTCATCGGCACTGGCCATGTTGGTGGAGTACTCGAAACACCTCAATGTGGTACACAGGTCTTGCATGGAGGCCCACTCATTGGTGGTGAAGTGGTGCTGTTCCGCAGAGCGACTGACCCGTGCATGCTGCAGCTGAAACTCCACTATTTCCTGCTGCTGCTCGCACAGTCTCTCCAGCATGTGCAAGGTGGAGTTCCACCTTGTGGGTATGTCGTATAGGAGGCGGTGAGTGGGAAGGCCGAAGTTCCGCTGCAGTGCAGACAGGCGAGCAGCAGCAGGGTGAGAACGCCGAAAGCACCACAGATGGCCTGCACTTTCTGCAGCAGCTCTGACATATCCGGGTAGTGTTTTAAAAATTTCTGCACCACCAAATTCAGCACATGTGCCAGGCAAGGGATGTGCGTCAAACTGGCTAGGCCCAGAGCTGCTACGAGATTACACCCATTTTCGCACACCACCAGGCCGGGCTTGAGGCTCAGTGGCAACAACCACTCACTGGTCTGTTGTTCAATGCCCGTCCACAGCTGCTGCACAGTGTGGGGTTTATCCCCCAAACATATCAGTTTTAAAACAGTCTGCCGGAGTACTTCCGGCGCCGCATGAGCTAGCAGCTTCCCGCTACAGCTCCCGCTCCGCGGCCACAAAACTGCATATAAATCCGGCCCAAGGACACACAGGGGTCTCACACTCATCCAGGAAGCACCCCAAAAGGCCCCCACACTAACAGTGATGGACCGCTTTCTGGAGAAAGGCGGCCCGCGATGCGCTCCGGCCCAGCCACAAATCGAGGCCGGGGATGCGGCCTACACGGAGAGCGCGCCGAGGACTGCGCCCACAGACATGGAGGTGAGCAATCCACCCACACAATCTGCCACCTCAGGTGATTCACACAGCCATGACAGAATAGCACAAGCAGTAGCAGCAATTCTAGCGCACACCATTAAAGACACAGTGGAGAAAGCAATCAGTGAGGGCATGACACAACTAAGAAAGGAACTAGGGGAACACAAAACCCGTATCTCTGAGGCAGAGCACAGAATTGCAACCCTAGAAGATGAGCTCTATCAATGCCATATGACAGAACAGGCACAAACTAAAACTAATCAGTTTTTATTAGAAAAGCTCGACGACCTGGAGAACCGGTCACGAAGGAGTAACCTCCGCTTTGTGGGAGTACCAGAGTCCCTACCACCATCTGCCATCATGGACTTTTGCGCCAAACGCATCCCGGAGGCTCTGGGCCTACCTAGACCATGTACGGTGGAGCGCGCCCACCGCATAGGTGCCCCACAACCTGACCGCAAGACCAATCGGACAATTATAGCCAAATATCTAAACTACGCTGACAAAGCTGACATCATGATGAAATACAGACAAACAAATTCCCTCCAAATAGATGGAGTGAAAATCCTAATTTTCGCAGACTACTCCCTTGATGTATCCAAAAGGCGTAAAGCATTCCAACAAGTATGCACCGCCTTACACCAACGCCAGATAAAATTCTCCCTAGCATTCCCAGCAGTACTGCGACTCAGATCTAGCAATGGAGAACAATTAACCTTCCATGAACCACAGGAAGCAGAGAAATTCTTGCGGTCTCTCGCCCCTGAACCGGACCAACACCACCTCAGGAAATCCCAAAAAGCTTCGGCCATACCCAGAGCTCTAAACCAGAGGAGCCCGAGGAAAGACTCTCCTAAGCGACTAAAACCCTCTGAATCCCACCAGGCGGAGGGGCCACGCTGATCTTCCCAATCTGAATCCAGGGATACACTTATCCCCACACTAAAATTCTTGGCAAGTCAGTGACTCTGATAGCGCCCATACGGGCAAACACTACATAGCCCCCTCAGGGAGCTGTCGTGACTGGCCAACGGCCAGGACCAACTCTCACATTGTTATTGGTTTGTTCTCTTCCTACAAAGTTGTTTGTTGTATTCTACTTATGACTGCTAGAACTAATCTTACCCTCACTCTATGCCCAGCTTTTAAACTTCCGCATATGCTCCACTATAGACGGTTAAGTCTGCCTCCAACTACCCCGCCACATACTCGGTGTCACCAGGTAGCCGCTCAATACTCCCTTGGGCCCAAACTAACAGCTACTTAATGGTCGGCGGCAGGGAGCAGATACAGTCTGTGAGCCCATGCGGAAAAAAGCGAAGCAAAGGTTTATTGTTATGAAGAGCATATATCAGCATTTTAATACAGATATGTATTTCACTCCTATCCCCCGCTTCTTTCCCCCCAATCTGCCCCCTCCCGACTATCTGCATCTCACTATCAGTGTCCACTGGGTTGAAAAAATTAGTACACACCCCCCTTGGGTCACTCCACCCCCAACAACCCGTAAAGTCACTCTCACAACTACACACCAGAATCTAAATCCCAACCACATAGCACGTTCATAAAAATTACCTCTTGGAATGTCAAGGGCCTCAGATCTCCCATCAAATGAATGAAAGTCCTAAGGCATCTGAAAAGACTCGACACAGACATTGTACTCCTTCAGGAGACGCACCTCACACAAGCTGACCTGCGTCGTCTGAAAAAACTCTGGGTAGGTACAGTCATAGGTTCAGACCCCATAGGCAGGAGAGCTGGAGTTGCCATCCTTATACATAAATCCCTCCCTTGTGAGGTGCTATCCTCATCCACTACGCTAGAGGGCCGTATTCTTACGGCCAACCTACGCTTGGCAGGCAGAGATATTCATATCACTAATGTATATGCCCCAAACTCACCAAGCCCCTCTTTCTACCAGATTCTAAACTCGACCACACTGAAATCTCCAGATATCCCCCATATACTAGGCGGGGATTTCAATTCCATCGTTCATCCCATAGATGACAGATTGAGCCCAAAAGGACAACACACCAACCCACATGACTTGTCGAACACCCCGCTTGCCAACACGCTGGACTCCCTACACCTAGTCGATGTGTGGCGACACTTACATCCACTGGAGAGGGAATACACTTTCTACTCCCACCCTCACAACCTCTTTACTAGAATCGACTACCTTTGCGTTACAGACTCATTGCTACCCCTGACTAGAGAAGCGGAGATCCACGGAATAGCGATCTCCGACCACTCCCCAATCTCCATCTCCTTCCTGGACTCTCTCTCTCAACCCAAACCCCAGATTTGGCGCTTCCCGCACTACCTCTCGAAAAATGCCGACTTCCAGCAGTATATCCACCTAGCATGGGCAGAGTACGCTTCCGACAACGCACAGCACATAAACAACCCAAACCTGTTTTGGGATGCGGGAAAGGCATTTCTTAGAGGTAAAATCATCTCCTATGCCTCCTCTTTTAAAAAACATTCACAATCTAAATTCAAAGAGGCCAGCAGCCGGCTAAAACTTGCCCAAAGAAACCTATCCACCAACAATTCTCCTCAGACTAGGCTAGAGTGGAAGGTAGCCAAAAGAGATTTCGACTCTTGGGCAGAAACGTTGGAACTAACCAAAAGGTCCCATATGGAAGCACAGTATTTCAAATTCGGAAATAAAGCAGGAAAACTCCTGGCCAGACTAGCGAGGGGCCCCCACTCTCCCACACATGTCACCTCCCTCAGGAGTCCCCGGGGAACCATCACCACTGTCCCCGAGGAAATAAACAATATCATGACAGACTTCTACAAAAACTTATATGCTGCAGACAATACCAACATCACACTAGCTGAAAGCTTCCTCAATAGCCTAGTCCTCCCGCAAATCTCCCAAGATGATCTGGAGAAACTAAATGCCCCCATCACTAGGTTGGAAGTCTCCTCAGCTATACAACATTTACCACAAAACAAGGCACCAGGACCAGATGGTTTCTCGGGAGAACTCCTCAAGATCCTTAACACATCAATAGAACCCACACTAGTACAAGTCTACAATAACATCATGCAGGGAGGACCCTACCTTCCGTCGGGCACCCAAGCAACTATAAACACCCGCACCAGATCCCGACGGTCATGAAAGGATTACAAATCACTCCGGCAAGAAGGAAAATGTTTCGGCCTAACATGACCCACATAATCTTCACCTTCTTACAGACGATCAGACCACCGATAATAAAATCTTTCCTGAAAATATAGATCCAATTCCTCACTTTACCCAGATATCCTAGGACCAAGGTTCCCCAGGAACGGAAAAAACACATAATCAAAATATCAACGAACCCACGGGCTGCCTTCCATCCCAGGAGGGACGTACTACAATAACATCTGAACATGATCACACCCAAGATAACTACACAATTCCTAGAACTCCTCAAGAG
>BLSH010338287.1:155296-185027 GCA_018402905.1 Glandirana rugosa | reverse complement strand
AAAGTGATGTATTGAAGACTATTGATTTTGCAGTGATAATGAAACAATTTTTGGAAAAGAAAATTCGCAACGTTTCTGTTAAACGATGAAGATAAATATTTGTAGTAATTTTCTTTTATGCCAATATAGTATGTATTTTAAGGACTAATAAAATACATTTCTGTAAAGAAAATTTGCAAATGTTTGTGCAAAATACTTTATTAAAACTAAATAATTCATAGTAATGCTCGTGTCATCTTTATTTGTGTAGTATGCAACATATTAATATATAACAACAACATATAGGCTGGAATTTTGTTCTTCAAAACATTTTATATTGTTTGTTCAAATATATCAACTATTTATATATTCATTCTTGAGAGTAGGTGCGTAAATTGGGGACAGCTTGGAGGGGCCCCGGTGCATTACTTTGCCCAGGGGCCCATGATGCTATTAAGATGGCCCTGTACGTAGGCACGGGTAGCTGCCCCCCCTTCAATTCCTGGAGACCCATGTTCCTATAGGAACCCCGTCTTCTACACCTAGAAACCCTCCCTCCTAACGGACACTTAGCTATTCCTTTATGTGTACTTCAAATTTTAGCCTATCTCCCCTGGTTATAGGCACCCTTTTCTAAAGCACAAGGACTGCCCTTATACATCCTGTATTTGTCAAATAGCCGTTGGCACTCCCTAGTCACCACTGTTTCCCCCTGCTAACTGGTAGGGTCTAGAGCAGACCCTCCCATTTAGCCCCTTTCAGTCCCCCAGGGCCCACCGACCCTGCCCGACTCGCAGGCCTTTTTACTTTTCTATCCCTCCTCTCTATTCTGTTCTCTAGTCTTGTACTTTAGTCTAGTAAGCTCTGCTATATCTGTCACATTCACCATTACTACCTATTACATTCTCTACACACTGCTAATCTTTGAGCTCCCACCCCCACCTTTCCTTTCTTTTCTGTCCCTTCCCGGGGGGACTTGGCACTTCTCCACCCCCCTCTTTCGCCGAGGGGCTATATGCAACAAACCCCCATAATGGCTCCCCTAAACTTTCTTACACTCAACATTCAAGGGCTCAATATACCCCAAAAGAGAACCAAAGCTTTCTGCTCCTTCGCCTCCCTTGACGCGCATGCCGTATTCCTGCAAAAGACACATTTTTCCCAGCAACATACCCCTAAATTCTTCCACCAATCCTACCCCCAGGTCTTCACTGCCTCAGCCAAAAAGAAGCAGAGAGGGGTACTAGTAGCCTTTCACAGACGAGCCCCATTCACAATGACCAGAGAGATCAAGGACCCCAAAGGCAGATATATTATCCTGATAGGGCATCTCCTCGAGACTGAGGTTATGCTAGTATCCTATTATGCTCCTAATTGGAGTCCCATCTCTTTCATGTCCCATTTGCTACAAATTATAAAGCAGCATAGACAGGGCACACTCGTTATAGGAGGAGTCTCTAACCAAGTCATTTATCCCTTCCTTGACAAGTCCCCTATCTCTCCTGATTCAAGTCCCAAGAGACTGAACTTAGGCCACTTGTTGTCCGCTCATTCCCTCATTGATTCCTGGAGAGAAGCAAACCAAGCACACAGGCAATATATCCACTACTCTCACCCCCATAAAGTTCTCTCCCGTATAGACCATATCTTGATCACCACGGGCACCACAACCTCCCTTCTTTCCTCCATTATCACACGGTGTCCGTGGTCAGACCACGACGTGGTCCTCCCAACACTGGCCTCTTTAGTACCTAAACAGGTAGACCGAACCTGGTGTCTTCACGACTCTATCTTATCTAATCCCTCCCATATAATGGATGTCTCGTTGGCTCTCAAAGAGTATATCTCTAACAACGCCTATGCGGAGGTCACCCCTCTGACCCTGTGGGAAGCACATAAGCCCGTCCTTAAAAGCAAAGCCTCCTACCTTAAAAGAGAGAAGCGAGCGAAACATAAATTACTCGAGGACCTGTTCCTCAAAGCCCACACCAAGTTCCAGAATGACCCTACGCCCTCCCATAGGCAAGCCCTAGATCAGGCGAGACTCGATCTAGACCTTTTTCTGTCAGAGTCAGCAGACAAGACCTTGAGGCGCTCAAGGCACAAGTTCTGCATGAAAAGTAACAAACCGGACTCCTTTTTAGCCCTCTCTTTGCGAAAGCTAGACCAACCTTATAAGCCAATCAGACTTAAATTATCCCATAATACCTACACCAGCAATCCTACGAAGGTGGTAGCCCACTTTCGCAGGCAACTCGCAGACCTTTACTCTTCCCAAACAACCTTCGACAAGGCCCACACGGCGGCATTTTTCTCCACCATCCCCCTACCTTCCCTATCCTTCACGCAACAAACCTCCCTAGAGCAACCAGTTACCGAAATAAAGGTAGCCACAGCAATTAAGTCCCTCTGCACCAACAAACGGCCAGGTCCGATGGCTTCACTGCCACATATTATAAGCACTTTTCAGACTTACTAAACCCTTTGCTGGCCTCAACATTTAACAGTATCTTACAAGGAAACTATTTCAGACCTGATTCCCTTTCTGCCATTGTCTCATGCTACCCAAGGCCCAGCCGGATGGCTCCTCTTGGACTAACCTCCGTCCAATCTCATTGCTAAACCTAGACATTAAACTTCTAGTGAAGATATTGGCTACCCGCCTAAACCCAATCATTGGATCTCTGGTTCACAAGGACCAAGTGGGGTTTATTCCCTCCCGGCAAGCTGGAGATGATGTCAGAAGGGCAACCCTCTTGGCAAATGTAGCCAAGACGCGCAACATCCCAACTAGCTTCCTCTCGCTAGACATAAGGAAAGCGTTCGATATGCTGTCATGGTCGTACCTAACATACGCTCTTAGGATTTTGGGCTTTGGCCCGCATCTCCTCTCTTTAATCGTCTCTCTATACCACTCTCCCTCAGCCTACATTAAATACGCAGGCTATAAATCTGATCCCTTCCCAGTACGCCATGGTACACACCAAGGGTGTCCCCTCTCCCCACTCCTCTTCGCAACCCAAATATTAAATGCATTGAAATGGGTGGGCACCATCATAAGTTGTGCCTTTTTTTAAATGATATACTACTATTTTTGACAGCCTCTATAACTTCGTCCCCAAATCTCCTCAAACTTTTGGAAGAGTTCGGCAAGATCTCGGGTTTAGTTGTGAATCCCCATAAATCCAAGGCCCTTAACGTCTCCATCGACCCATCACTTCTAGCCCAACTACAACAAATACTCCCCTTCACTTGGTCCACATGTAGCATTCCATACCTAGGTGTTCACCTCACGGCAAACATTGCTGATCTATATTCCGCCAACTACCCCCCAATGCTGACACATTTGACCAGCCTTATGATGTCTTGGTCCAAACTCCCCCTTGCATGCATGGGCAGAATAGTTACGGTCAAGATAACTATACTACCTAAAATATTATACCTCTTCAGGGTATTAACAGTTAACATTCCCCCTCACTTCCTTCACATTTTGCAAAGACGTGCGTTTCAATATATTTGGGGAAAGGTCAGACCCAGAATACAGAGGCATATCCTCTTCTCTCCTAAACTCAGAGGGGGTCTTGGGGTCCCTAACTTTACTAAGTATTTCCAAGCAGCACAGCTAGCCCAGCTCCCCAAGTATCACACTACAAGGGAGACCCCGTTATGGGTCTCTCTGGAATCAGTGGACTGCGACCCGCTATCTGTAGCAAATCTGCTCTGGCTACAACCGAAAGACCGTAGCTGCATTAGCAACCCCATCACTGTGCATGGCTTACGTCTCTGGGATAATCTAAAATTGAAGCATGGCCTTCAGTCCCCCCATAACCCACTGCTATCATTTTTGAAGAACCTGGCCTTCTATCCGGCGTCAACCTCCCCAAATTCCATTCAGTATTTGGATCAGAGCCAACCTCCTTCGAACCCTCTCATTCACAACCCCAGACTCTTTCCAGTCGTTCCTGACCCTCTGCGAATCCTACGACCTACAGAAATCTTTAGATACCTGCAACTTAAGCACTTTTTCTCCCCTTGCATACGTACAGATCCAACTTTGTCCCCTTTTTAACATACATGTCATAAAGCCCCTCACGCAAAAGGTTTAATTTCATTTCTCTATAATCAGCTCTTAAACCCCATACCTCCTTCCTCAGCTCCCGTCGCAGGCGCGGTGGGCAGCAGGCGCCTCCAGGCTTTCCGTGATTTACACTCCATTGGTGAGTAAGTGTACATTTACATATACTTGGTAAGGAGTGGTTATCTCCCTCCTTCTCACTTACTATTATTGTAATTTTTTGCACTCTCACTGACATATCATTTTTTACATACATATATATATTTTTTTTTTTTTTTGCAGATTTTGGTGCATTGCCCCTGAAGAGTGTGGTATTCACACGAAACGCGATGGGCTTACGATATGCACATACTTCTTCATACCAGAATTCTCTCATCAGTGATCATCAATTTTGACAAACTGGGCCTATGAGATACATATATACCTCTTGAGAACAGTATTTTACTACAAGCGATCCAAGATCATGAATAATCACATGCCTGTTATTTTTTAATTACCATAGGGGTAGACCCCCCTTTTTGGTTGTGACACATTATATATGCTAGCACCACGGGGGTAAATTCCCCTGTGGTTGCTACATTTCACATGCATGGGCACCTCTGGGGTAGACCCCCCTGGGGTTATAACTATGCATGTAGATATTTATTATTGTTTAGTATACCTTACATTTGGCAGCCTATCTTTCTTGGGCACATACCATGTGTATTTGGTTTGGGCCTGCTACATGCATATACGTTTTCACACCAGGTTTTCAACATTCAGTGATCAGGGATTGTGATGTTTGGGCTTATGATATGCATATATTCTGTTACATCTTTATATATTTTTTATTATTGATTAATAATTATGACTTTTACATGTTAGCCCACCACTTGGGGTAGATCCCCCTTTGTGGTTGTGATATTGTGAGTACACTAGCTGCTACTGGGGTAGCCCCCCCTGTAGCTCTGCAATACTGTACCTACAATAAATATTGATACATGCTAGCC
Organism: Glandirana rugosa; assembly: GCA_018402905.1. NCBI lineage: Eukaryota > Metazoa > Chordata > Amphibia > Anura > Ranidae > Glandirana > Glandirana rugosa. The sequence goes on along the minus strand of BLSH010338287.1, from coordinate 179,984 downwards.
CACCACTTGGGGTAGATACCATATGTACTTGTTTTAAATGTTTTGAATAAAGATATCATTGTTTAACCAATTGACTCTTTGTTCTCGCATGCCCACCTCATTTAAAGTCCCAAAACTTCCTCTTCTATTACAAATATTAGGGATGGAGATGCGCTTCGCACATCTCACTCAAAGTCCCAATCCTTTTTCCTCTATGCAAACCCCATACCTCCTTCCTCTATGGCGTATGTCGCAAATTGGGAAAAAGACCTAGGGACGCCTCTAGAACCAAAGGACTGGGCCGACATTTGGGAGACCACCAAATCATCATCACAATCGGTAGTGGCAGTCGAGACTAATTATAAGGTGCTCATTCGGTGGTACCTCGTCCCAGCCCGAATCTCAAAATATATCCCCGCCTACTCCCCTCTCTGCTTCCGAGGCTGCTCTGAATGGGGCACACACCTCCACATCTGGTGGAAGTGCCTAGTAGTGGTAGCCTTTTGGGTGCCTCTATTGATAAGTGCCTAGCCTCCCCGGGATACCCCCCTCCTCTTTCTTCTTACCCTTTTCATCTATATCCACTATCCTTAAATCTCTCATTATACTGTCAATCCCGTATACAATTGGGTCTCGAACCTGTAGCGTATCTGGTTCCCCAGCCGCTTAGACGCGGAAAGTTACCTGTAAACTGCTTATCCCGAATGGTCTCATCAGTCCCAAAGAGGCTTATCCTGTAAAGACCTTTGAGTAACCTACCAGGTGTCAACCCCAATCGGGATCTGCAGGTTGAGACCAGACATCTTGCGATCACCGCCTTCCCAGCACAGTTTGCTCCAAATGGGGTGCCAGGTAGGATCGGTGACTACCTGCTCCTCTGCCCTGACTGGCTCATGCAATGGTAATATTCCTGGTAGTCAAGCATTTTTTTTTTTTTTTGAGACCCTCGGTTTTAGCTTCTAAGTTCCAATCTTGAGTTAAGTATTTACAAAATAATATAACTTTTTGAAAAGAAAAAAAAATAAATAATAATAATTTACAACTGCAGAGCCTGTTCCTGCTTCTAGAGTAACTATGAGGGGTTACAGTGTTCTGCAACCACAACCAACACCCAAGGCCTGATATTTCAGGAACCTATTTGCCTGGGGCATGTCATTACAATTTTTAAAATAATTTATAACTGCAGAGCCTATTCCTGCTTCCAACAAGAGTAACTGTGAAGGGTTACAGTGTTCTTCCACCAACAACACCCAAGGCCCAATTTTTCTGCACCTGTTTGACTGGGGCATGTCATTACAATTTTTAAAATAATTTACAACTGCAGGGCCTGTTACTGCTTCCAACAAGAATAACTATGATGGGTACAGTGTTCTGCCACCACCAACACTCAAGGCCCATTTTTTCTGCACCTATTTGACTGGGGCATCTCATTACTATTTTTTAATAAATTACAACTGCAGGGCCTATTCCTGTGCCCAACAAGAGCAATTGCGAGGGGTTACAGTGTTCTGCCACCACCACAAACACCCAAGACCCATTTTTTCTGCATCTGTTTGACTGGGGCATGTCATTACATTTTTTAAAATAAATCACAACTGCAGGGCCTGTTCTTGCTTCCAACAAAAGTAACTGTGAGGGGTTACAGTGTTCTGCCACCTCCAACAGCCAAGGAGCCAATTTTTCTGCACCTGCTTGCCTGGGGCAAGTCCTTACAATTTTATAAACTGCAGTCCCCGTAGTTTATATAATGCAATTCAGACTATATGGTGCAGTCAGTGTAGTACACACAGTGTATTGAAGTTGTTAAGGGGAACCCAGCACCAAAATTTTAAAACAAAGGGCCTGGTTCGGATTTTGGCGGGGGCCACGCACATTTTTTCATTGATTGTTGATCTTTATTGCCAGGAGCCGGCAATACATTACAGCTGGGAGCCATTTTAAATGACAACATTTCCTTTAGAAATTACATTTTGCTGTGGCACTGTTCTAAACATTACAGAGATATGCCACTTTACAGGCACACTAAGGGGACACCCCCCCCCCCCCCGCAGGCATGATATTTAAATGATTGTTTCATTTTTATTATTTCCCTTCAGACATTATTAAAATCACTGCTCCTGAAAAAACAATTGTATTTTTCCTGGTCAAGTCCCATTGATTTTTTTTTTTTTTTTTTTTTTTTTTTTACTTTCAATGATTTTTATTGCAAATAAAAATTTTACAATAGATAACAGGTTGTGTAACCAATGAAAAGTACATCATAAGCTTGAATACATTAATGTACACCGAGTAAGAGGATAGTAACCAATCAAAAGAAACAAGTGTCCCTATTATAGAAATTACGGGGCCCTCTGTATAACCTAGACAAAATCTGACTCTGTATTTTACACAGAGCCATGAACTTTGGAGTTATAGGGGCATAATTGATCGGATGTGGGGAATGGACCCGGCACCCCAAAAGGGATCAAGCTGTGCCACTGGGAACCAAATCCCCACCCCCCATCACATGCCATATGCGGTTTCCCGCAGAGGGTGAGCACCGTATGAGGGACCCAATAAGCTGGATCTCACATTTCCTTCTTAAACGGTTAAAGTAAGATTCAGGGGATAGAGGAAATGAAAAAAGAAGAAAAGAAGAAACAGGGAAATATAGAGAAGGGAAGAAATCAGGGAGGGTTCCTGGGGATCCAGGGCCCTTAGTGATATAGGGAAAGGAAGGAAAAAAGAGAAGAGGTCCCTCAAGCCAAACCTCAGGATCGAATTGTTATCTTATTTGGGTGTTGTACCAGGGATTAGTGAAATACCCATATATGTCGCCCAGGGTTCCCAAATTGCTTCAAATTTCAGGGAAGTGTCTGAGACAATACTACAGATTTTTTCTTGTGTCATTATCCAAGAGACTTTGTGTTTAACCGCCCTAAGGGGGACTCTAGATTGCTTCCAAGCCTTGGCTATCGTCATTTTTGCCCCTAAAAGAATAAAATGGATTAGTTTTCTTGTGACTTTGGATGCATTGGGTATAACTGCATTCAAGAGGGCAACATCCGGAGTGCCGTAGATTTGTTGTCCTGTTACTTTGGAGATCAATTTAAAGATCTTTTTCCAGAAGGATCTTATTCTGGGACATTCCCACCAGATGTGGACCATCGTTCCCCTCAAACCGCATCCCCGAAAGCAACATGGGTCCGCCGTGGGATATATTAAAGCCAATCTAGAAGGAGTTAAATACCATCTAGTTATAACCTTAACGCTAGCTTCCATAAGGGAGACGTTGTTTATACCTTGGAACGATCGGGAAAAGGCAAAATGCCATTTTTCCATGTCCCATTCCATTTTGAGGTCCTCTTCCCAAGCTTTCATGTAAGCTGTTTTACTTGTTGGGGAGGCAAGTGACTGGTAGATAACAGAAATCCCACCTTTCTGGTCCATGGCTAGACCGCACCAACTTTCGTAAGCTGTCACTGAGCGCGTATTTACGTTATCTATCCAAAGTTTATGCAGGAAATTGAACAATTGTCTAAATCTGAAATGTTCAGAAGGTCCCATTGATTTTAATAGGGTTTGCATATTCGCACAAATAAGCCTGTTCAAAGTGTTCTGGTGCGGTGGGGGGTGTTCGGCTCATCCCTACTCATGACTAAGACCGTCCAGAGCAAAATGTACTGTGAGTGAGTATAATTACAGGCCTGAGAAAACCCGTCAGACCACCATCTGTCCAGAGCACTGTGTGTGCATTATGGGCCTCTTCTGACCACTGTGCAGCATTACAGGCCTCCTCAGACCATTGTACAGAGCACTGTGCAGCATTACAATGAATGGCAAAAACATCATTGCATGTCCTACTGATGCCTTTTATGGAACTTACTAAAACCCTCCAGAGTGACACCATGTCCATGTTCCTGGCTGTCCCTGCCCTCTTTGATATACTCTGTCTGTGAAACCATTTTTGATGTAAGGAGTATGCTGTAAGAAAATCCACATTGCCCCACACACAGAGAGGATATTCAGTGTCACAGATGACCCCTCTAGAGACCGGCGAAATAAAGCAAGGGTCATGTTGGCACAAAGTGCATTCCTTAAAATGAATCAAAACAAATAGAATTGTTTTATTCTCCAGGTATTTCTATTTCTAACACAAGAAGCATATCTGATACATGTGGGCTGTGCTTATTGCGATAGGAAGAATCAATATTTTCAACAACAGTTTTAATTGTAAATTTAAATTCATAGGAAAAATGCGTTGGCTACAAATGCCATCAGTATGTGGAGCTATAACAAACACCACTTTTTATCCACTCCTCTCTCTCTTAGCATTGACACATTTGACAATAGAGGTAAATATCACACTAATGAAAAAGAAAAATAGATCACCAACTGTCAAAAAGGACAGCCTTATGTCAGGGTCTTGTCCCTAGTAGTCTTTTTTTTTTGTGATAATTGTGGCACCAGAGGGACTATCTTCTTACTTCAAGAGAGTTGTGGTTATATATACAGAGAGCATTAGATATGTACCTTTCTTTTTTTATACACTGAGGAAATCTAAGGAACCATTGCAGGTGAAAACCCCAGAGGGGAAGGTGCATTATAGGCTCATCAGCCTGTATAATTAAGGTGAGTGGCAGGGCATGTCAGATTTGAGGATACTCTGTGCCAAAGATTTTTACTATTACCCTCAAAGGACATTTATGAACTGAATGATGAACATTGTGTCAAAACGGTAGTTTGACATACAGTGTCAATTTTATGTGATGTTTTATTTCTGACATTTTGAAGCAATCTTTGATCCAATATTCATTTAGCATAGCGCTGCACTCTGTCTGTTTGTTATTTAGTGTGATAATTACCTCTATTGTCATTGTGAATGCTGAGAGAGAGAGGAGTTAATAAAAAGCGCTGACTGCTAATGGCATTATTGTAGATGGTAGAACTGTTGAAATAATAAACTGACAGTAAACTGATTCTTATTGTAGAAGTAATCATTACCCTCGAGTATTGGTTTATTATGCTGTGCCAGACTGTCAGTGACAGTGCCTGTGCTGTGTGCAGTGTGCTTGTAACTGCCGAAATGTTTTATTGTGTTCTGTTCAGTTTCTTGAACTGTTAAAGTTCATATAAATGTGCACTGCCTGGTAGCAGCATCACACAAAGAGTTTTTGGGGGGTTTTTGTTTTTTTTTATGTTAACATTACACTTCTGTCAAAAAAGTAATATTCTTGTAACAAAACTTGGTTTTACTTAAATAAAGATGTTATAGCATGACTAAATCTGCGTCTGTAGTGCATGTTCAAACCTTAATACCATAAATAATAACATATTCGATTTTTCACTCCAGGAGTATATAATGAGTTTGGAAATTGTAGAGAAATGCTTAAATAATACATTACATTTTTTTTTCTTTTTGCTCATACAGTGTAGCATTTATTTTAAAAATTGGATTCAACAAACCAACATAAGCAAGCAAGTATCAATAACTCACAAAGATGGCGGCCACCTGCAAAGTCATGTGGCAGCAAGACTTCAGCTCCACCAAACGTGTTTCACACTCTAGCGCATTCTCAGGTGTCAAAAAGGACTTGAAGTGGTTAAACCAAATCTGCACAAAATTTATATTGTTCATATGACTAGGCAAGACAAATGACGGCATATGCCTGGCTGAATTATGATAAAAAAACAAATGTAATCGCCAACTAAAACTCGTTGTATCTGTCTGATCAAAAAATGTGACTGTACCAGAGTACTTTAATAGACTTTTTTGAATTTCCACTATTTTTGCAGAGGGGAATAGATATGACAAATGCTACACATGGTTTATGTTGCTTCCATATTCCAAAAATATGATTTTTTTTTTAATAAACATTTTATTGAGGTTTCACAAAAGTACAACGAATTAAAGTTCAAGATATACCTTTTAGATATCACCACAAAGCAGTATAGTATTAGTGTGACAATCGACAATACATATCATCAACAATTTGGAAAACGGGTGGCCGGGAAAGGGGGTTAGTCTCATCCAGTGAACAGAAAGTTGTACTTGCCAATATATAGTGTGGTATTCTCGTGTTGGGTCAAGAAGAAGTGGGGGGGGGGGGGGAGTTCTAGATGGAGGTACGTTGTCGCATTGAGGTCAGCCCAAAAAGATTTACTCGGAGAGTGAGATAATGTTAGTGATCCAGAGGGGTGGAACGTCAGGGGCGGTTGTATAGGCAAGCTGGGGGCCAAGTGGGTCTCAGACTATATTTTGAGTTTACCTAGAGTGTTGGTTAAGTCTGCCTTCAAGTACCACTCTGAGAGTTTGAAGAGGTCCATGAACTGAGAGATCTCTGCATTGTTGAAAGAGTGCTCAATGCATTTCCTCCATTTCGCAAATAATTTTTTCGTGGAATTTAGAGTTGAGTTGATAGTGTCTTGTTTTTCAAGATACAGTAGGGAGAACAGTCCTTGTTTGACTTGGGACAGCCCAGGGGGGGTTGGGTGAATCCAACATTGCATAATGGCTCTTCTAGCCGAGAGCAAACACAGATGGCTCCAATTAGATATCTTTGATATAGGATCTGCAGGAGATTGAGACCCAGACGAGGTTCCGCTGAAAAGACATAGCATAGCATCCTTGGGGAGTGGATGCCCGGTGACTGATCCGATGTACTCTAAGATTGTATCCCAGAAGAGGGAGATGTGTTGGCAAGTCCATAGCCTATGATATAGGGTAGGTTTAGGGGAACAGCACCAAGGGCATATACCTCGAGAATGGGAGCCTGGAGTGAAGCATGCAGGGAGGTATGCTCTGTGAGCTATTTTGAATTGCGTCTCTCTCCAGGTTTCAGCGATGATGAGTGAGCAGATCTTCTTGTAACCCGAGAGGATGTTTTCCGGCGCTTCTGGGTTGTCCAGAATAAGGCTCCATGGGCGAAAGGGGGTTAGTGAATATTTGGAGGCTTGGTAGCTGACGATCTCTCCATATATGTGCGAGATAGAATAATTGCCATTGGCCAGAGAGGAGTCGATAAATGAAGTTTTGCATGGGTCAGGGAAGGGTCCTTGGCACGATGATAGGAAAGACTTGAGCTGGAGGTAGTGGAATACGTGGGATGAAGGAAGGGAGAACTCCTCCATGACATCCGAGAACTCCCTTAAAGTGTTCCTCCCTTGTATAGTTGGGAGACCCACAAGAGCCCCTTGGCCGACCAGCTGACGAAAGCTTGAGGGTCCAGCGATGCTGGGAACATGGGGTTGCCTAATATAGGTAGACTTGGAGAAATTGCGAATGGAAGGCTTAGAAGCTTTCGTATTTCCCTCCAGGCTATAACAGTGTCTCTGAACACCAGACTGGCTTTCAAATGAGGTGGTAGCGAGGTAATTCTAGTATGAAGTATAGCCTTTAGATCGTAGGGGCTGCATGGGCTTCTTCTAGGTGGAAATTAGAGTAAGTGGAGTGTCCAGCAATCCAGTCCAGGCCATTCCTCAGTAGGCAGGCAAGGTTGTAAAATCTAAGGCTGGGGAGGCCTATCCCTCCCTCACCCCTCGGGAGGCATAGTTTTTAGAGAGATATCCTTGGTCGTTTGCCCTTCCACAGAAAAGTGTAAATCGCACTGTGGATTTTCTGAACATCCCTATGTTTTAGTAGCAGGGGTAGCGTTTGTAAAGGATATAGTAATCTTGCGAATGAGACCATTTTGACCAAATGACATCTCCCGAAGAGTGAGAGAGGGAGGGCCCCCCAGCCGTCCAGTTGCTTAACAATTTTTGCTATAAGTGGGGGGTAATTTAACGAATATAGAGAAGACGGATCCCTACCGACCCGTATGCCCAGGTAGGTAAGGTGTCCCTCAGCAATTAAGAAGGGCGAGGACGATCTCCAAGACTTCGCAAGCTGAGGGTTGAGGGGTAATACTTCGCTCTTATCCAGGTTGATTCTAAGACCGGCACAGACCTTGACATTTTTGAGAATATTTGTTAGGTGGTTGAAGTCGCTTAGTGGGTCAGAAGAGAATAAAAGAATGTCGTCAGCAAAGAAGGCGGAGCGGCATATCTGATCACCTATGGTTACCCCGCTGATACCCTGAGGAGAATTGAGTTGTCTGGAGAGGGGTTCTATGGCCAAATTAAACAATAATGGGGAAAGTGGGCAGCCCTGTCGAGTCCCCTTGGCCAGGGGGAATACCGGGGAGATGAAGGTGGGAGTGACTAGGCGAGCAGTAGGGTTGGCGTACATCTTATGTATGAAATCTAGAAAGGGGCCAGTAAAGCCTATGGCGTCTAGTACCATGAACAACCATTTGAAACTTATGTTATCAAAGGCTTTCTCAGCGTCCAATGATATTATGGCCATATCTTTTTCGGGGTGTTGTTTGGCTTGTTCTAGCATGAGCAATACTTTTCTAATATTTAACATGGCTGAGCGTCCTTGAACAAATCCTGATTGAGCTGGGTGAATCAGAGTGGGGAGGATTTTGGCTAGTCTGGAGGCTATAATTTTTGAAAGAATTTTGGCATCTACATTTATAAGTGAAATTGGTCTGTATGAGCCAGGGGATAGGGGGTCTTTATTTATTTTTTCTAGTAGTTTGATATGCGCTAGGGAACTTGATGGTAAATAGGGGCCTCCTTCCCAGATCGTATTGTATACCTTCGAGAGGGTTTCTGCGGTGAAGTCTAACGTGAGCTTATAGAAGTCAGAGGAGAGACCATCCGGACCCGAAGCCTTACCATTGGACATTGATTTAATGGTGCTCTGGACTTCCTCACTTGTGATGGGGGCATTTAGTATGGCCATCTGGTCCTCGGAAATGGAAGGTAGTGTGGTTGAGGAGAGGAGTTCCGACGCTTTGTGTGTGTCTACCGAGTCTTCAGTGTAGAGTGCGGTGTAGTATTCCGTGAGTAAGGAGTTCACGGCGGATGGATCGGTGACTATGTGGCCAGAGGGGTTTCTCAGCGACGAGATGTGGGTTGGAGTAAAGCGTGCCGAGGACATCCGAGCCAGCAACTTCCCCGCCTTGTTTCCATATTTGTGGAAAAATAGTGAGGAATGGAATTTATGTATGGACTCCTGCTCGGAAGACCAATGGTCAAAGGCCGCTTTGGCCTGTTGCCAAGCTCGAATGTTCTCGGGAGTCCTAGATGAGTTGAGTGTCCGGTGGGCCTGGTTGAGTGCGTTGCTGGCTAACATGAGGCTCGCACGGGCCTTCTTTTTGAACCTCGCTGCGAGGTTCCCTGTTAGTATCAGAGTATTCTGCCCACGCGAGCTGTAGAGAGTGTTTTAACTCCTCATTTTTGTATAGGTAGGAAGGAAATCGCCATGTCGAACCAGGAGGTCTACCGAGGATGTTTGTGAGCTCGGTAGTTACAGGAGAGTGGTCAGAGATTGCCATGCTCTCTATGACTGCCGAGGTCACTAGTGGGAGAAGGGCAGGAGATGCGAAGAAATAATCTATTCTTGAGAATGATTTGTGGGGGGAGGAATAGAAAGTAAATTCTTTGTCAATAGGGTGTTTGACTCGCCAGACGTCCGTCAGTTTTAGGGAGTCTATGGTTTGAGCTAGCATGGAGGGTTGTTTGGGGTTGGGCGTACAATTTGGCAATGTTGCGGATCGATCGTACCCCTGATCCATTGTGGAGTTAAAATCTCCTCCTAATAGGTGCGGGGGTTCAGTTATTTGTAGGGCCCATGTGGATAAGTCCCGAAAGAATGATTGGGTGGGAGAATTGTCCGCATAAATGTTAGATATGGCCATTTCTCTGTTGGCCAGTGTAATGTGTATAGTGGTCCTGCGCTCTAGAGTGTCTATGTCTACCTTGTGCACTTTGGCTGGTAAATGTTTATGGATAAGGATGGCAACGCCAGCCTTTCTCTTCACGGAAGGGGATCCATACACTTCGCCCACCCAAAGCTTGCGCAGTCTGGAGAGATCGTCTGCCCCGAGATGTGTTTCTTGCAAAAGGGCTATGTCAGCCTTTAGTCTCTTTAGGTGTCTGAGAACCTGCATGCGTTTGTTTGGGGAATGCAGCCCCTTGACGTTCCACGTCACAAATTTCAGGTTATTCATGAGCCCTGGGGGATCCATAGTGTAGAGTAGTGTAACAAAATTATAGTGAAGGGCCACCTATTGTGATGGACGCCATGGCGCCCTCTAGAGCTGGGGAATAAAGGATATACATAGACAACCTACTGGTCCATGAGAGTCATAGTACCACAACAATGTAAACACCGGGAAGGTGTGTCATGTGACAAAATTATTACGGACTTCACTTTTTTCTGCATGAGGGTCATCCAGCTACTGAATTGTCCGCCCCTGCCTAAAAAAGCCTAGTCTGAACCAGGAGGGGGGGAGCGGGGGGGGGAGGGATGGAATAGGAGGGGTGGAGGAGAAGGGGACGATATAATTCTATAGGGGTTACATACAGTACAGTACCGGCCCCCTTGATGGACTGCTTTGGGCCAGTGTACACTTTAAGTTACCAAAAGGAAGGCTCACGTTGATACCTGATGCGGGTCCAGTGCTGCCGTATGTCATCCTCTGACGGGCTCGCAGGAGGTATCAGCGGGCGCCTAAAATACATCTCAAGTAATAAGAAGGCAAAAACATCAAACAAAATATTCAAAGAAACAACATTTAAAGATTGAATGTTAACAGACCATAGCTTAGTGGCTTAATGACGAACTGACTATAAGGAGAGATAAAAAGTGGGTGAAGGAGGGACCATCCTATATGGAACAACTCACAGTTCGCTGATCGTTCGGCTATGGATAAACATGTATTAGTTCCTTGTAGAGAATCAGAGAAGAAACTGTTTAATGATGTTGGGGATTATCTGCTAAGCATAAGAGAAAACTCTTCCCTAGCGGTGATGGCCGTTGTAGGCCTGGGTTAGACCCGTAACTCGGATGTATCCTGGCGGCCAAAACAAACCCTTTTGTATGGGGGCTTATCTGGGCTCCGGGAATTATTGGGCAGCAAAGAAGATTTCTTGGGAGAGCTGTGACTACTGGGGTCTGAGGGAGGTGTCTGGTCCATGTCTGTTTGCAGAGTCTCCGACAAGTAGGCCTCAGCTTCTTGAGGGGATGTGAAGGAAAGCTTTTCCCCCTGCGGGGAGTGTACATAGAGGGTTGCCGGGTAAGCCAAGCTGAATCTGATGGCCCGATTATGGAGGGCAGAGCATACCGGAGAGAAAGACTTTTGTTTCTGCATGACTTCTACCGAATAGTCAGCGAAAATCAGTAAGTCGTTTCCCTCAAATGTTAGGGAGCAAGCTCTCCTAAAGGATTGTAGTATTGCTTGTTTGTCCACATAGTTGAGGTAGCGGACTATGACTGCCCTGGGTTTAGCGCGGGATTCTGAGGGTTGGCCAATTCTGTGCGCTCTTTCCACCACACAGGGTGTTTGGAGACCCAGCAGTTCGGGTAAAATCACCGCACAGATTTTGGGAAGGTCCCTTTGAGGGTATGATTCCGGGAGGCCTATAATGCGTAGGTTATTTCTTCTGGTTCTATTCTCCAGGTCAATAACCTTCTCCTGTAGCTCCTTTTGGATGGTGGTCAGTTTAGCCACAGCAGCAGTGAGGGCCGTGGTATCATCCTCCATGTTTGAAATCCTGCCTTCAGCCTGATCTATTCTGCTGGCCTGCAGCTGGAGGTTTGTGTGTAATTGTTCAAGGCCCTTGTGTATAGCTGCATCCACCGCCTTAGTAATAATCGGCTGGATTAACAGCACAACCGCTTGAGCGATAGTGGCTGGAGAAGAGGGGTCTACTGTGGTGGAAGCAGCTGGGTTCTGAGGAGTGTGTGCGCCAGTAGTGCCTGTGGGTTGAGGAGGGGGGGCCGCGAGCTTGGCTGCATAAGATAGTACCTGAGGGCCGGCGGCCATGATGGCTGTGGCATGCGGCGCTTCTCCTCCCTGGGCTTGCATAGCGGCTGACAATCGCGGAGCGGAACATTCCACAAATCGGTCCATTCGAATCCTGGGGAGGATAGGGAGGCTAGGATGGGGTGTCCCTCCTGGATGTAGCCGATGTGGGAGCCGATTTCTGTGGCAGGGGAGCCGAGCTAGGTCTTCTCAGCTCCTCTCCATGCAGCGCAGGAACCGGAAGTACATTACAATTTTAATAAACCTATTCAATTTTAGATGACTAAAATGAGTTTTAGTCGACTAAAATTATTTTAGTCGACTAAAATGTACTGGAGATTTTAGTCTAAATATGTCTAAAGCTAAAACAATTGCAGTTGACTTAAATGGGGCTACAACTAATACGGCATTTTAGTCAAAAGACTAAGACTAAAACTCAACATTTGCTGCCAAAATGAACACTGCTTTACAGCAATACCTCATTGGAAATTTTGGGGGTGCTATGAAGGAGTTTGTTGATTTTTTAGGGGTGTCTCAATATATTAGAAGAACATCAAGGGCTCTGCATGTAAGGATAGGACAGTGGTTCTCAACTCCGGTCCTCGGGACCCACTAACAGGCCAGGTTTGCAGGATAACTGAAATGCATCACAGGTGATATAATTTGCTGCTCAGTGATTGCAGTTATTCTAGTCTGCATCTCCCCAAGGTAATACTTAAAATCTGGCCTGTTGGTGGGTCCTGAGGACCGGAGTTGAGAACCACTGGGATAGGAAAACATGTGAATAACATCAAAAAAGGCTTAAAAGCTCACAGTGTATCGAAGCATTTCAGGACTTGCCACCCTAGAGGTCCTAATTTTTGGGGTATTAAAAAAGTCACGAGACACTAGAGGGGTGGAAATTATGTCTAACTGTTGAGCCTCCGGGAGTTGTTTTTGATGTAAGAAATAAAGGTTTTGACCCCTGCTGACTTGAATGTTGAATTTGATTTTAACAGTTTTATATCTGTAAAATGATTATGTGTTTTAAAATTGTTTCAATGTTTTAATATGTTTTATTGTTTTTGGGAAGGGATGGCCATGGGGTGACTTAGTAGTAATGTTTGTTGATTTAAATTTTTATTTTATTACGTAGGTTAGAGTACTCCTTTAAAAGCTGCCTAAGGCATTTAAGCTTGTGTTGTATGAGGAGCAGCAAGAACTTGGGGAGATTGATTCATTTTTGTTTCACATAACAAGGTGGCTTCAGTATTTATTGGGACAACAGGAATGTTCCATATATATTTATATTTTGAGTATGGGGTCTAGTGATCCCTTTTAAATAAACAGCCTGTGCCACCCATCTTGGTAAACAGGCAGGCAGCATCTGGTTTCTATGGCACCTGAGATTGTGTGTATATAAGTGCGGGTAGACTATGTGTCTCAGTTTCCGCTGACGAAGTGCCACCCAATGACGTAACACATATGGGGGAGGAGCTATGTATGACGTCACCCACGTCTATCTCTTTGGTTGATTGTCTGTAACCAGAGCACTCATTACATGCACTTGGCACAAGTGCTTTGCTTCTAAGTCTTTTTAACCTTTTAAAATAAATATATAGTTCATATAAACTGAGAGCACTAGATTTAGTTCTATTTCTATCCATTTACATAAATTCCACGGAGTGACTAACATCTGTGCCACTGTACTATCGGAGGACACATATCCCCACAGTGTGGGAAAGTGCATTCAGACCATTTTGGTGTTATTAAGTAGGTGAGCGGCTGCTGATGTCTTTGGTGGATGGGCTGGACTGACTCTGACACTTGCATGTCTATTTTGGACACACATCCTGACAGTGGCAGATATCCGGTTGATTTACAAACAATACAAAAACTGAAAAGCAGGTGAGTCAGTGCTCACTGATATGCAATGGTAAATGCTGGTACATAAATAATAGACGTAAACAAATGAATAAATGGATAAGAAAGATCATAATACAGGATGGAAGTACATATAGTCCATTTAGTCCACAAGGAAGCCAAATGTGGTATTACCAACAGTGAGGGGCTCAGCAGGGTATACCCAGGCCGGCAGATCCTTGTAGAGGTAGGGATTAGGGATAAATATACAAAGCAAAACATTGTGCTCAATAAAATTGTGTTTCTGAAAATATGTGACAACCACTTTAAACATCAAAAAATGCTGCTGCTTGTATGTGAATATATACATAAATTGAAAACCTGAAAATAAGCAAATGTTTTCAGCAGCACAATATAGTCCAATAGTACATAGATATCAAACAAGTCCAATATAGACTAAATAATGTGACATAAAGTGCATGTGCTCAAAGTCCAACTAGAAAATCAACTGTCCATAAAGTGCTGTAGGGCTGGTATGAACCCAGGCCTGAAAACTCCTCCACCAGTGCCACCACGTGAAAACAATAAACACACTGAGGCTCACCAGACATTCTGAGGTCAATCAGCACATCTCATAAATCATCCAGCAACGTCTCCAACAGAGTACTCCACAGAACAACCTGCTTCATTCATCGGATCCTTCCAATATAGTTGCTCGTATGGAAAAAAGCAGAAATGACCTCTCATAGTGTATCATTTAGTTAAAAGAACAGCTTTAATGGTAAAATGTGCTTACATGTCAAAAATTTCAAACATTGTTAGTGTAACATATACGAACGGTCTTGTTACCCGTTCGTGATCACCGCTTGTTCCTCCTCATCCACAGCATCACCTTGGGTACAATCCGCTCAGCCTGCATCGTCCTGAGGAAAAAAAGATTAGGTCCTGGTAACCTAATGACAACTGTAGAGGGAGAGGACAGTAAGAGGGCACCAGCCGGGCCCAGCCGCGAAGTCCTGCAGAGATTCCACATCCTAAAAAAACTCAATCGTTGATGTTGGCAGCAGGGGCTTCATAGCTGGTAATCCATGACTGATTCATTTTTATGAAAGTCAAATGGTCCACGGAGTCTGTGGACAGACACGTTCTATGATCAGTCATGAAACCTCCTACAGCACTGAATGCCCATTCTGAAGGCACACTGGATACAGGGCAGCCCAACAACTCAATAGCATACTGGGCAAGTTCTGGCCAGTGGTATATTCTTATGACCCAGTAAACCAGTGGATCGTCAGCTGGAAAGCACTCCATCTCTGTTTTGGCCCGAAGTAATCTTCCACCATGTGATGCAGACACTGCCAATGGGATGTGGAAGCTTAAAGGCCTGGGCGGCGAGGACTAAAGAAAAATTATGAAATGCCTCACTGAGGTGGAAACCTTCTCCAACGCTCCTCTCTTGACCAACAGAAGACTGAAAAGAACCGTTTTCTAACTGGATTCGGGAAAAACGTTCAATAAAATCCTCTTTAACATGTCCTCAAGGGATTTTATCTTCTGCACTCTCTGTGGGGATGGGATGAGTTCCGAGACCTTCCCGTAATAACGGTGGTCAAGGAGGATTGCCAACCAGTAATGGTCATTCTCCTTTATGCCACGTATTCTTGGGTCCTTTCACAGGCTTTGAAGCATGAGGTTGCCCATGAGCCTCAAATCTGCTGAGGCTTGAGAAGCAGACCCCTCGGGGTCACTCGGGATGACAGCATCTGGAACTTCCTCCTCCCAGCCACGTACTACTCCCAAGGGTCCTGGGATTGGAAAGTCATCACTTACAGATTGATGCATGTCTTCCTCTTCTGCGAAGCTTGCGTAAGTACCAGAATCCTCTTCCTCATCCTCCTCCCCTCTCTCCTCTTGTATGTTCTGTGACGTAGGAATGATGGTGATGGATAAAGTGGGCCTTGAGAGGAAAGGAAGTCGTCCTCTTCTTCCCGCTGCTCAGCCTCCAGTACTCTGTCCATAATGCCACACAGAGTCTGCTCCAGCAGGAACACAACAGGGATTGTGTCATTGGTGCATGCATTGCCATGGCTCACCATCCTTGTGGCCTCCTCAAATGGTGACAGTACAGTGCATGCATCCTTAATGATCAGCCATTGGCGTGGGGAAAAAAGCTGAGGTGGCCTGAGCCTATCATTGTGCCGTACTCGCACAGGTACTCGTTGACGGCCCTTTGATGCATTGCTAAAGTTGAGTTCCACCTGGTGGGCATATCACAAATCAGGCAGTTTACGGGCAGGTGGAATTCCCATTGAATTTTAGCCAACCGAGCACTGGCTGTGTATGACTGCCTGAAATGGCTACAGACTCTTCTGGCCAGTTTTAGCACATCTTGCATCCCTGGGTACGTATTTAGGAAACGCTGCACAACCAAATTGAGGACATGTGCCAGGCAAGGCACATGTGTGAACTTTCCCTGTCTAAGGGCGGACAGGAGGTTTGAGCCATTATTGCACACCACCATTCCTGGCTCCAGCTGGTGTGTTGTGAACCACCTCTGGGCCTGTCCCTGCAGAGCTGCTAGAATCTCTGCTTCGTTGTGGTTCCTGTCCCCTAGACACACCAGCTAAAGCACTGCATGGCACCTTTTAGCCTGACTCATAGAATAGCCCCTTGAACGCTTAGGGGTACCTGATGTTCATAGGACGAATCTGCAGAGGAGGGCATGGAGGTGGTGGAGGAGGAGAGGATGGGGTAGAGCTCACAGGTCTGGCATCATCACCACCAGCTGTATGAGGGCACAACAAGCTGCAGCACCGAGCCCTGTCCTGTATCCCTTTGAGTTGCAAGTAGCGTTACCCAATGTGCTGTGAATTAAATATATTGCCCCTGCCCATGCTTGCTGGACCACGTGTCAGCAGTAAGGTGGATTTTATAGCTGACTGCCTTGCCCAACGATGCCAGAAAACTCCCTTCCATGTGATGGTACAGAGATGGAAAAGGCTTATGTTAAAAGTAGTAGCGACTGGGAACCTGCAATTGTGGTACAGCACATGTGCAAGTTCAAGGAAGGGGCAGAATCCACCAGGCTGAAAGGCAAAAGTTGGAGAGCCAACAGCTTTGACAAGCTTGCATTTAGACGCTGGGCATGTGGGTGGCGGGGACTGTATTTTTTTTCCGCTGCAACAGATTGGGCAGAGAAATTTGCCGGCTACAGTCTACAGCTGGTGGTGTGAAGCTGGCAGATGTGCTGCTAGGACCTGGGACACCATGTGCTATACCATCATCCCTGTCAGTGAGGCTGCTAATAGGTCATGGCTTGGTATAGCAGGGGCAGAAGGAGGAACAGATTTGTGACCCTTTTGTGTGGCTTTTAGGTGCTCTTGCCAATGGGCTGAGTGGCTGGTGTTTTTGCCATGTTTGATGTGCCTGAGACACAGTTTGCAAATAGCAACACTGCAATCTGCTACAGATGTGCTGAAAAAGGCCCAGCAAGCTGAGCTTTAGGGAGTGGGCCAGGAGAGAACAGCTGCAGAATTTGATGGAATAGGGTGTCTGCTCTCTACTCTTTCTTGATGTCGGCCTCCTTGGGGTTTTGCCGCCTCACCTTCGGTTTCCTCCTCTGCTCTATCTGGCACCCAAGTCGCATCAGTGACCTCATCATCATCTCCATCTCCTCCATCATCATTACCACTGGAGACAACTTGGCAATACGCTGTGGTTGGGGGAATATGAATGCCAATTTGTCTACCAGCGTTCTCCCCTCTCTCTAGGCTCATGTTCCGGTCATCCTTAACCTCAGAACCAACATCTGAATCCAGTAATGGCTGGTCATCATCAAGGAGCAATGGCTGATGCTGTGGTCAAGTAACTCAGCTGACTCCTCCTCCATGGCTGATGTTGGGGCTATGGCAGGAATAGATGTGGACAAGAAGGCAGGTTTATCCACTCTGGCAACTGCAGGGAACTACACACTTGTCTCTGCTTGTGTGACAGAGGATGATGAGGATGAGGAAGGTTTAGTAAGCCAGTCCGCCACCTCCTCTGCATGCTGTGGCTGGATAGCATGGGCAGACTCACTAAACAGAGGAAATGATGCCCTGCCTGAGGACTGACCACCGAGTACACTTTTGCCTGTAGACACATTTGTTGCTGGCCCCTTACAGTGCCAAGGGAATGTTTGCCTCTCCTCCTTGTCCTCCCAGACATTATTAGGAGGGAGGGAGCTGTGCTTATTAGAAAAGGTTAAGAAGAAGTGGAAATCTGTATGTAGATGCACTTTAACGATTTCCACACTATGCTCTGTATATTTACGGCGCCAGTGTGGATGCGTATCACGAATCGCCATAAAAAAGCAGCGGTCTGCGGGTGGCAGCTAGGGGGCACGCGTGCCCGCCATACTCCTGAGTGTGCCCGCGGCTCAGGCGGACCCGATGTCCGCCGGCGAGCCACGATGAGCGGCCACAGCCAAAGAATGGGGAACCGCCAATGTAAACACGTCGGTTCCCCGCTCTGTTAGTGGGGGTATAGGAAATCTACTGATCCCTGTCACTGGGATCAGTTAGATCTCTTATGCCCAAGGTAGCCCAGTCCCCCCCCCACAGTTAGAACACGCCCAGGGAACACAGTTAACCCCTTCACTACACCCTGCAGGTTAACCCCTTCACTGCCAATGACATTTATACAGTAATCAGTGGACATTTACATTTCTGATCGCTGTATAAATGTCATTGGTCCCAAAAAAGTGTCAAAATGGTCTGACATGGATACGGTAAAAATTAGTGGGATTGGCGCTGCCAGATAACTAAGAATGTTCCAAGTGAAAATCAAGAACAATTAAAAAATAGGTGATAAATTAAGGTGGGTGGATATGACCAGACAAATGTGTTAAAGGGTAGTTTTGATTATAGAGCCATTTAGTGGCAAATGAAAAAAAGATTGTTCTGGTGAAAGTGCTTGTGCAAAAAGCTTATGTGAAACCCAACCGGATAGGTGTCCGGGTGTATGTCCCAGTGCAAATGGTAGCACGGGAAAACTCTGATGATACAAAACCTCACTCACCCCTTCATTTGAACGTATTCCGTCCACACTAGAAATCCAGGAGGGGAGGGGTTACTCCACAAATGCTGGCCCACAACTCAGTCCAGCGTGGTTGAGATGTCCATGAAAGAGATTAAGATTTCCGCAGTGTAGGGTATCAAGCAGATCAAAAATAAAACGTCGCACAACCGCGCGATTGTCAGTTAAAATGACGCAGTGCAGAAAAGCAAAAAGTGCTCTGGTCAGGAAGGGGGTAAATCCTTCCGGGGCTGAAGTGGTTAATCAATGTAAAGTGGTGTTTGGTGCACTTTAAATTGAGTACCCACACAACACACTCCACGCATATACTATAATATACTGCAATATAATGCACCAAACATACAGTGACGCACAAAACTCAATGGCATTAAACTTGCAGTAACCCACAAAACGATATGGCGTTAACCACTTCCCGATCGCGCACTGTATTTTTACTGCGGCAGTGTGGTTGTATTCCGCAAATCGCCATAAATAAGCGGCGATTCATGGATACGCAGCTAGGGGGCAAGAGCGCGCCGCCGGTGGTGCGCTCTCGTGCCCGCCGCACTCTGGAGGAGTGTGCCTGCGGCTCGGGCGGACCCGATGTCTGCCGGCAAGCCGCGATGACCTGCCAGAGGGAAAGAACGGGGAACCACCGTAGTAAACATGGCAGTCCCCCAATCTGACAGTAAGAGATCTAATGAACCCTGTCACTGGGATCAGTTAGATCTCTGGTGTCCGCTGACAGCCCAGCCCCCTCACAGTTAGAACATGCCTATGGAACACAGTTAACCCCTAGATCACCCCCTGCAGGTTAACCTCTTCACTGCCAATGACATTTACACAGTATTTAAATTTCTGATCACTGAATAAATGTCATTGGTCCCAAAAAAGTGTGAGAAATGTCCGACATGTCCGCCCCAATATCAAAGTCCTGATAAAAATCACAGATCGCCGCCGTTACCAGTTGAAAAAAAATCTAAAAACGCCAGAAATTAATTCTCATGCTTTGTAAACGCAACAACTTTTTGCACAAACCAATCAATAAACGCCGATTGCGATTTTTATATCGGCCAAAACCGATGAATAAACTATTTTTTTTGTATTTTTTTTTTGTATTTGT
Source organism: Glandirana rugosa (assembly GCA_018402905.1). Classification (NCBI taxonomy): domain Eukaryota; kingdom Metazoa; phylum Chordata; class Amphibia; order Anura; family Ranidae; genus Glandirana; species Glandirana rugosa. The sequence goes on along the minus strand of BLSH010338287.1, from coordinate 160,148 downwards.
ATTTTAGCAAAAAGTAAGAAATATTGTTTTTTTTTTCAAAATTATTGCTTTTTTTTGTTTATAGCGGCGATCAGAAATGACTCGCAAATTTTGTTTGGGAACAATGTTGCACGACCGCGCAATTGTCAGTCAAGGCGACGCAGTGCCGAATCCCAAAAAGTGCTCTGGTAATACAGTGGGAAATCCTTCCAGGGGTGAAGTGGTTAAACTGGTAGTAATGCTCACAGAAGTAGATGCCATTAAACTGGCAGTAACGCACTTAGAACTATATGGTGTTAAACTGGCAGTAATGCACACAGAAGTAAATGGTGTTAAACTTGCAGTAACACACTTAGAACTATATAGCGTTAAACTAGCAGTAATGCACACAGAAGTAAATGGCGTTAAACTGGCAGTAACGCATACAGATATAAATGGCGTTAAACTGGCACAGATGCACACAGAAGTAAATGGTGTTAAACTTGCAGTAACACACTTAGAACTATATAGCGTTAAACTAGCAGTAATGCACACAGAAGTAAATAGCGTTAAACTGCCAGTAATGCACTTAGAACTATATGACATTAAACTGGCAGTAACGCACACAGAAGCAAATGGCGTTAAACTTGCAGTAACGCACACAGAAGTAAATGTCATGAAACTGGCAGTAACACGCTTAGAACAATATAGCATTAAACTGGCAGTAACGCACACATAAGTAAATGGTGTTAAACTATCAGAAAAGCACTTAGAACAATATGGCGTTAAACTGGCAATAAAGCACTAAGAACTACATGGCGTTAAACTGGCAGTAACGCACAAAGAAGCAAATGGCATTAAATTGGCAGTAACGCACCTAGAACTATATAGCATTAAACTGGCAGTAAGGCACACAGAAGTAAATGGCGTTAAACTGGCAGTAAAGCACTTAGAACTATATGGCGTTAAACTGGCAGTAATGCACTAATAACTATATGGTGTTAAACTGGCAGTAACGCACACAGAAGTAAATGGTGTTAAACTGCCAATAACGCACACAGAAATAAATGACGTTAAACTGGCAGTAACACACTTAGAACTATATGGCGTTAAACTGGCAGTAACGCACACAGACGTAAATGGCGTTAAACAGGCAGTAACACACTTAAAATGATATGCCGTTAAACTGGCAGCAATGCACTTAGAACTATATGGTGTTGAACTGGCAGTAACGCACACAGAACTAAATGACGTTAAACTTGCAGTAACGCACACAGAAGTAAATGGTGTTAAACTGGCAGTAACGCGCTTAGAACTGTATGGCGTTAAACTGGCAGTAACGCACACAGAAGTAAATGGAGTTAAACTGGCAGTAACGCACTTATAAATATATGGCATTAAACTGGCAGTAACGCACTTAGAACTATATGACATTAAACTGGCAGTAACACACTCAGAACTATATGGCGTTAAACTGGCAGTAAAGCCCTTAGAACTATATGGCGTTAAACTGGCAGTAACACACTTAGAATTATATATGGCGTTAAACTGACAGTAATGCACTAAAAACTATATTGCATTAAACTGGCAGTAACGCCCACAGAAGTAAATGGCGTTAAACTTGCAGTAACGCACTTAGAATTATATGGCGTTAAACTGGCAGTAACACACTTAGAACTATATGGCGTTAAACTGGCAGTAACGCCCACAGAAGTAAATGGCGTTAAACTTGCAGTAACACACTTAGAACTATATAGCGTTAAACTGGCAGTAACGCACTTAGAACTATATGGCGTTAAACTGGCAGTGATGCACACAGAAGTAAATGGCGTTAAACTGGCAGTAACACACTTAGAACTATATGGCGTTAAACTGGCAGTAATGCACTTTGAACTATATGGCGTTAAACTGGCAGTAATGCACACAGAAGTAAATGGCGTTAAACTGGCAGTAACACACTTAGAACTATATGGCGTTAAACTGGCAGTAATGCACTTTGAACTATATGGCGTTAAACTGGCAGTAATGCACACAGAAGTAAATGGCGTTAAACTGGCAGTAACACACTTAGAACTATATGGCGTTAAACTGGCAGTAATGCACTTTGAACTATATGGCGTTAAACTGGCAGTAACGCACACAGAAGTAAATGGCGTCAAACTGGCAGTAACACACACAGAAGCAAATGGCGTTAAACTGGCAGTAACACGCACAAAAGTAAATGGTGTTAAAATGGCAGTGACGCACACAGAACTTGTAGTAATGCAATCAAATAGACAGTGTTCAACCGTCACCACACTGATGCTATCTGAACTGTCCTTACTCTAGCTGTACACTAAGGTAAAGATTACTGACACAATCTCACTACACTAAAACTATCTGAGCTGTCCCTACTCTACGTATACACTAATGCATGTATGAATGACACGGTCTCACTACACTACACTGAAACTATCTGAGCTGTCCCTACTCTACATATACACTAATGTATGTATGAATGAAACAGTCTCACTACACTACAGTGAAACTATATGAGTTGTCCTTATTCTATGCACTATGCAAAGCTGAACGATCCTCCTCACTACACTTACACTATCCCTAGACTGACACTAAACTAATATTCTACACTGACACTTGAAGCACACTAACTAACTAATAGCACTGAACAGAGCCCTGTTCTAACTCTCTCCAGCCAAAATCACATTGAAAATGGCTGCCATTAAAAGAATACTTTTAGGCTGTGGGGGGCGTGAATGACTGGATAAAGTCATATAGACAGTGTCCAATCATGACTCTGACAGTGCTCTGATTGGCTGAAGCTTTCGTGTCCATGCCCCGAACACGAACACGGACATTTGAAAAAAAGTCTGGGTTCGGTATTCGGGTATTTTTTGCGCCTTTTCTATAGCCACAGGGCAGTCAATCAACAAGCGGTTCAATCGCTTGATCTTAGAAGCCATCACAGCCATGTCTACTAATGGCATGGCTGTGATTGGCCAGTGCATCATGTGACCCAGACTATTTTTGACACCTGTTGAATAGCTGCAGGGCAGCCAATCAACAAGCGTTTCACTTATTTGCCCTTAGAAGCCATCACATCCATGCTTATTAATGGCATGGCTGTGATTGGCTAGTGCATCATGTGACCCAGCCTCTATATGAGCTGGAGTCACGCAGTGCTGAGTGTCACATCGTCTCAGGCTAGTGTAGGGAGAGCATGCTACCTCTGCTTTGAGGGACAGATTAGCAATCTAATATCATCTCATCCTGCATTACAGACAGGTTCCTGGTGGTGCTGTGAGGCGAAAGATTAGTGTTCTAAAACCATTTGATATTGGACTAGGTACAGTTTACTAGTGCTGTGAGGGATAGATTACCGATATAATATCATCTCATCCTGCATTACAGACAGATTCCTGGCGGTGCTGTGAGGTGAAAGATTAGCATTCTAAAACCATCTGATACTGCAGTAGGTACAGTTTACTGGTGCTGTGAGGGACAGATTATTGTTCTAAAATCATCTCATAGTGCTATAGGGAGAGGTTCCTGCTGCTCATGTGAGGGACAGATTAGTTTTCTAAATTCATATCATAGTGCTATAGGGAGAGGTTCCTGCTGCTCGTGTGAGGGACAGATTATTGTTCTAAAATCATATCATCCTGCTATAGGGAGAGCTTCCTGTTGCTTATGTGATGGACAGATTATTGTTCTGAAATCATCTCATACTGGTGTAGGGAGAGGTTCCTTCTGCTGGTGTGAGCGGTGCATTTGTTGCACAAAAATAAAAAGTGCATCTACGTTGCTGTTTTCAAAAAAAAAAAGAAAATAATTTATTATTTTTTTTGTATTAACAAATAGTGCTACTTAGTACATTTGCATCCAGAATGAGAAGAGCATCAAATAAGGGACGTGGTCGTGGTGCTGCTGGTGGTGCTGGTGTTGGTGGTGTTGGTGAAGTTCCTGTTGCAAGTAGAGGACGTTTTCGATTTGTGCCAGCTACACGCACAAGTGAAAAACCTTCCTCAGGTGCGAGTGGCTGACAGAACCTTGAACGTTATATGGTGGGCCCGAATGCCGCTCAACGAATGGTGAGGCCAGAACAAGTACAGGCACTAGTAGATTGGGTGGCTGACAATGCCTCCAGTTCCTTCACATTGTCTCCCACCTGGTCCCTTGATGAAAGCTCAGAGTTGGCACCTGAATCCCATGGCCATCTATCTTTCACTTCAGCCCCTTGTAAATCAGCCAAGCAGTCTGAGCCCCAAGTCATGCAACAGTCTCTTATGCTTTCTGATGACTCTCCTGGTGTGCTTTCCATGGGCCATCTACATAGCCCTGCCCCAGGAGTGGAAGACATTGAGTGCACCGATTCCCAGCCACTTCTGTTGCAAGATGAGGACATGGAAACACCAGCGCAGCACGTCTCTGATGATGACGAAACACAGGTGCCAACTGCTGCGGCTTTCCACAGTATGCAGACTGACAAGGAGGGCAGTGGTGAAGGGTGGGTGGAAAATGATGTGGAGGAGGATGATGAGGTCCTAGACCCCACATGGAATGAAGGTCATGCGAGTGACGTGTGCAGACGTGTGCAGTGAGCGTACTGGAAGTAAGGTACACCCCAGATCCTGGAGTAGTAGGAGGAGGTGTAGTAAAAGGTGGGTGGGAAGTGGTGACGGGAGGAACAGTCAGACGTATGACACCTTTCGGCGTCGTCAACCGTGGACACAAAGCAGTAGTAGTCTCTGCACGACGCGACCACAAAGGTACAGGAGTAGAACGTTGTCTTCACCGACCCTTAGCCACGTGAGTTACAGAAGGTGAGGACCCCGTCCCGATACATCTACCGGGTACCTTTCGTGTGGTCCTCTCAGTAGTCTTTCGTATTCTCTGA
>BLSH010338287.1:103981-127449 GCA_018402905.1 Glandirana rugosa | reverse complement strand
AGGTTACATGAGTGGGCGTGGCTGGTATTATTGAGGGGTGTGCCATATATTAATCAGCTGAAGGTATAGAGCAGGGCTATGCAATTAGCGGACCTCCAGCTGTTGCAGAACTACAAGTCCCATGAGACATAGCAAGACTCTGACAGCCACAAGCATGACACCCAGAGGCAGAGGCATGATGGGACTTGTAGTTTTGCAACAGCTGGAGGTCCGATAATTGCATATCACTGGTATAGAGGTTACATGAGTGGGTGTGGCTGGTATTATTGAGGGGTGTGCCATATATTAATCAGCTGAAGGTATAGAGGTTACATGAGTGGGCGTGGCTGGTATTATTGAGGGATGTGCTACATATTAATCAGCTTCTTTCATAAATGACCAAAATTGTATAAATGTAAACAATTTAATACTTTCCTCTTTCCCATTAAGGTGCCATGTGTATACATTCAAGAAACTTGGATTACATTTTCATTGCTCAAGACAAAGGCTTGAGTTCTTCTACATCTTGTTACACTTTCATAGATCCACACACAAATGTAAATATTTCAAATAAGCAAATAAAGGCATCACATTGTATGTACATTATTCCCTCTTCATCTTATGCCAACATAAAAGTAGACTAAAATAAGTGACTAGTTACTCATTTACCACCACCCCCATAAACCTTACAGCAGTGGCAGTAACAGTGATATTCTGACCTTCAGCTGTCAGGTGGAAGCAAGCTGGCAGCCGTGCAACTACTCAATTGCTTCCACACACACTGTCATGTTGCCTGGCGGACTCAGGAACAGCACAGTAGAGGTGCCTCCAGGTAGGGGGGAGGGAAATCAGCTAACAGCCATTTGTTATTTTCCCCTTTCTTCTAATGACCTGGAAACAATGTGTTAGTCCTCGCTTCTAGGTCCTGGTGTCACTTTCCCCAACCAGTGTGGCTGGGGAAGAAGCTAATGGAGTGTGATCTGCACTCCATTAGCTTCATTAGAGGGCAGGTGAGACAAGCACTTAAGACCACCCTCACATACGCACAAACGTTAATGCATACATCATGGGTGCCTATGAAGGAAAAGTCAATTGTGCTACACATGTTGCAGTGCATACCAAAATGAGAGCACCAATTCCCACACACATAAAACAGGTGCAGCATCAAGTAACTATATTAAACCTATGTTTTAAACAATGTTAAACCAGTTCATTAGTAAGTCCCTGGTAAGGAATTCTTAAAGTGGAGGTTTGCTGCTGATTTGATAATTAAAAGTCAGCAGCTAAACGTACAGTAGCTGCTGACTTTTAACTTTAGGACACTTACCTGTCCTGGAGTCCAGAGATGTCAGCATCGTTGCTGATCTTCAAATCAGCTGGTCAGGTGCAACTGCAGCCATTGCGGGTAAGGGAACCCAGTAGTGGAGCCATTGGGCTTCGGGACCGGGCACCTACTGAACATGAGCGAAGCGCGCTGCACTCTGTCAGTGGCCCGGCGGCGGAGGAAGGGGGAAGAGGGAGCCGGCTGCTGACGTAATGCGCCACAGCCGGGCTCCCAGAAGTGGGAACAGAATACCTGTCAAAGACCGGTATCCTCCCCCCCCCCCCGAAAGGTGTCAAATGTGACACCTGAGGGGGGGAGGAATACGATCAGCGGAAGTTCCAAATGTGGGTGGAACTCCGCTTTAAACAACTAATACAGCACCCTCTGCTGGGGATAAAAATGAGCAGAAACTACTAAACAGACAAAGTTAGTGATAACAAGATATCATTTTAATCAGACACATTGAAAAATTGTAACCAAAACACTGTAACCAAATGTATAAATGAAGCAAAACATGCTTGTTAAATCCATGTAAAACCAATCCCAATGATGTATTGCAACCAGTATAAGATTCAATATGCAGGCGCGCGCACGGTGATGGCCGCTTAAGCCGAGAGCTCGTCAGACGACCGGACCCCGAGCGACGATTTAGCGGGCACAGAGCAACTCGACATTGCCAACACCCAGGTGCGGTGACCCTCCCGACCCGAACCACCATGCAGAGGAAAAGAAAAGAGACCCGCCATCCCCAGAAGATGACAGACTTTTTCTTCAGACCAGCATATGGGACATAGGGTGCAGTACATAGAGTCTAAAATGGCCGAATGCACACACACTGTTAATGATCCGGTGGATGTGTATGAAGAGCAAAAGGAGGAAAACTGGTGTGTGAGAACCAAATTAGCAAATTTGGAAGATCGCAGTCGCCGCAACAATTTAAAGCTGAGGGGAGTCCCAGAATCAGTTCTACCGCACGATCTTCACAAATATGCCACAGATCTATTTTCCTCCCTTCTGCCAGAAATGCCCCCTTTGGAACTTCTGATTGATATGATCCATAGGATCCCAAAACCAGCTCACCTAGCGGATGCAGTCCCCAGGGATGTTTTACTAAGGATTAGTGTTGAGCGAACCCGCACTGTAAAGTTTGGGTCCGTACGAACTTTTGGGTGTCCGGGACCCCGAACCCGGACTTTTCAAAAAAAGTCCGGGTTCGGGTCCGGGGTTCTGGTATTTTACTCCACGTGTTGAGAAGCTGCCAAGGGCAGCCAATCAACAAGTGTTTTACTGATTTTCCCTAGAAGCCATCACAGCCATGCCTACTAATGGCATGGCTGTGATTGGCCAGTGCACCATGTGACCCAGCCTCTATGTGGGGCTGGAGTCACCGTGCTGCATGTCATATACTCTCATGATAGTTTAGGGAGCGGATGCTGCTGGCTCTGTTAGGGACAGATTGCAGAACATCTCATCCTGCATTACTGAGGACTAGGGAGAGATACTAGTACTGCTGCTTTGAGGGAGGGAGAGATACTAGTACTGGTGCTTTGAGAGACAGATTTCACACTTCACCCTGCTGCACAGAACGATCTGACTGGACTAGGGAGAGATACTAGTGCTGGTGCTTTGAGGGACAGATTTCACACCTCATCCTGCTGCACAGAAAAACCCCTATATCAGTCACAGGGAAGCCATATTAGTGTTCTAAAATCATATTCAAACTGTGTGAAAAAAGTATAAATAAGCCGGGAGAGCCCATATCACTGTTCTACAATCATCTGGAACCTGTGTGTTAAACTTTAACTAAAACCGGGAGAACCCATACTACTGTTCTACAATCATCTGGAAACTGTGTGTTAAACTTTAACTAAAACGGGAGAACCCATACTACTGTTCTACAAGCATCTGGAAACTGTGTGTGAAACTATAGCAGAGAGAAGAACAGGGATATGAGTTTGCTCTGCTATAGTTTCACACACAGTTTTTAGATGATTTTAGAACAGTGATATGGGTTCGCTCTGCTATAGTTTCACACACAGTTTTTAGATGACTTTAGAACAGTGATATGGGTTCGCTCTGCTATAGTTTCACACACAGTTCTTAGATGATTTTAGAACAGTGATATGGGTTCGCTCTGCTATAGTTTCACACACAGTTTTTAGATGATTTTAGAACAGTGATATGGGTTTGCCCGGTTTTAGTTAAAGTTTAACACACAGTTTCCAGATGCTTGTAGAACAGTAGTATGGGTTCTCCCGGTTTTAGTTAAAGTTTAACACACAGTTTCCAGATGCTTGTAGAATAGTAGTATGGGTTCTCCCGGTTTTAATTAAAGTTTAACGCACAGTTTCCAGATGCTTGTAGAACAGTAGTATGGGTTCTCCTGGTTTTAGTTAAAGTTTAACACACAGTTTCCAGATGCTTGTAGAACAGTAGTATGGGTTCTCCCGGTTTTAGTTAAAGTTTAACACACAGTTTCCAGATGATTGTAGAACAGTGATATGGCTTCTCCCGGCTTATTTATACTTTTTTCACACAGTTTGAAGATGATTTTAGAACAGTGATATGGCTTCTACCGTTAATTAATACTTTTCAGACACAGTTTGAAGATGGTCCACATCCACCTCCATTTTTGATTTTTTTTAAAAAATTATTTTAGTTATTTCCCTGTCCCCATTTCTTTGTAGGGCACTTGTCCCACACTTACCCCCAGTTTCCTTCCTTTTGCAGACCTCTAGGACTTTCCAGGACTTTTTTACAGCCATTTTTGTGCCTAAAAGTTCGGGTCCCCATTGATTTCAATGGGGTTCGGGGTCCGGGACAAAGTTCGGGTTCTGTCCGGACCCGAACCCGGACTTTGTCCCGACGTTCGGATGAACCAGCAGAACCCGAACTTCCAGAAGTTCGCTCAACTCTACTAAGGGTCCATTTTTACTCCACCAAGGAGCAAATCATGGCAAAAACCAGGGCCCTGAAAAATCTTCCCCAACCATATGATGGCATACAGGTCTTCTCCGACCTCTCCCAACACACTCTGCAGATGCGGAGACAGCTGAAAACAATAGCAAAGGCACTTACTAACCACAAATTGCTATATAAATGGCGCTACCCGGCCACACTTTTGGTGACCAGAAATGGCGCCCACCACTCTATCTCCTCTCTAGAGCAAGGCCTGAAACTAATCCACTCATGGGGGATCATCCCTGAGCTCCCTGACAACTGCAAAAGTCCTCCTTCTAGAGACCGGCCACAGCAAAGGGGAAAGTCCCACACCGGTTCACACCACTGACCTTGCTAGGAGAGTTCTCTCCCAAACGGACACTCTGGAGCTATCCTGGTCTATTAAGCAGCTCATATGAACCAGTTATCAGAACTTTGCCCCTAAAATTGCAGCAACCTAGTGTTACAGAGCTGCGCTAGAGTCATATACCCTTGGGTATCCTGTTACGTACGGTTTTGCTCGTTTGATATCTTGTTGTTCTTTCTGTTTTTTTTTTTTTCTTTTTTATTTCTATCTTTTTCCCATCTCCACTTGTTCCTCACTACCGGAGCATTTTCCACCGCAACACCCAGTACAAGCTTACCTGGAAAGGCTTTTGGAGGAACACTCGCAAGAAGCACAGGACTCTCAACCTACCCAACCTCGCTGAAATTCACACATCCAGAACAGCACCAAACCTCCACCAACTGTGAGTAACATCTTCCACAGCACTCCCACATCACTATGCCTATCAACGTACTCTCTTTGAACTTAAATGGCCTGAATCACCCTGTCAAACGCACATCACTCTGGAAATTAGCGATCGCAAACAACTGTAATATACTTTGCATTCAGGAGACACATTTCTTAAAAGACAAACATCCACTATGCAATCACCACCAATTCCCCCACGTCTTTGAGGCCTCCTATCTCAAAAAACAAAGAGGCATCCTCATTGCAATAAGAGACACTGTCCACTTTCAGCTGCAGCACAAGGTGAATGATCTGGAAGGGCGATTTCTAATACTGATATTCTCTATCAACTCCATTCCCATAACTCTGGTATCACTGTATGCCCCCCAACAAGAGGCAAATGTCTTTCCTGAATAAAACCCTAAAAAAAATTGACAGCCTGAAACAGGGCAATCTACTAATATGCAGAGACTTTAACCTGATCCCTGATAGTTACATGGACACCTCCGGAAAACCCAGCAGAAGCGCCTCTCCCTTGGGCCACCTTCTTAACGAAAATGACTTATATGACATTTGGCGATGCTGCCATGCAAGCGAATGAGACCTATTCTAGGATTGATTTGTTTATATCTGACCAAGAGATTCTGAAAAATGTGATTGTAGTGGACATTCTAACCACCACCTGGTCGGACCATACCCCAATCTCTTTGACAATAGCAGACAACATGGTCAGTTTGAAGCCGCATCTCTGGCGCGCTAGTAACTACCTCATTCACCACAACAAATACAAAGAAATACTGGAAAAACAGTTACTAGACTATTTCCATACCAACGTAGGGACGGCAACTGACCCGGTGGTTTTGTGGAATGCCCACAAAGCAGTACTGAGAGGTGTGTTAATCCAACTTGGGTCCAGAGAAAAGAAGAGAAGGGTAAACCGCATTGACTCTCTAACCAAAGACCTAAGAGACCAAAAACAAATCATTCCCCTCAGAGCACATCTCGAATAAAATATTTTCCCTGTGTCTTGAACTTCGTGCCCTACTACTAGAGGGTCATCACAAGACACTGAGAAAATATAAGGCTACGATGTACACTACCGGAAATAAAGCTGGCAAAGCACTGGCCTCATACATAAAAGGCAGGAGGATCAGATCCAAAATCTCACAACTTCACCATCACCTCACAAACAAGAAGCTATTAAAACCCCAAGAGATAGCGGACTCCTTTAGCCAATTCTATATAGATATATACAACTTAAACACAGACCCACTTACTCACCAGCCCTCACCCTCAGAGATCAACGACTTTCTAAACCACATTAAACTACCATCCCTGGACAGCCACCAATTAGCCACACTAAATGAGCCCTTTACCCCCCTCGAAATATCAGACCTAATTCGTAAACTCCCTAACTCAAAGGCACCTGGCCCTGATGGCTTTACGGGGGAGTATTACAAACGATTTAATGACATCCTGGCCCCTCATCTCTGCAACACCCTAAACGCGGCAGCTTCTCGCGCACACCTCCCACCAGAAATGCTCGAAGCAATCATCATAACCCTCCCAAAACAAGGGAAAGATCCTACCTCAGCCAAAAACTTCCGCCCAATTTCACTCCTTAACATAGACTCCAAAATTTATGCAAAATTAATAGCAAATAGGATAGCTAAATTCCTCCCTGCCCTCATCCACTCCGACCAATCCGGATTCACGAAGGGTCGCCAGACATCCGACACCACTAGGAGACTAATAGATCTAATCCTCCACGCAGAGTCCACCAGAACGCCTTCTCTGCTCCTTTCACTGGATGCAGAGAAGGCGTTCGACAGGGTGAATTGGACGTACCTGTCCCTGGTCCTGGAAAAATTTGGTTTTAAAGGGCACATCCTAAACGCCATTATGGCACTTTATACATTCCCCTCAGCAAAAGTCTATACCCAGGATGCAATTTCAATACCCTTCCAGATCTCGAATGGGACCAGACAGGGTTGTCCCCTCTCCCCCCTAATATTTAACTTAGTAATGGAACCATTGGCTGAACACATTAGAACCAACCCTGAAAACTCAGGGATCGCGTTAGCAGGTAAGGAGCACAAGATCAGCCTCTTTGCTGACGATGTGATCTTAATCCTGAGCAATCCCAACTCAGCCTTCCCAGAAGTCCAACAAACCTTAAATAAGTTCAGTGAGATCTCATTCTACAAGGTAAATGACACCAAATCTTCCATTTTGGCCCTAAACATAGACGCCGCTTCACGCTTATACCTTCAACAACGTTTTCCCTATACCTGGACAGATGATAAAATCCCATATTTAGGAATTCACTTGACTAATTCCACTAAATCGCTTTTTAAAGCTAACTTCGTCCCTTTAAAAGAGCACTTGCAACAATACCTCAGTTCTCTGTCAAGATGCAAACTATCTTGGGCGGCAGGCTAGCGGCCTTTAAAATGATATTCCTTCCCCAATTATTGTATTTTTTCAGAACCCTCAAAATACCTATCCCATTGAGCTACTTTAGGTCCCTGCAGTCCATTCTCTCAAAATACATTTGGCTGGGCAAAAAACCTAGGAGATCCCACAACATCCTGATCAAAAACAAACTAGCAGGTGGGGCAGGTCTAGTAGACATCAGGGACTACTATTTAGCCTCAGTGCTTACTAACCTGAAAGATTGGTTCCTCCCATCCCCCAAAACTGCGTGGGGACAAATAGAAGCTTCCTATTTGAAAGACAAATCCTTACTAACGTGGATCCTTAGTATCCCGCTAGGGCCTAAACCCCCTACCTCATTGCCCCCGTCTATGGTAGCCGCAGCATCAGAGTGGAAATCACTGATCACTCTTTCACAAAATGACACGGAAGGAGTACCCATCAATACACCAATCCATTCTCTCCAGTACATCATTCCCTCTATTTCACTAGTCCAATGGACGAACAAGGGTATCTCTAACATAGAAGACTTGTATGAGGACAGGGAATTCAAATCTTTTGAGACAATCCGGGGAAACTATGCCATACCCACCTCGGAGTACTTTAACTACCTCAGAATCAAACACGGTCTCAGACATGGTCATAGGTCACCATATAAATTACCACAACATATATGGTCTTACCTTAAATCAGGAGAGAGTAAGCCCAAGGGAATTACTATTTTCTATAATGCACTACAAATGAAAAATACGCTTCATAAAAACAGCAACTTACTGGCATGGGAGCATGACCTAGGCGAATCATACTCGACCCAGCAATGGCGTCTGGCTCTGAAAAACTCCTTCTCAGCCACTCGTTCCTCCACTCTTTGGGAGCTAACAATCAAATTGACACAGCGATGGTATTTCACTCCAGAGCAACTCTCTAAATTCTACCCAGAGCGGGATTTCCGTTGTTGGAGACAATGTGGGCACAAGGGGGATCTCATCCACATGACCTGGGGGTGTCCGCACCTTCGTAACTATTGGAACGAGGTCTTCTCATTACTCTTCCAAGTCATGCAGATGAACATTTTACCTACACCTCAATTAGCTCTCTTAAATTTGGGAATTGACAACTTCCCCCCTAACCTGCGTCCCCTTATAACAAACATACTCTTAGCAGCCAAGCTAAATATAACCCGCAAGTGGAAGGTGCCAACACCCCCTACGTCCAGAGAGGTCATAGAAACCGTAAACCTACATGGATTATACGAGGCACTAATGGCAGTACAACTGAACAACATGAAAATCATAAACACAAAATGGAGACGGTGGTCACATTGGTGCAAAGCCCACCTTGGGGTAGACTGGCACTAGTTAGTTCAATGGAGTCGGTACGGGCTATTCGAGGGATCTCCGAAGCCCCCACTCTGTCACTTAAGATCCCAGTTGGGGCGGCAGGGTGGTCTGGAGGCGAAGGGGATTCCCTTGGGGAGCCCTATGACTAGGAACCAACAATGCCCTTCCCCTGGGGACACCCTAGGGGTCCTTAGGGAAAAGGTGCTATCCAGGTACATAGAAAAGTGAGTCCCCTCAACCCTACTCATATTCTTTCCCTGGGAGGGCCTAGAGCCTGTACTTGTGTCTCGACTAAAGAACTCTGATCTGCTATTATTAATCTGCAAAATGCTTACTGGATTGTGTTAAATGTGTTAAAACTGATATTATCAATCTTTGTAATTTTGAAAAACTTTAATAAACATCAGTTTGAAAAAAAATAAATAAAAAGATTCAATATGCATATAGCTGTATTTTCAGTATGATCATACATAGCCAATGTAATATCCTGCTTGTTTTGTTTGATATGTCTGTTTTGGGATGTGGTGCAATTCTGATTCCCTGTGAGACCCCCTCTGTTTTTTTAATTACAATTATCATTCTAACAACTTGCAATAGGGTAATGTCATCATTCCTAATAGATGTAATATACTACAAGTCTTTCATAAGACGACGTATCTCTTGTGTAGCAGTATCTCTTCTCTTCTCCCTCTCCGCCACGTCTAGTTCATGAAAATATTTTAGCAGGAATTGTTTCCGTTCAATTCTTTCCTGCCTGGGATCCAGTCGCACTTTCATTCGAAATTTTACATCTTGTATGGCACCATAGAGGAATGTTAGAATCTCCTCATCTTTTGTGCGATCTCTAGAATGATCTTCATTTGTGTAATTTTCCAGCTTGTAGATCTGGCTTGCTCCCATTCTTTGGAAGATCTTCTCCATCTTACGAACATTCCCATGAGTTTTGTAAGTGAGGACAACGATGGGGACAATTCCTGTTAGTAATAGCACAACAATTAGAAAGATCTTCCAGCAAATTTATAATTACAATAATATATATTGCATCTTATATTTACCAATTCTAACATGTGCCTTTCGGAAGACATATGTGTATTATAACGATTTGTTATTTGGTGCTGTGTGGTTTGTATCACTCCTACTGCTATGTGGGACATCCAGACAGGATGAGGGGACTGATAATAATATGAAATATGAGGCAGTGGGATTCATTTAGTAAAAAAGTTGAAAATCTTAATTTAATAACATTAAAGAGGAAGTAAACTTCCCTGGTGTTTTGGTACCTATAGGTAAGCCTATATTAGGTCTTACCTATAGGTACTGTAAATATTGCCTAAACTTGCACCGTTTAGGAGGTATTTCCTATATACTGCACCAATTACATCATTGGTGCCTGTGCTCTGAAAGAACAGACACAGGCTGTTTCTTCATGGCCTATGTCGTGACCGGCGGCATGCGCGGGAGTGACATCATTGCAGCTCCAGCCAATCACAGCGCCAGAGCCCGCGAACCCAGAAGTAACTCCGGGAAAGATGTCGGCTGTGTCAGCAGTGTGTGGGGGTAAGTATTTTATAATGAGCTAGTATGCGATGAACACTAGCTCATTATGCCTTTGTCTTGCAATTTTTTTTTTTTTTTTTGGAGGTTTACAACTCTTTTAACCACTTCAGCCCTGGAAGGATTTGCCAGTTTAGGACCAGAGCCCTTTTTGCGATTCGGCACTGCGTCACTTTAACTGACAATTGCGTGGTCGTGCGGCTTTGTACCCAAATTAAATTTGCGCCCTTTTTTTCTACAAATAGAGCTTTCTTTTGGTGGTATTTGATCCCCTCTGCGTCATTTCTGATTGCCGCTACACGATCATACGACTGCAGAAACAATGTCCAGGTGCATGTAATTAGCTTCCGTCCATTCCTGACTTCTGAGCATGCGTGTTTTGCACAATACAACTTGTTGTACCAACTTCTCTGTACACATGATACAACGGTCGTATGAGAGCTTATTGGTACGACCAAGTTTTCTAGTCTGCTCATACAACTCCCCTTGTACAACCGTCGTATGTTCGGCTGTTCTAATCGCGCATACGGACGATCGATTTTGCATACAACGGTCGTTAGTACGACCTGTTGTATAGGATTGTCATCCCGTGTGTATGAGGCTTAAGTCTGTGGTTCTGCAGCAGATCAATCAGCCCTGCAGATGTAGTTAGAAGATTGCGAAAAACAAGGGGCACTTACAATGATCAACGTTTGTTTATTTATGTAAAACCTTTATCGGTCCCAAAAAATGATTGGTAAGCTGCAATATATTACATTTTTTCATTTTGGGTTTAATACCGCTTTAAGGTATCACGTTAATTACTTTACCTTTAGGCAAAGCATGGCAAGCTGTTTCTTCCCTCTCTGTCCTCTCTGACAGGCAAGGTTGTATGAACCAGTTTGATAAATCCAACTCTGCAAAATAGCTGGCTAATCTTAACTCAATAAATGGTTTGAATATTTACTTTGATTATCCTGTTTTTTAACAAACATGTGAGCAAATTCCTGATCATATTGAGTACAAAACCATATGCTGATGTTTTTCAAATAACTGGATAATTGAAGTCAGTGACGGCTAGTGGGCTTTTCTTCTGGGGGGGGCAGCAAACAACCAGCACTACCCCCCCTACTGATGTGTGATTACTCATGCAGGGACAGCACTCCTCGGGACTTCCGTGCAGACTGCCAGCATGCTCTCCACTAGCGCTGCCTCTGCATCTCTCAGCCCGTTTTTCCATATGCCGCTCTCTGCATCACTGCTAGCCTGAGCCCTATTAGATGGGGTAAGTGAGCCCTATTAGATGGGGTAAGTACGGGACTTGTCCCAGCCTTGGGGGGGGGGGGGTGGCTGTTGAGGCTGGTGACTGTATACCCTACCTGGGACCCTGTATACTCCTATCTGGCACCCTGTATACCCTACCTGGAACCCTGTATACTGCTATCTGGCACCTGTATACTGCTACCTGGCACCCTGTATACCCTACCTGGCACCCTGTATATTGCTACCTGGGGCTCTGTATGCCCTACCTGGCACCCTGTATACCCTACCTGGCAACCTGTATACTGCTACCTGGCACTCTGTATACCCTACTTGACACCCTGTATACCCTACCTGGCAACCTGTATACTGCTACCTGGCACCCTGTATATCCTACCTGACACCCTGTATACTGCTACCTGGGGCTCTGTATACCCTACCTGGCACCCTGTATACTGCTACCTGGCACCCTGTATACCCTACCTGGCACCCTGTATACCCTACCTGGCACCCTGTATACTGCAACCTGGCACCCTGTATACCCTACCTGGCACCCTGTATACTGCTACCTGGCACCCTGTATACCCTATCTGGCACCTTGTATACCCTATCTGGCACCCTGTATACCCTACCCGACACCCTGTATACTGCTACCTGGCACCCTGTATACCCTACCTGGCACCCTGTATACTGCAACCTGGCACCCTGTATACCCTACCTGGCACCCTGTATACTGCTACCTGCCACCCTGTATACCCTACCTGGCACCCTGTATACTGCTACCTGGCACCCTATATACTGCTACCTGGGACTCTGTATACTGCTATCTGGGACCCCATTATGCTGCTATCTGGAACCCATGTATACCCTACCTGGCACCCTGTATCCTGCTACCTGGCACCCTATATACTGCTACCTGGGGCTCTGTATACTGCTATCTGGGAGCCCTTTATATTGCTACCTGGCACCCTTTATACTGGTACCTGGGGCTCTGTATACCCTATCTGGGAACCTTGTATACTGCTATCTGGGACCCCTGTATACTGTTATTTGGGACCCCTCTATACTGCTATCTGGGACCCCTGTATACTGGTATCTGGGATCCTGTATACTGCTATATGGTGACTCTGTATACTGCTATATGGTGACTCTGTATACTGCTATATGGGGCTCTGTATACTGTTATCTGGGGCTCTGTATACTGTTATCTGGGACCCCTGTATACTGCTATCTGGGACCCCTGTATACTGGTATCTGGGACTCTGTATACTGCTACCTGGGACCCTGTATACTGATATATGGTGAATTTGTATAATGCTATCTGGGGCTCTGTATACTGCTATCTGGTGATGCTGGGCTATATACTCCTGACACAAGGGGTGGAAACTATAAGGGGTGGGGTTTATGAGAAGTGGGAGAGGTCAAAAAGGAAGGGCGGGGTCTGGCACCCCCCCATCCTAAAATTTCACCAGCTGCCACTGGTGCATGTGCAGATCGCCGCTTGTATACAGTGATTCGGGGGACAGCGCCACACTGCAGCAGTACATATACTGTATGCGGTCAGGAACCGGTTAAAAAACACGCCCCCTCCCATCCCCGCCATAGGAATTCATGCACCTGGTGTCCTGAAAGGGGCTAGGTGCATGGATAGGGAGAGCAGCAGAGGTGTTGGGCGGGCAGCACCGTGTGCCCACAATGCAAGGGCTGCCGCTGATTGAAGTGAATATTCTGTCAGTTTATTGACATAAGATTTTCAACTCTATTAATAAATCAGGCTCAAAATAACAATATATTATGTTGTATTTTGTTATGACTTTCATAAACATATTAAAGGTGTGTAAGTAAATCAACGTGTATTTAATTTGCAGATACAGAGAATTCAATTACAAAAGAGTCAGCATCAATACTGATATCAGTTTAGAATGATAGTGATCATCAGCTAGGAGATATGTAGTAATCATGCATATATGTGTGTGATTCTCTTCTGGACCTGGTAATCTCAAACCATGCAGAGCTTATTACCAATATTCATATAAAGAAACATCTGGGTAGCAGTGACCGTAACATGATTTCATTTAATGTAAGCTGCAAACAACAAACACATACGGGAAAGATAACACAATTTACTTTAACCGCCTCCCACCTGCCGTATAGTAGTATGACAGCAGAGTGGGGTGGCTCTCATTTTGGGCTGATGTAATACTATGATGGAACATGCCCACGATCGAGAGCACACAACGCATCAATGTCAGTATATAACGAAAAAAACCCAGTGGTGATTAAATACCACCAAAAGAAAGCTCTATCTGTCTAAAAAATTGAACTTTTGATTTGGGTACAGTGTTACACTGTCATGCCAAGTGTGACAGAGGTGAAAGTTGAAACATGGCCTGGGCAGTGGGGGGGTGGGTGGGTGAAAGTGTTCAGTCTTTAAGTGGTTAAATTAAATCCACCAAATAAGGTCTGTAGTAAGGTACCTGTCATACTTTTGCAGGTCCTAATGAAACATTTGATATCTTCTGTCTCTTCTTCATCAAATTCTCTTGCAGAGCTGTGAATGATAATAAAGGGATTTTCTTAACATTTACCATAAAATCCTTTTCTCCGAGTTCACTAACAGATGCAGCTCTTCATTGACTTGTGGGTTTATGCTTGTCCCACTAGGAGTTAACTAGGCAGGGAAAAGAACAGCTGGCCCCTCCCATGGGGCTGTCCTCTCTTCCCACATAAACCCTCCACATAGCATAGCTCAGCAGTTCGTATACAAGCCGTACCGAAACAGAGCACAGAGGGGTGGGTGCTGCGTCTGTCAGTGAACATGGAGAAAAGGATTTTACGGTAAGTTTTAATAAAATCCCTTTTTCTCCCACGTTAACTGACAGCCGCAGCTCTTCATTGACTTGTGGGGATGTCCCAAAGCTCTGTCAAAAATAGGTGTGGGCAAACGATAACAACTGTACCCAACAGAACCTCTGAAGGAGGCGCCAACACGCCTACACTGCCGCCTGCAAAACTTTGCGGCCAAAAGCAGCATCCGAAGATGCTAACACATCAACTTTATCAAACTTAGTGAAAGTGTGTACCGAGGCCCAAGTGGCCGCCTTGCACACCTGTGACACCGAGGCCTGGTGTCTGAAAGCCCAGGAAGTGCTAACAGCCCGGGTAGAATGAGCCGTGACCGGAAAAGGGGGAACCTTGCCCCAAACAGAATATGCGTGGGTCACGGTCTGTCTAATCCAACGAGAGATAGTAGCCGACGAGGCCGCTAAACCTTTGCGCGGACCCTCTGTCAGCACAAAAAGAGTATCAGACTTCCGAAAAGAAGCTGTAGCAGCCAAATACACTCGTAAGGCCCTCACTACGTCCAAGGCATGCAACTCAAATTATTTTGGGTGCGATGGACATGGGCACAATGAAGGAAGAATAATATCTTTGTTAATATGAAAAGAAGAAACCACCTTCGGAAGGAACGAAGGAGAGGGTCGCAATACCGCCATGTCCTTGTGCAGGACCAGGTAGGGAGACTTGCACGACAGTGCTGCCAATTCAGACACCCGTCTGGCGGAAGTGATGGCTACCAAAAAGGCCACCTTCTGCGACAGCAGTTGTAAGGAAATCTCCCTGATATTTTCATAGGGCGGTTTCTGAAGTACAGAAAGCACCAAATTCAGATCCCACGGGGCCATCACCCAAGGCGCCACATGTCGCACACCTTGTACAAAGGTACGAATCAACGAGTGCGAAGCCAAAGGTCTCTGGAAAAGAATCGCCAGGGCCGATATCTGGCCCTTGAGAGTACTCAAAGCCAGTTTCTTGTTCAGGCCTTGCTGCAAAAAAGTCAGGACCCTGGACACTACATAAGAGCGAGGGTTATGACCCTCCGCCTCGCACCAAGCTATATAAGCCTTCCAGGTGCGGTGGTAAATCTTGCGAGAAGTACACTTGCGAGCCTTCAACAAGGTAGGGATCACGGAGTCAGCGACTCCCCTGTCTCTTAGCACCTGGGACTCAATACCCAGGCCATCAAAGCTGCCAAGGGTAAAGCAGGGTGCAAGATGGGCCCCTGAGACAGTAGATCGCCTCACAGTGGGAGCCGCCAGGCAGCGTCTGCCACCAATTGCACCACGTCGGCATACCACGTGCGCCGAGGCCAATCTGGAGCCACCAGGATTATTGGTATTCCCTCCGCCACTATCCTGCGTATCAATCACGGTAGAAGTTTTATTGGAGGGAAGGCGTACAGAAGGTGATAACGGCCCCAGGGGGCCACCAGAGCGTCTGTGGCCACTGCCAATGGATCCTTCGTTCTGGACACAAAGGTGTTCACCTTGTGATTGAACCGAGATGCCATGAGATTCACGTCCGGCGTCCCCCATCTGCGGCAAATCTGGTTGAACACCTCCGGATGGAGAGACCGCTCTCCCTGGTCCAGCGTCTGGCGACTGAGAAAGTCTGCCTGCCAGTTCTCCACAACTGGAATGTAAATGGCGGAGATCGCCGGAACGTGATGTTCCGCCCAACGCAGTATCAGAGCTGCCTTCTCCGCCGCCGCTGGACTCCTCGTGCCGCCCTGATGGTTCACATATGCCACTGCCATGGCATTGTCTGACTGAATCTGAATAGGACGACCCTGCAACCTCACTGTCCAGTGAGATAGGCATAATCTGATTGCTCTCAGTTCCAGCACATTGATGGGGAGGCGAGCCTCCTGTGCCGACCAACGGCCCTAGGCAGACAGCTGTCCCAGGATCCTGCCGCAGCCTGAAAGACTGGCATCTGTGGTGATGATCACCCACTGAAGGGGCAGGAACTACTTCCCCTGGATCAACTCTGAGTCCCGAAGCCACCAGGTCAGAGACGCCCTGGTCTGGGAGCTCAGACGGATCAGAAGGTCCAAGGACCGAGGGGACCTGTCCCACCGAGCCAGGATTGCTCGCTGAAGAAGACGAGTGTGACTCTGGTACGGTATCGCCTCAAAAGTCGAGACCATGAGCCCCAGCACCCGCATACAGAAACGTAATGAAGACCGTCGGTGCGACAGGAGGGTTCCCACTGCCGACTGCAGTGACAGCAACTTGGCTGTAGGAAGGAACACCTTTGCCTGCTGTGTGTCCAGAATCAGGCCCAGATACTCCAGGCGACGGGATGGAGACACCGTCGATTTCTGCAGGTTGAGCAACCAGCCAAAGTCCTGCAGCAAAGTCATTGTGATTCTCGCATTCTCCTCCAGAGCCGAGGCAAACTCTGCTTGCAGGAGCAGGTCATCTAGGTAGGCTACTACCGCAATGCCTCTCTGTCGCAGCAACGCCGGTACCGGAGCTACCAGTTTGGTGAAAACTCGAGGGGCTAAGGCCAGACCGAAAGGGAGTGCCACAAATTGATAATGGAGGTCCCCCACTGCAAAGCAAAGGAAACACTGATGCAGTGGACAAATAGGTACATGGAGGTACGCATCCCTGATGTCCAGAGACGCCAGAAATTCCCCCTGATGGAGGGCAGCCACAACTGAGAGGATAGATTCCATTTGGAATTTCCGCGCCTTCACGTACCGGTTCAGGGCCTTCAGGTCCAGTACTGGCCGGACCCCGCTCCCCTTTTTTGGGGACCACAAACAGATTTGAGTAAAAACCTCGAAACCTCTCCGCTGGAGGCACTGGCATGATCACCCCTTGGTCCAAGAGTGCTTGGACAGCCCCGAAGAGGGCATCCCGGCGTGCCTGTGGGAGCCCTAAGTTCGATGGGAAGAACCTGTCTGGGGGTAGAGTGTTGAACTCTATCCTGTACCCGGTGGACACCACTTACCGGACCCAGCGGTCGGGAATGTGAGCAAGCCACCGGTCTGCGAACCCCAAAAGATGTCCCCCCACCCGAAGCCCGGGTGGGGGAAACCCATCAGGCTGAGGAGGGCTTGTCCTCCGCCTTTTCGGTTTTGCGCTGCCACTGCCATTTTCCAGCCCCTGCAGCGGGTCCCTTTTCCTGCTGCGCCCGGGGCGCAAAAAAACCTCTTCTGGCCCGAGGTAGGGGGCCCCTGCCTACGGCGAAAATAACGCCTCCGGGGCTCCGGGAGGAAGGTGCTCTTTCCTCCTGTGAAATCCTTAATGATCTCATCCAGCCGTGGACTGAATAGACGTCCACCCTGAAAGGGAAGGTCTGCAAGACCTTTTTTGGAAGCATGGTCACTGGACCAAGAACGCAACCAGAGTACCCGTCTGAGGATAACGGCAAAAAACGCTATTCTGGATAACATAGGCAGTAAATCAATCGCCGCATCATAAAGGTACTTGAAACCTTGATGCAAAAAATCAGCCCTCTGTGGCGCATCCATCAGGCGGCCGCAGTCCAGATCATTCTGGAGCTCCGCCATATGCTCAGACGCCAGGGCTGGCCGTGGAGCTGAGCCTGCCACCAGGAAGAGCAATTTTAACAGAGCCTCTGTCTTTCTGTCAGCGTTGTGCTTGAAGGAAGGAGCACCTTCCAGAGGAATGGTCGTCGCCTTATTAAGGCGAGCTATCGGCGGGTCCACCACAGGCGACTCCCACTTTTTCAAAAAGCTTTCCTCAAAGGGATAGCGAGCAGCGAACCGTTTGGACAGCGAAAAAGAATGCTGCGGACGCTGCCATTCACGATAAATAAAGTGATCAAAAAATTGATCATTGGGGTAAGCCTTGGGGGCCCTAGGGGGCCTGGAGGACCCACACACATATGCAGAAGTCTGCGATTCGCCATCTTGGTTCAGTCGCAGCGTAGTGCGAATTCCAGCGATAATGGCAGAAACCAGCGCTGTTTCACGCGCAGCCGCCACCCCCTGATCCTCTTCTCTGTCCGAGGGACCCAGTTCCCCATCAGATAGGTCCACTGGGGTCCCTGGGACCCCAGAGGCCCCTTCCGGATCAGAATCCTCCCCTGAAGAACAAGGAGGAGGGGGACGCTTCTTGGGGGCCTGTTGGGCGACATCCGCCCGGAGGAGAAATTCACTAAAGGCCACCCGCAGCTGGTCCAAAAAAGCCCCTTGCGCAGATTGCGCCGCCGCTGATTCCTCCTCAGCAGCTTCAGCAGTATAGTCTGCCATCATTCTCCCCCTCAAATCACCCTTAATAACACACAGGTGTATACTAAAAAGTCGAGGCACCACCACCCCACAGCGCACCAGGGAAACCCAGGAGGACTGTACCCGCCGCCACCAGCACCCACAGGAGAGCCCAGCTATACTTGCTGTTTGCTGCCTGTAACTTTTGAGGATCGTCAGAAGAGCCGCGCCGTCAGGAGCACACACCGTTCCAAAGGGAAAGCAAAAACATTTTACACACGCTTTTTGCAGAAGCAGGGGACTCCAATATGGCCGCCGATGAACACTAGAGGCCAAAACCCACCTGCAGGGAATGTGCAGTACCGCAAACGGCCACTCTGAGCACTAGAGGGAAAGCTCCATAGGCCCAGCATGTCCGTGGCTACGGCAAAATGGCGGCGGTACGCCGCAAAATGGGGGCCGATCACCGCATGGCGGCGAAAATTCAAACAGACGGCGCCAGTGATCGGGTGCAGTGCGGGGGGGGTGGGGAGAGGGTGAAAAGGGGCTCCACGCGCCCCTACCAGTGGCTACCCAAAAATGTTTTATTTTTTTTACGGGTCGTCGGTCCGCCTTCCGCCCCTGAAAAGGGGTAAGGGAGGAACTCTCACTCACCACTCCTGACGAGCGCAGTGGGTAGCCACCCATTCACAGACCTTCCGCCCCTGCCTGGACAGGATGCTGCAGGCCAGAAATCGCCCTACCCTAATCGCAATCCAGGATTGGGCTCAGATGGGGATCACCCCAGGCCGCCCGCACGGAACGGGCACGATGCGGTGGGTCCCCATACCGCGGGACTGGCTCGCATCGGTCGGCCAGGCCGGGGAGAGTGCAGAGCCAGTGCGACTCTCTATGCCCCGGCCGGCTTCTTGATAGCAGATCAATGCTTGATAGAAGTAGTAAAATAAAAATAAAAGCTACAAAACAATAAAGAACGGTCACAATCAAGACCGCAATTCCCCTAAAGGGAAGCCAGGTCAACTCCTTGCAAACTAGGCATTGAAACTGCTGAGCTATGCTATGTGAAGGGTTTATGTGGGAAGAGAGGACGGCCCCATGAGAGGGGCCAGCTGTTCTTTTCCCTGCCTAGTTAACTCCTAGTGGGACAAGCATAAACCCACAAGTCAATGAAGAGCTGCGTCTGTCAGTGAACGTAGGAGAAATATATTTATTATTATGAAAAACAAGCAAATCAGTTGATCCACTAGAACCCTGATGCCCAACCTGAATCCCTTTGGTATATGATGTCTTTTTGGTTTTTGTAACATATTCCCAGTTTTGTATTGTCTTCTGCAGCATATCACCAGCCAATAATTTAGCATGACCACACTCTCTGGCTCTCATTTCCTCTACTAGGTCTGCAGTCTGACAGTCCTCTCAAGCATTACATATATTGAACATTATGTGCGGCCCTTTGGTGAAGTCAGGGGCTGCATTTGGGACCCCTTTAGCTCATAAATTGACAACCACTGCATTATTATTATTATTATACAGGATTTATGTAGCGCCAACAGTTTGCGCAGCGCTTTACAACATGAGGGCAGACAGTACAGTTCTAATACATTTCAATATGGTAGGAATCAGAGGGCCTTGCTCATTAGAGCTTACAATGTAAGATGGAGCGTCAAGTGGTACAAAAAGTAGTAATCAACCAAACAAAAAATAGCGCTCTGTAGGTTAGGCTCCAATGAATGATAAGCAGTGACCCTTGAGATATTTAGCCAAGTGTTTATTCAATAAAAATGATAAAAATTGGCTTTAAGGAGTAAAGTACTAAATCAAAAATGACGATAAAACCATAACAGCCATAATAAAATATTAAAATGAGAAGTACAAATAGGTATGATAACACTGTACCGTGGCTGGCTGTGGGTCATGAGGGGCCAGCTTCCAATCCAGGGGCAGCGGGGGGTGCCTCATCCATGCTGTGATGTGATGAACAGGATGATCTCTGCAAGGTAACCTGAGCTGCAGTGCTGGGTCACAGGTGGAAGTAAGCGATGTGAAATCTGGGGAGCAGCCAGGGATGGATTGGCCGGCTCAGCAGAAGGACACATGCAGCGCAATGGCACACACTGTGTGGAGCACTGTCATGCCGGTGTGGAGGAGATACTGGGGGCTCGAAGAGGGGAGCTTGGATCGGCACCAGAAGTCAGAAGGTACTGACGTCACTACCTCCCAGTCCTGACCTTCCTGCTTTGCTTGAGCTATCAGCTGACATCTCCACCACCTACCACCTGGCCGGGTTCCTGTCCTGATGTCTGGCTTCCAGAGCTGACTTCTGGCGCCGCTCCGAGCTCCCCATTTGGAGCCCCCAGTGTCTCCTCCACACTGGCATGACAGTGCTCCACACTGTGCACCATTGCGCTGCATGTGTCCTTCTGCTGAGCCGGCCAATCCATCCCTGGCTGCTCTTCCGTATTTCACATCGCTCACTTCCAATCCAATCAATGTTGATGATATGTTTTGTAGTAGCCATTCGTCCTTTAGGAACATGTCTATTCTTAAATAAGAATTGTGTCTAGAAGAAAAAAAAGGTATAGTCTCTTTCACTGCAGTGTTGACAGCGCCAAATGTCAAAATCCTCTTCCATATGGAGCAGTTGTTGGAGTGAGACTGTGCGTTTCTTAGTCTGTGAAGAAGAGTCCAATCGTGGGTTGACTGTTAGATTGAAGTCTCCGCACATTAAGAGGTGACCGTATTTAACTGTCATAATACGCTTGAATAGTTTGTGGAGAAAGCGTAGTTGGCATGCATTGGGGGTATATAGATTTACCACTGTGTATGGTTGTGAATTGATATTGCACGTAATTATGAGATATCGTCCATCAGGGTCTATAATTGCTTCCTTCAGTTGAAAGGATAGGGTGTTTCTAAAGACCGAAAGTACTCCTCTTTTTTTTCTGGGGCACAGGAAAAGAAGACGTTTGATTAGTCTCTGTGGGTACATTTGGGTGTTTTGTTGAGTTTGAAGTGTGTCTCTTGGACACTTAGGATGTCTGCTTTGTGTTTATTGGCATCTTTCCACAATGAGTATCGCTTGGCGTGGTGGTTCAGGCCTCTGGCATTTATAGATAGACAGATTATAGGCATGGGTGGTTGTTAGCGTTTGTTTGTGTGGAGTGCAGGATATTACTCACAGTTGTGGTGAGGCATTGTTCCATGCAGGGCTGTTCCATTTCCGAGTCCTTTGGCTTCTTTTGGGTCCTGTTGGTTTGTTCCGGCGGGATATGTCGGATAGTTGGTTTAAGCAGTGCTATATGTACCAAACATAAGAACAAAGATATTGAGATTAACTTCACAAAGTAGTTTTCATATGGTGTAACTACGCCAATAAAAAGAGGGTCCTGTCTAGGATCCGTGGGCAATGCAAATTGCCCGAGTGAATGTAAAGGGGAAAATAGAGAGGGCACCACTTCTGTAGGAGGACTACTCGTAATGTTTCTCTAACCAAGGGGGAATCTGAACGCGTATCATCTCTTGGTGATTTAGGAGCCTCTCTTATGCTTTTTGTTGCCTCTTTTGTGCGAGACTACTTGCCATTCCTGTTCTATTTTTGAGGGTGGATTCGAGTAGTTAGGAGCTGGCATTAGTTCTGGTATTATACCCCATTGGCGCAGGGCAGATATGCCCTCTTCCAGGGTAGCGATTGAGATTGTTTCTCCTCTGTGAGTAATGAGCAGTGTGGCAGGATATTTCCACTTATGTAGGACTTTATGGTTTCTAAGGGCCTTAGTGATTGTTGCAAGGTTGCGTCACCATTGAAGAGTGTCTCTGGCAAGGTCGGGTAAGATCTGTACTGTGGTGTACATGGTGGGTAGGTTTTCAGCCTTTTTGAATGCAGCCATCAGAATTTCTTTCACATGGTAGAAAGGTATTCTTATTAAGAAATCTTTTGGTACCTCAGTTGCCAGGAAAGACAACAAGTATAAGGCGCAACACCTTAGGTATGTCAGTCCACAGAGCTCATATGATAATATGAGTATACTAGTCCATGCAAAGCATGGCTAGCTGGGGTGGCAGGGTTGGTAGCACTAGACCAAGCCTCTTGGGGGACTGGAGGCAGAGTCCCAAAATCACGGAATAGACAAAAAAGAAAAAAGGCGCTCTAAGTGCAGACCAAAAAGTTTATTAAAACCCATGTACAAGTGACTCACATGATAAAAACAGCCAGGAGCAGGGTGGAAGATCATCTCTAGGCAAGGGGGGAGAGTCCGGTGGAAACATCCATATCAGGAGATGCAGTAATCAGCAAGGTGGAAAGTCCAGAGTCCTGTCTGTGTAGTGGCCGGCTACACACAGGGACATCCAGGGCGAGGCATTGAACGCAAAACCGGAAGTCCTGAGTAGAGATGAGCGAACTTCTAGAAGTCCGGGTTCTGCTGGTTCGGCTGAACTTCGGGACAAAGTCTGGGTTCGGGTCCGGACAGAACCCGAACTTTGTCCCGGACCCCGAACCCCATTTCGGAAAAAACACGGATTTTCAGGCACAGGGGTAACTAAAGTTACCCCAAGCCCCAGGCCCTGTTTCAAGCCCAAGACAGGCCTGGGCTTGGGTCTGAAACAGGGCTTCAAGTCGGCTTGGTCGTCTTGGGCCTGAAGATCTTCAAGCGAGTAGAGATGAGTCCTGAAGGCCAAAACGCAAGTTACGGAGCGGGACCTACAGGGACACACATCGGCCGGTGATGTGTCTGTCCTGAGACCTGAAAGGTGGAACGACTAATGACGTAGAGGACTATACCTACAAAGGTGGCCTGAGAGGGGGGAACGGATCTCTACTAGAAGGTGGGACGAGGACCGACAAAAATAGTACACTCAGTGAACATGTACCCAAAATTATTTGAAAAACCAGACGTG
>BLSH010338287.1:49126-59255 GCA_018402905.1 Glandirana rugosa | reverse complement strand
CTTAAAATAATTTTGCAGAACAGATGTGCAGTTATTCCCGGTTTCATTTAAAGTGACACACACATTTTGCAGAACAGTGATATGGGTTCTCCGGGCTTATTTATACTTTTTTGACACAGTTTGAAGATGATTTTAGAACATTTCTATGGCCTCTACCGTTAATTAATACTTTTCAGACCCATTTTGAAGAGGATCTCCATTTTTGCTTTTTTTATGTTTTTATTTTTTTTTAAATATTTAAAGTTATTTCCCTGTCCCCATTTCTTTGTAGGGCACTTGTCCCACCCTTACCCCCATTTTCCTTCCTTTTGCAGACCTCTAGGACCTTCCTGGGCTTTTTTACAGCATTTTTAAGAATTTTCATTAAAATTACCAGAACCCCGGGCCCGAACCCGGACTTTTTTTGAAAAGTCCGGGTCCGGGTCCCGGACACCCCAAAGTTCGGTATGGACCCTAACTTTACAGTCCCGGTTCGCTCAACTCTACTGCAGTTCCCTCTGCTTGTGTTATGCTTGTTGCACGTAGACACTGTGGCTCTGGTACAGGGCAGAGATGCGGGCTCCGGCTGGGAACATACTGTTCTCTGGCTGCATCTTGCTGCTCCTCACCTACTGGCCCGCAGTTATACTGCCTCTGCAGTGTGGGACAGGATGGTGATAGGCTCGATGTGTGCGGGTGGACTCAAGCCTCACTTCAGCACCTGGTTTGCTGGAGGGGCCCCGAAACTGCCTATTATGGCAGCGGGGCCCCATTCTACTTGTCGGGGCTTCCCCCCAGGTGGTGGAATGCCAGGACCCGCTCACTGTGACCCTGGTAGCCATGTGTACATATCCGCCAAAGATTCTTTATTCAAAGAGAGATCACATCACAGAAGAGTGCAATGTTTTGGAGCCACACAGGACCCCTTCGTCAGGCATATGATACATTTGTTCACATTCCTGATAAAGGGGTCCTGTGTGGCTCCAAAACATTGCACTCTTCTGTGATGTGATCTCTCTTTGAATAAAGAATCTTTGGACAGTGATCCTCGGTGTGCTGGCGAATATGTACACAATGCAAAAGTGAAAGAGAGACCACCACCAACACCCGCACACACTGACGATAAAGTCATCATATAACGAAACGCGTTGGGAGGAGTTAGGACGTGTGACAACACCGCGTATAGGGATGTGGCGGCCATCTTGGTGGTTGGAAACTAACCCTGATTATGTTTCACTGTAATGTGGGTCCAGTCCTTCTGGTAAGGATCTGTGTGTGCGGGTGTTGGTGGTGGTCTCTCTGACACAAGATTGGAGCCTTAGTTTTCAATCCACATTTTCCCATGGATGACATCTTGGTGGCGTGTGATATGTTATCTCTATCAACTTAGCCACATTGAATGTGAACTTTTTAAGGACTTTTTACTGAGCGCTGCACCTTTCATTTTTGCATGTTTGTGCTGTTCCAATAATTTTGTGCATAGCTGCTGTTTTCTTATATTAGCCCCTTAGCGCAGTTGCTTCTGTTACTGTGAATATGTACACAAGTCTGACATATCCAGGATCCAGCTGGTAATCGCTGCAGCACCCACTCTTACATGAGCCTTGTTTGCCAGAAAGGTGTGTGACAGGAAAATTGACATGACCCCGGTAGCTTCGCCCCTGCTCGGCAGCCTAATTTAGCAGAGAGGCACAGCTTTCTGACCTGCTCTTCTGTGACAGCACTCCAGATTTCACTCTAAAAACTTGCAAGGATGGCAGTGGGGCTAAAATATGCCACCCAAGGAAAACACCTTGCTTGTCTCGTGGTAGAACATAGTGCACGTACACACAAACACACATAATGCAGCAATCTCATTCGGAAGTCCCACTTCTTCTACCCCTACAACTATTGGTATAGACAACACTGTAGGGCACATAAGATTGCCCCTCCCCATCACCCCCCCAGCCTCATGTCCCCCACAACACACATAGACCCACAACCCCCATATAATGATCCACACATACACCCACCACTTATCAGCCACACACCAATGGGGGCTGAGGCATTCTGGACCCCTCCTACTCTCTCCCTCCAACAGCCATACAAAGCCACACCACACAGACCCCCAACCAGAGAGAGCCAGACATCCATAGGTAAACCTATATATTAAACCCATCCACTGCAGAGGGCGAACAGCCAACATACCCACACACTTAAGCCAAAATACATACAGTCCCCACTGCCCCCCCACCCCACACACATGCACATATCAAACACTACCCCGGGAGTGCACCATGGAGACACAGCACCCACATGCCCCCACTTTTCAAATGTACCAAGGACATGGCCAACCATAAGGGGAAGAGTATTAGTGCATATTAAAGTATGATTCCAGCTCACCCTATTTTTGCCTCATGTCACCAATGCCGCTGATACAAATGACCAACCAGCACCGGCTGCCACCACTCTATAAGGAGTAGTGACAAGGAGGTCTCAATGAGCTCCATCAGGGGTGCCCGAATGCCTACCAATAAGACTATGTTAAATGAATGACAAACGATCCCCTCACATGCTGGGAGCAACTGTACATAACAATAAACAGCATGTATCTCTATATATTTACATACGCTAAAATCATATTCTGTAAAGATAACCTTAATGCATGGTCGCCTAGTATATAACTAAGCCATGTACTGTTCACACAGCAATGGCAATAAAAGATAGCTCTGCCCAGTAAATATAGTCCAAGTATTTTGCCTATAAAAAAGGTTTAAAGCATGGGCGTCCGTAGAACTTTTTTCAGGGGGGGCATCAATTTAAGGTCACCCATGCCCCGCCCCTTTTCAAAAATGTCATGATGGAGAGGGGCTTAGTCATTATCACATAAAATGCAGACACACAAAGGTTTGAGAAACCTGATGCAAAAGATTAATAGAAGGAACAAGTTGACATTGTCTGATTAGCAATTTCTTGGCCTCTAGCTCAAAGTCTTCCTCCCTGGTGCAGTTCCTATGCATCCTCAAGTATTGGCTAAGAATGGAATACCACATACCAGGGAGCAAGGGTGAGCATTTGTATAGTGTAGTATGGTATTGCCCACAGTTTCTTTGTGATAAAGGGTGATGTACATCAGAGTTCAGAAGAGTCTCAGATCTAAGAATGGAATTATGTGGGCATCAAATTGCATAGTACATTTTAGGTTGAATTCATTGTTAGAAATACATGATATCAATTCTGACAGGTACAGGTACCATGACTGAACTGTCAGAATGTATATCATTTATTTCCAACAATGAATTCAACCTAAAATTCACTATGCAATGTGATGCCCACAGTATTTCATTCTTAGCCAATATTTGAGGCTGTGTAGGAACTGCGCCAGGGAGGAAGACTTTGAGCTAGAGCCCAAGCCTTCTTTAGTCATCTGCTAGCCCGGGAATACAGTAAAAAAGTTCTAAAACAGAAAGCCAAATCCAATAAAAGAGAAAATTTATTTTTTTCATATAAAACTCGTAAAAATGGCAACACCACCAAGGTTATCATTACTAGAAATGGGCGAACGGTTCGGCCTGAGTATGAGTTCAAATACTGAAAGTTGCAGGGTGTTCGCCCCTACGAGCACCCTGCAATGCACTGAACGCTGCACAGTGCATTCTGTGCCCTGATTGGGCAAAGCTTTGCCCAATCAGGGTGCAGTTTAAGCTGGTTGTGAATGAACGGGGCCAGGAAGCCGGCAGTCGCATCCTTAACAACTAATCAGTCATCAGCTGTCAATGGGTTTCCCCAATGATAGCTGAATAAAAAAAAAGTGCCATAAAAGGGTATGTAAAGGTAATTGGCCATAGAATCGGTATGGGGGTCTGGGTACTGCCCTGAGGGACATTTATAAAAAAAAACAATAATTTTATCAGGAGCAGTGATTTTAATGATGCTTAAAGTGAAACAATTAAGATAACAAATTCCTTTAAATATCATGCCTTGGGGGTCCTCTTGTCTGCCTGTAAAGTGGTGCATCTGTATGATGCATAGAACATTCCACAGCAATAATGACATTTCTAAAGGAAAAAATGTCATTTAAACTTGCTCACAGCTGTAATGTATTGCCAGCTCCCGGCAATACAGATTTAAAAAAAAAAGGCATTGGGTCCCCTCAATATCCATACCAGACCCTTATCCGAGCATGCAGCCTGAGAGGTCAGAATGGGGGGGACGATCTGAACTATATCAGACCACATGCCCTCAACATGGGGGGTGGGTAATTTGGGGCAGGGGGCCTCTTCCCGACAACCCTGGGCTGTGGTTGTCGGGGTCTGTGGGCAAGGGGCCTATTGGAATCTGGGAGCCCCCTTTAGCAAGGGAGCCCCTAAATCCCATCCCCCTCTCTATGTGAATGAGTATCAGGTACATCATACCCCTACCCATTCACCAAAAAAGAGTCAAAAAGTAAAAACCACAACAGACAGTTTTGGACAAATCCTTTATTTAAAAAAAAATGTAAATCCACCGTTAATCACAATGCACGACTGACCCAAAAAATAGCAAAAAATCAACGCTCCGCCTCCACTGCGTGTTTTTCATTTTGACAGCTCTTATATAGGCGAGAACTGGGCCATCCAGTTACCCCACCCTGACATCTTTTTTTATTTATTATCGTGACGGACACCTTTTTTTTATCGTGATGGACACTTTTTTATTTTTTAATAATGGAATTGTCAAAAAACTGTCTCTGTTTCTACAATTTGACACTTTTTGGTGAATGGGTAGGGGTATGATGTACCTGATACCCATTAAAATGGGGGGGGGGGGTGGGATCTGGGGGCCCCCTTATTAAAGGGGGCTACCAGATTCCGATAAGCTACTTGCCTGCAGAACCCAACAACCACAGCCCAGGGTTGTCAGGTAGAGGCTCTTGTCCCCATCAACATGGAGACAAAGTTTGGGGTGGGGGTCACAGAGCCACCTTCCCCAAAGCACCCACCCCCCCATATTGAGGGCATGTGGCCTGGAATGGTTGAGGGGGGGCGCTCGCCCGTCCCCCCCTATCCGGACCTGCCAGGCTGCATGCTCGGATGAAAGTCTGGTATGGATTTTGGGGGGACCCCTTGCCATTTTTTTTTCATTTTTTAAAATCTGCATTGTAGGGATCCCGCAATACATTACAGCTGCGAGCAAGTTTAAATAACATTTTTCCTTAAGAAATGTCATTATTGCTGTGGCATGTTCTGTACATTGTACAGATGCATCACTTTACAGGCAGACTAAGGGGACCCCCCCAGGCACGATATTTTAAGGAATATTTAATTTTTATTATTTCACTTTATTATTTTTTTTCTAGAAAAGCTTTTATTAGAGTTAGAAACAAGACAGGTAGAACAATTGTCATAAAAACAGGAGTTTGTCCATCACTTATATACTTACATTCAGATTATTGCTTTGTTATTACCAAACATTTTACATTGATATGGTATACGTTGAATAGTGCAATCGTATTGGTCTGCATATCCTTCTTGCTGCTAAGGGATTGATTTCTCTGCTCTAAGACGGTATATACAGGCAAAACCACGGCCAGGTGGTTGGGGGAGCTGTTTGGGAATTGTCTTAGTCTAGGTAGGTAGGAGTAAAAAGGGTTAAAAAGGGTAATAGGGGAAGGGGATGGGGGGGAGGAAGGGGAAAGAATGTTAGAAAGGAAGTTGGGAGGTGGAGGGGTGTTCCAACAGGGGGGTATGTTTAACTGGTATGGAGGAAGCTTTAAGATCTCAATCAGAGATGTCCTCTATCCAATGGTGGGCGAAGGGGTTGTTGACGTATAGTTTCCCAAGCAGGGGAGGCAAGCGTCCAAATCGCTGTGGGCAGGAAGCTCGGTGCGTCATGTTAGGAGGTTAGTTCCAGGGGGGGAGGTCGACCGGGGGGCTAAAGTTAAGATGTGTTTTAGCTTTGGGGTGGGTAAGGTGTGCATCTGGTGGGAGTCCTTAATGAGAGGAGGTGTGCATAATTTGTTTGTAAGTGTCTGATGTTTGGAAGTGTATCCAACGTCATAGGAATGCTCTCGGGGTGTTGCGGCAGACGGCGATAAGTTCTTCCATCTCTGCTATTCTATTCATTTGTCTATACCAGTCAGCTATAGAGGGTGTCCTGGCGGATCCCCAGAGTCTTGGTATGCAAAGTTTGGCTGCATTGACCATCGCCATTGCCAGTGATTTATGGTAGGAGGCTTCCGCATTTACTTGATGGTGCAGTAGGTATTGTTCAGGGGTAAACTCTAATGAGTATGTGGGTATGTTGTTTATCTGGTCGTGTACCTGTTTCCAGAATGTTTGAATGAGGGGGCATTCCCACCATATGTGATGGAGAGTACCTTGTGCCTGTGTACATCTCCAGCATTTGTCAGGGATGTTTTCATTGTACTTGTGTAATACTAACGGGGTGCGGTACCAGCGGGATACTATTTTATAGTTGTTTTCTTGTATGGAAACATTCAATGATCCTTTGTGCATGTGTCGGAATATAGTGCCCCAATCTGTTTCAGATAGATTGGTTTGGAGGGTTCCTGTCCTGGTCTCGCAAGCTCTACCTACATTGGAGGGGTAGGGTCCCATAACAGGTTTTGCAATAAGGAAATAACATGTCTTTGTGGTACCCCATTGATGCAGGGGGATTCAAAAGGAGTTAGGTCGGAGGATAGGTCTGTTTGAGTCTTGATGTTGTTAATGAGGTGCTTAATTTGCATATTGCTGAAGAAATCCAGTTGTTTGTTGGCCATGTGAGTATTAATGTGTTCTCGGTCCTGTACTTCTCCTTTTTCAAGGAGGTGTTGGAGGCGTAAGCCAATTAAAGGTTGACATCCTGATAAGAGGTGAGAGCTCAGGCCAGGAAGAAAAGCTGGGTTTTGTAAAAGTGGGGTCAGGGGACCAGGGGAAGAAGACATATTGTATTTCTGGGCGGCTGCATCAAAATAGATAAGTGTCGGTCCAATCGTGGGGTGGGATGTGAGTTTTGGTAGCCAGTGGCCCTTTTTCAACCATGGGGATTGACATGTGAGCACTTCGGAGAAGAAGTGTTCTAGGGCTATCCAGTCTTTTAGGTGATGGTGTAGGTGCCAGTCCAGGACTCTCTGTAGGTGGCATGCCATGTATATAGTTGTATGTCAGGGAGACCTATTCCACCTTTGAGTTTGGGCATTGTTAACTGGGAGTATTTGATTCTGGAGGTCGTATGATTCCAGATAAAAGTTCGGCACATTCTCTTAAAAGAGTTAAAGAAGGTCCCTGGTAATGTTATGGGGATTTTTTGCAGAAGGTACAAAAGGCGCGGTAGGATATTCATTTTTATGATGGCTGATCTGCCAAACCAAAAAATGTGCCTTATTCCATCGTTTGAAGTCATCTGAGATGGTTTTGAGTATGGGGAGGAAGTTGCTATCATAAAGATTGGAGAGTTTCCTTGGGAGTTGGATGCCTAGATATGTTATTGAGTCTAATTTCCATTCAAAGGGGAATGATCTCTTACATTATTCGATTTGGTCCTCGGATAGGGAGACATTTAGGGCGTGTGATTTGTCATGATTGATTTTAAAGTGGGAAATGAATTGAAAGGATTTGAGGTCTTTGAGAAGGTTAGGTAGGGAGATGTTGGGCTGGGATAGAAAAAGGAGAAGATTGTCGGCATACGCGCCTATTTTGTATTGCTTTTTCTGAATGTCAATTCCATGGATGTTCGTGTTTATCCTTATCATGTTCAGAAAAGGTTCAAGGGTAAGGACAAAAATTAAAGGGGCCAGGGGCAACCTTGACGTGTACCATTTTGAATGGAAAAGGCATTTGACAGAAGGCCATTTGTTCGGACTCAGGCTTTTGGGTTCGTATACAGCGATGATATAAAACCTATTAGTCTATTTCCCAAGCCCAGTTTGTGGAGAACCGCTGTGAGATAGTCCCAAGCCAGTCTGTCAAACTCCTTTTCAGTGTCTAAGGAGAGAAGAATACAGGGCATTTTGTTGTGGCTAGCCAATGATGTATATTGATTGCCTTCAGAGTGTTATCCCTTGCCTCTCTTTCTGGTATTAAACCTACTTGGTCTTTGGATATCAGGGTAGTAGTGGGAGAAGGCGGTTTGAAAGAATTTTTGAGTAAAGTTTTATGTCTGTATTTAACAGAGAGATGGGCCTATAGTTTGGGGTTCTTTCACTGTCCTTTCCTGGCTTGGGGATCACACAGATGTGAGCTTCTAGCAAATTTTGGGGAGAAGTGTCAGGACTAGCCAATTGGTTAAAAGTGTTGAGAAAGGGGTCAGCTAGGGAGTCCTGGAATGTTTTGTAATACGAGAG
Source organism: Glandirana rugosa (assembly GCA_018402905.1). Classification (NCBI taxonomy): domain Eukaryota; kingdom Metazoa; phylum Chordata; class Amphibia; order Anura; family Ranidae; genus Glandirana; species Glandirana rugosa. The sequence continues at coordinate 50,971 of BLSH010338287.1, read as the reverse complement.
GCAAAAGCCATCTGGGCCTAGGCTCTTGCCCTGTTTCATTTGCTGTATGGTGGTTTTAAACTCTGCCTTTGTGATCGGACCGTCTAATTCCTCCCTTTGCTCCTGAGATATGGGTTTCGGGCTATATTCGGTTGGTTTGCAATGTCTTCGTTTTTCGTCAGTAGATTTCCCTGGGCAACGCGTATGGCTCTGATCGAGTTAGTAGCTTTTTTGGTTTGAAGTGCTCATGCTAGAAGTTTGTTACTTTTATTGCCGTACTCATAGAAGAGTTTTTGAGAGAGAACACAGTTCTTCCATATGCGTTTATTCATTACCTCTCATAGCTCCTGTCTTGCATTTTCGTGTTTTTCTAAGGTGAGCTTAGCTTGTGATAATTTATGTGCTTTCTCTAAATCTCGTATGTGACTGAGTATCTCATGGAACCTCTCTCTCTGTATCTTGCATCTAGCTGCTGCCTTTTTGATAAGTATGCCCCTAATCACACATTTGTGTGCTTCCCACTGGGATATACGGGTCACGTCTGGGGTGTCATTGGTAACAAAAAACTGATTGATGTGTTCAGAGATTTCCGAGATGACGGCCTGGTCTGTCAAGAGAGAAGCGTCTAACCTCCAAATTGTGTTGAACTTTATGTGTTCTGGAAGAGTGAGAGTTGCCGTGGTTGGGTTGTGATCTGAGAGGAATTGGGGTTCAATGGTGACTTCTTTGAGAAAGGGGAGATCTTTTTGTGATAGAAAGATATAGTCCAGTCTGGAGTATTTGTTGTGAGGTGTAGAGTAAAAGGTACAGTCCCTAGTGCGAGGTTGAAGAGTCCTCAATGTGTCATGTAATGAGAGGTCATTTATTTGTGTCCTGATGTGTTTAAGGGCTCTGAAGGTAAGTGTGGAAGTGCCTGAGGATGTGTCCTCTAGGGGGTTCAAGGGGATGTTGAAGTCTCCTCCCAGGAGAAGTAAGTCCAGTTGGAAGGAGGAGAGTTGCATTGTTATGTTACGAAAAAAGCTAGCTTGGGCTGTGTTGGGGCTGTATATGTTCGCAATCATCATGGGCCAGTTTCACAGCTTGACCCCAATGAAGATATAGCGACCGTTTTCATCTAAGAGGGAGTCAGTTATCTCGAACGGAAGGCGTTTCGATATTAATATGGAGACTCCTTTCGTTCTGGCTTGTGGGTTAGTGGTGTGGAAGGCTATGGGGAAATATTTGCTCATCATGGGGATGTGTTTTAACTTGAAGTGCATTTCTTGGAGTAATACAATGTCTGCTCTAGTTTTTTTGAGATAAAGCCTGAGTTGAGACATTTTTCTGGTATGTTTTGGCCTTTGACATTAAAGGAGAGTATTTTTAATGTGGCTTTGGTGGTTTTGGAAGTGGAGTAAGGCATGTCTTGTGTCTGTTGTACTTAGGTTTAGAGTTGAGCGAACCTCTGGAAGTTTGGGTTCTGCTGGTACGGCCGAACTTCGGGACAAAGTCCGAGTTCGGGTCCGGACAGAACCCGAACGTTCGCACGGACCCCGAACCCCATTGAAATCAATGGGGACCCAAACTTTTAGGCACAAAAATGGCTGTAACCGGTGCCAGTGCCGGATCAGTTGGAGATCCGAGGATGAGGTGTAGGTGGGGGGAAGGGTAAAAAAATAAACTAAAATTAAATAAAAGGGATAGGGGTAAAAAAAACATCCCGTGAACGGGATGAGACTGGGGGTAAAATGAAGGAAAACGTCAGGAGATCGTGAACGGTCCTGTAACAATGTCGGTAAAAACACGGATTTTCAAACCCAGGGGTAACTAAAGTTACCCCAAGCCCCAGGCACGCTTGCAAGCCCAAGACAGGCCTGGGCTTGAGCC
>BLSH010338287.1:20268-33400 GCA_018402905.1 Glandirana rugosa | reverse complement strand
GGGCGAAGGCGGGACTTTATATGAGGCGTGCAATGGTAAATGAAAATACTCAAACATGAAAACAGTGTTGTTTATTTTCAAATCATACATACATGCAATTCAACAATATTCATTTGGGCAATACCACCTCTCTAAAAGTACAAGTTATTGAAAAAGTTAAAGTGGGTGGTGATGCATTCAAGCTTCTTTGTAAAAGGGAAGTTTTTTGGATATACAAATTGGGAATGAGAATTCCAAAGGGTATGAACTATGAATGGGACGTTTCACATTTCTATGATCGATAAGTACCCATTTGATTCACCCCCCCCCCTTTATATATTGTTGTAGATTTTTTTCACTCTGCTCTCTACTACTCCCCACATGCCACACAGGGTTTATGAGTCCGGGCAAACTTTGTAGTCATTGAGCTTTATGAGCTCACATTTTACTGTGTATTTAGTTTATAATATTGGATGATAGCAATATGCACAACCAGAAAATAATTACCAATGGAGAAAAGAATAATTTTTTATGGAACAAAACAATTAATTTTCCGCAAAAAGGCTTCTTTAACCCCATGATATGACTCATGTTGTTTTGTGCAAACGGTCTTTGGAGACCTATAGATCACAAGCTTTGCCCATTCTCCTTCTTGTAACATTTGAGTTATAAGATGGGAATCACTTTCTAAAACTTTCTCTATGTATTTGGTGATTTTATACAACAATCTTTCGATGTTCATGGCTTTTAAGTGACACTTGGACAATATATATATATATTTGATACCAACATTTTTCCACATGCATTTAAGTTGATTTGTTATTGTTCTCGTTTCTTTTTCACCTTTCATTCATATCACTCTTTATTTCAACATTTTAGGGAGGGTTTTTAACTCTTTTGTTGCCGATGGAGCTGCCTGTGTGTGGGCGTCTATCGGTAACAGGTGTTGCAGATACTGTACTATGGAGATTGCACCTGATTTTGAGCACCTGTGGGTTTGCTTATAATACTTGTGCTTTCCCCATAGCTAGCAGGTTATGACTAAGCGCACAGAGGGTCCGTGAAACGCGTTAACCCTTCCTTGTTTGTGGCTGCACTATTGTCTGCCTGTTTGCAATTCAGTGTACTGTACAGCATGCAATAAAACACATGAAGTTCTGCAGCTTCAGAGTGCGGTCTTCACTTGTTATCTACTATTCCTGCTGCTCCTGCAAGGGGAAAGATTATTGTTCTAAAATCATATCAAACTGGTGTAGGGAGAGGTTCCTGCTGTTGGTGTGAGCAGTGAATTTCTTGCACAAAAATAAAAAGTGCGTCTACTTTGCTGTTTTCCAAAAAAAAAAAAAAAGAAGAAGAACTTTATTATTCTTTTTCTTTTTTTGTATTAATAAATAGTGCTACATAGTACATTTGGGCCAGAATGAGGAGAGCGTCAAATAAGGGACGTGTTCGTGGTTGTGGTGTTGTTGATGCTGCTGGTGTTGGTGGTGTTGGTGAAGTTCCTGTTGCAAGGAGAGGACGTGGTCGATTTGTGCCAGCTACATGCACAAGTGAAACACCTTCTTCAGGTGCGAGTAGCCGACAGAACCTTCACCGGTATATGGTAGGCCAGAATGCCGCTCAACGAATGGTGAGGCCAGAACAAGTACAGGCGATAGTAGAGTGGGTGGCTGACAATGCCTCCAGTTCCTTCACATTGTCTCCCACCCAGTCCCTTGATGAAAGCTCAGAGTTGGCACCTGAACCCCATGACCATCCGTCTTTCAGCTCAGCCCCTTGTAAATCAGCCAAGCAGTCTGATCCCCAAGTCATGCAACAGTCTCTTATGCTTTTTGATGACTCTCCTGGTGTGCTTTCTGTGGGCCATCCACATAGTCCTGGCCCAGAAGTGGAAAACATTGAGTGCCCCGATGCCCAACCACTTCTGGTTCAGAATGAGGACATGGAAACACCACCGCAGCACGTCTGTGATGATGATGCAGAAAAACAGGTGCCAACTGCTGTGGCTTTCTACAGTGTGCAGACTGACAAGGAGGGCAGTGGTGAAGGGTGGGTGGAAGATGATGTGGAGGATGATGAGGTCCTAGACCCCACATGGAATGAGGGTCATGCGAATAACGTGTGCAGTTTGGAGGAAGAGGTGGTGGTCGCACAGAGGCACCAGCACAGCAAAAGAGGAAGAAGGTTGCAAAAGCGGAGCGACCGTCCCCCAGACAGTACACCTGCTACTACCCACCGCACCCAGGGACCTAGCACACCAAAGGCAGCTCAAAGGAGTTCCCTGGCATGGCAGTTCTTCAGACAATGTGCTGACTACAAGACACGAGTGGTTTGCATGCTGTGCAATCAGAACCTGAAGCGAGGCATTAATGTTCTAAATCTGAGCACAACCTGCATGACCAGGCATCTACATGCAAAGCACAAGCTGCAATGGAATAAGCACCTCAAAATCCAAGAAAGGCCTCGGCCTCCTCCTGCTTCCTCTTCTGCTGCTGCCTCGGCCTCTTCCTCCACCTCTACAGTGCCAGTGTCACCTGCCACCCAGCAAACAGACGATGTGACAGCAATGCCACCATGTCCGCCACCGTCCCCAAGCATTTCCCAAGCTTATAGCTCTCCATCTCCCAAACACTGGAGAGAAAGAGGAAGTACCCCCCTACCCACCCACGATCCCTGGCCCTGAATGCCAGCATTTGTCTGTCCCACAGTACGTGGTACCCAGCCGCCACTACTTTTCCAGACGAGCCATCCCTTCCCTGCACAAACAAGTCGGGGACAAGATCAAGTGTGCGCTGCGCAATGCCATCTGTGGCAAGGTCCACATAATCACTGATACGTGGACCAGTAAGCAAGGGCAGGGACGCTATATCTCGCTAACTGCACACTGGGCAAATGTAGTGGCGGGTGGGCCTGAGGCGGATAGCCGTTTTGCGCTTGTCCTTCCGCCACCGAGGATTGCAGGGCATTTCTCTTTGCCTCCTGTTGCCTCCTCCTCCTACTCCGCTTCCTCCTCCTCTACCACCTCCTCATCCAGTCAGTGTAACACCTTCACCACCAACTTCAGCACATCCAGGGGGAAACGACAGCAGGCTGTTTTAAAACTGATATGTTTGGGGAATAAACCCCACACTGCGCTCCAGCTGTGGACGGGCATTGAACAAAAGACCAATGAGTGGTTGTTGCCACTGAGCCTCAAGCCCGGCCTGGTGGTGTGCGATAATGGGCGAAATCTCGTAGCAGCTCTGGGCCTAGCCGGTTTGACGCACATCCCTTGCCTGGTGCATGTGCTGAATTTGGTGGTGCGGAAATTTCTAAAAAACTACCCGGATATGTCAGAGCTGCTGCATAAAGTGTGGGCCGTCTGTGCGCACTTTCGGTGTTCTCACCCTGCTGCTGCTCGCAGCAGCTTCGGCCTTCCCGCTCACTGCCTCCTATGCGACGTGCCCACAAGGTGGAACTCCACCTTTCACATGCTGAGGAGACTGTGCAAGCAGCAGCAGGCAATAGTGGAGTTTCAGCTGCAGCACGCACGTGTCAGTGGCTCTGCGGAACAGCAACACTTCACCACCAATGAGTGGGCCTCCATGCGAGACCTGTGTACCATATTGTGGTGTTACGAGTATTCCACCAACATGGCCAGTGCCGATGACGCTGTTCTCAGCGTTACCATCCCACTTCTATGTCTCCTTGAAAAAACACTTCGGGTGATGATGGAAGAGGATGTGGCACAGGAGGAGGAGGAAGAGGGGTCATTTCCATGGTTATCAGGGCACTCATTCACAAGTGGCTCAAAGGGTGGGTTCCTGCACCAGCATAGGCCAGGTCAAAAATTTTCAAGCCAGGGGACAGTTCTGGAGGACGAGGAGGACGAGGATGATGAGGAGGAGGAGGAGGAACCGTGTTCAGCAGGGTTGCACCCAACGCAGCTCACTGGAGCGTGGCTGGGGGGATACGGAGGACACAGATGATACACCTCCCACAGAGGACAGCTTGTCTTTGCCTCTGGGCAGCCTGGCACACATGAGCGACTACATGCTGCAGTGCCTGCTCAATGACAGCTGAGTTGCCCACATTTTAACTTGTGCTGATTACTGGGTGGCCACCCTGCTGGATCCCCGTTACAAGAACAATGTGCCGTCCTTAATTCCCTCACTGGAGCGTGAGAGGAAGATGCGTGACTACAAGCGCACTCTGGTAGACGCGCTGCTGAGGGCATTCCCAAATGACACAGGGGGCTCAGTGGAAGCACAAGGAGAAGGCAGAGGAGGAGGAAGAAGAGGTCACCAATGCAGCTGTGGCACCACCAGCACCTCAGAAGGCAGGGTTAGCATGGCTGAAATGTAGAAAAGCTTTGTCAGCAGCCCGCCACCACAAACAGCAACACCAGCTGATGTCTTAGCAGGAGGCAGCATTTCAGCAACATGGTGGAACAGTATGTGTGCACGCGCCTACACGTACTGATTGATGGGTCTGCCCCATTCAACTTCTGGGTCTCCAAATTGGGCACATGGCCTGAGCTTGCCCTTTATGCCTTGGAGGTGCTGGCCTGCCCTGCAGCCAGTGTATTGTCTGAACGTGTGTTTAGCACGGCAGGGGGCGTTATCACAGACAAGCGCAGCCGCCTGTCCACAGCCAACGTGGACAAGCTAACCTTTATTAAAATGAACCAGGCATGGATCCCACAAGACTTGTCTGTACCTTGTGCAGAATAAACATTTAGACCGGACTCACACAGCCATTGGTATACTTGTTTTTTTTTTAAATATGTCTCAATATTTTGGGGGCTACCCAAATTATAAAAAAAAACAAACAAACAGTGTTGGCTACCTCCTCCTCCTCCTCCACCACCGCCACTTCCACCTACACTGCCACAGTCATGGCCTAGTCAACCTCTAGGCTCCTACTCCACATCCACCCCCCCTTCCCATTTTTATTTTTTTTTTATGTGATTTTAAGTTATTTCGCTATCCACATTTGTTTGCAGGACACTTGTTCTGCTCTTACCCCCATTTTGCTTCCTTTTGCAGCCTTCTAGCCCTTTGCAGGACATTTTTACAGCCATTTTTGTGCCCAAAAGTTCGGGTCACCATTGACTTCAATGGGGTTCGGAGTTCGGGGTCAAGTTCGGGTCAAGTTCGGTGCCAAACTCAAACTTTTTCGCCAAGTTCGGCCGAACCCGATGAACCCGAACATCCAGGTGTCCTCTCAACTCTAATAGAGAGAGTTTAGGTTGCGGATTGCAGGCAGTTTATCTAGAGATATATATACAGTATATACACAGTGGGGCAAAAAAGTATTTAGTCAGCCACCAATTGTGCAAGTTCTCCCACCATTTAATAAGATGAGAGAGGCCTGTCATTTTCATCATAGGAACACTTCAACTATGAGAGACAGAATGAGAAAAAAAAATCCAGAAAATCACATTGTCTGATTTTTAAAGAATTTATTTGCAAATTATGGTGGAAAATAAATATTTGGTCAATAACAAAAGTTCATCTCAATACTTTGTTATATACCCTTTGTTGGCAATGACAGAGGTCAAATGTTTTCTGTAAATCTCCTCAAGGTTTTTACACACTGTTGCTGGTAGTTTGGCCCATTCCTCCATGCAGATCTCGTCTAGAGCAGTGATGTTTTGGGGCTGTTGCTGGGCAGCACGGATTTTCAACTCCCTGCAAAGATTTTATATGGGGTTGAGATCTGGAGACTGGCTAGGCCACTCCAGGATCTTGAAATGCTTCTTACGAAGCCACTCCTTCATTGCCCGGGCGGTGTGTTTGGGATCATTGTAATGCTGAAAGACCCAGCCACACTTCATCTTCAATGCCCTTGCTGATGGAAGGCAGTTTTTACTCAAAATCTCACGATATATGGCCCCATTCATTCTTTCCTTTACACGGATCAATCCTCCTGGTCCCTTTGCAGAAAAACAGCCCCAAAGCATGATGTTTCTACCTCCATGCTTCACAGTAGGTATGGTGTTCTTTGGATGCAACTCAGCATTCTTTCTCCTCCAAACATGACAAGTTACGTTTTTACCAAAAGTTCTATTTTGATTTCATCTGACCAAATGACATTCTCCCAATCCTCTTCTGGATCATCCATATGCTCTCTAGCAAACTTCAGACTACTGGCTTAAGCAGGGGGGCACGTCTGTCACTGCAGGATTTGAGTCCCTGGCGGCGTAGTGTGTTACTGATGGTAGCCTTTGTTACTTTGGTCCCAGCTCTCTGCAGGTCATTCACTAGGTCCCCCCATGTGGTTCTGGGATTTTTGCTCACTGTTCTTGTGATCATTTTTACCCCATGGGGTGAGATCTTGCATGGAGCCCCAGATGGAGGGAGATTATCAGTGGTCTTGTATGTCTTCCATTTTCTAATAATCGCTCCCACAGTTGATTTCTTCACACCAAGCTGCTTACCTATTGCAGATTCAGTCTTCCCAGCCTGGTGCAGATCTACAATTTGTTTCTGGTGTCCTTTGACAGCTCTTTGGTCTTGGTCATAGCTGAGTTTGGAGTCTGACTGTTTGAGGTTGTGGACAGGTGTCTCTTATACTGATAACAAGTTCAAACAGCTGCCATTAATACAGGTAATGAGTGGAGGACAGAGGAGCCTCTTAAAGAAGAAGTTACAGGTCTGTGAGAGCCAGAAATCATGTTTTTTTGTAGGTGATCCAATACTTATTTCCCACCATAATTTGCAAATAAATTCTTTAAAAATCAGACAATGTGATTTTCTGGATTTTTTTTTCTCATTCTGTCTCTCATAGTTGAAGTGTCCTTATGATGAAAATTACCGGCCTCTCTCACCTTTTTAAGTGGGAGAACTTGCACAATTGGTGGCTGACTAAATACTTTTTTTGCCCTACTGTATATATATATATATATATATATATATATATATACCCATACATACAGTATCTCACAAAAGTGAGTACACCCCTCACATTTTTTGTAAATATTTTATTACATCTTTTCATGTGACTAAACTGAAGAAATGACACTTTGCTACAATGTAAAGTAGTGAGTGTACAGCTTGTATAACAGTGTCAATTTGCTGTCCCCTCAAAATAACTCAACACACAGCCATTAATGTCTAAACTGCTGGCAACAAATCTGAGTACACCCCTAAGTGAAATTGTCCAAATTGGGCCCAAAGTGTCAATATTTGTGTGGCCACCATTATTTTCCAGCACTGCCTTAACCCTCTTGGGCATGGCGTTCACCAGAGCTTCACAGGTTGCCACTGGAGTCCTCTTCCACTCCTCCATGACGACATCACAGAACTGGTGGATGTTAGAGACCTTGTGCTCCTCCACCTTCCATTTTAGGATGCCCCATAGATGCTCAATAGGGTTTAGGTCTGGAGACATGCTTGGCCAGTACATCACCTTTAACCTCAGCTTCTTTAGCAAGGCAGTGGTCGTCTTGGAGGTGTGTTTGGGGTCATTATGTTGGAATACTGCCTTGTGGCCCAGTCTCCGAAGGGAGGGGATCAAGCGTTGGCATTCATGGTTCCCTCAATGAACTGTAGCTTCCCAGTGCCGGCAGCACTCATGCAGCCCCAGACCATGACACTCCCCACCACCCTGCTTGACCGTAGGCAAGACACACTTGTCTTTGTACTCCTCACCTGGTTGCCGCCACACATGCTTGACACCATCCCAACCAATTAGTTTACCTTGGTCTCATCAGACCACAGGACGTGGTTCCAGTAATTCATGTCCTTAGTCTACTTGTCTTCAGCAAACTGTTTGCAGACTTTCTTGTGCATCATCTTTAGAAGAGGCTTCCTTATGGGACAAAAGCCATGCAGATCAGTTTAATGCAGTGTGTGGCGTATGGTCTGAGCACTGACAGGCTGACCCCCCACCCCTTGTACCTCTGCAGCAATGCTGGCAGCACTCATATGTCTATTTCCCAAATGCAACCTCTGGATATGACACTGAGCACTGCCCTCAACTTCTTTGGTTGACCATGGTGAGGTCTGTTCTGAGTGGAACCTGTTCTGTTAAACCGCTGTATGGTCTTGGCCACCGTGTTGCAGCTCAGTTTCAGGGTCTTGGCAATCTTCTTATAGCCTAGGCCATCTTTATGTAGAGCAAAAAATCTTTTTTTCAGATTCTCAGAGAGTGCCATGAAGTGCCATGTTGAACTGCCAGTGACCAGTATGAGAGAGTGAGAGAGCTAACACCAAATTTAACACACCTGCTCCCCATTCACACCTGAGACCTTGTAACACTAACGAGTCACATGACACCGGGGAGGTAAAATGGCTAATTGGGCCTGATTTGGATATTGTCACTTAGGGGTGTACTCACTTTTGTTACCAGCGGTTTAGACATTAAATATTAACATATAATTAAACATTATATATACACACACACAGCGTATTGAGTGTACACTATATATCAGTGCATTCAGGGGTGTACAGTATATAGCACACTACTTGACGTGGTGTCTTAAAATATATACAGTCTAGTGTATATATATATATATATATATATATACACACACAGCATATTGAGTGTACACTATATATCAGGGCATTTGGGTGTGTGTGGTATATAGTACAGTGTAGTACGGTGTTAAAAAAAATACCCATCATGTCAGGAAGGCCACAAAGGAGAGGCAGATGTTCCCAGGCCACTCAAAGAGGGCAAGCAGCCCCTGTGTCTTCAGTGAAAAGTGGTGGTGGCGGATGTGGTGCATCCTCTGCAGGCGGGTCACGCTTGTCCTTTTTTTCTGCTGTTGGATGTGCTATTGAGCCACAACATGCAGAAGAGCTGGTGGAGTGGATAACAAAGCCGTCCTCATCCTCCACATCCTCTGTCACCCAGGCTCATACAAGTTTGCCTTCCAACGCATCTGGCAAAGCGGCCTATTCCACCGGATCCTTGTCCACAGCACCATCATACACGGAGCAGTCACCTGAGTTATTCAAACATAGTGTCAGTTCATGCTGATGGAGGATGACCAGCAGTTTGAAGGCTCAGATGTTGGAACCCAGGTTGAGGAAATGAGTAGTGTGAGCCTACAGACACAGGGTGCCACAAAAGGACAAGAAATTAGCAGTCATGTTCCCCCCGCTGCAGCATACTGCCAAGTTTTCTCCAGTGACAAGGAGGGAGGGGATGATGAGGACATGGACTGCATTTGGGTGACTGAGAGAAGAGAAGAGGAGGAGGCCCAACTCCAGCAACGCAGGATGTCCTCCAGGGGCCAGCTTAAGGGCAGCCACCCAATTGCATTAGACCACAGAGCCCCACAGGTTCTGGGCGCTTCTGCCTCCCAGCTGACTTCCAAAATTTCTTTGGTGTGGGCATTTTCCAGCACATGTGCAGTATATCGCACCGTTGCCATTTGCAATCTATGTCTGAAGCGGGTCAAGCGCGGCCAGGGCTTCAGCTGCTTGGGCACTACTGTCTTGACAAGACATATGACGACCAGTCATGCAGTCCGTTGGCAAGAGTATCTGAAAAACCCACAACAGAAAACAAAGCAGACTTCTCCTTGCTCCTCATCTGGGATCTCAACCCCTACTATACCTGCAGTCCTCTCCAAAACCTGTACTGAGAGGAATGAAGGTCTAACAATGCGTGCCACAACTAGTACTTGCAGCCAATCTACACCACCAGGTTAATTCAGCAGGCAAATATCCCTACCCCAGTTGCTGAACCGTAAAACTAAATACTGTCCCAGCCATCCACATGCTCAGCGTCTTAATTCTAGCTTGGCCAAATTGCTAGCATTCCAACTGCTGCCTTTTCAGCTGGGAGACTCTGTCCCCTTTTGTGAATTTGTGGAATGTGCTGTTCCACACTGGCAGGTTCCCAAAAGACATTTCTTTTCACGTAAGGCCATTCCAGATCTCTAACATCATGTGGAAGGCAATATTTTGGTCTTGTTGAACAGTGCGGTCAGCAGCAGGGTTCATATTACCGCTGACTCATGGTAAAGCAGGCACAGTCGGGGACGTTACCTTTCCTTCACGGTGCACTGGGTAACTCTGCTGGCAGCTGGGAAGGATGCAGGACAGGGTTCAGTTTTGGAAATAGTTCCGCCACCACGCCTCCAAAAAGCTGGTGGTGATTTTTCCACATCCGCCTCCTCCAACCCTCCTCTTCTTCTACCTCTGTGGCCTTTTCTGCATAATTGTCCACTGAACCTACAGTGCTCCCTAAGCGTTCAAGGGGCTATGCAAGCAGTCAGGCTAAAAGATGTCATGCAGTGCTTGAGTTAGTCTGTCTTGGGAACAGGAGCCACACTGGGGAAGAGATTCTTTCAGCTCTGTGGGGGCAGGCTCAGAGGTGATTGACGCCACGGCAGCTTGAGCCAGGAATGGTTGTATGCAACAATGGCACCAACCTTCTCTCTGCCCTCAGACTGGGACAATTGACACATGTTCCATGCTTGGTACACGTCTTGAATTTGGTGGTGGAGCATTGCTTGACCAGGTACTCAGGCTTACAGATATCCTGAGGCAGGCCAGAAAATTCTGTGGTCATTTCTGGCATTCATACAATGCCAGTGCCTGGCTGGCTGACATCCAGGGGGAATTCAACCTGCCCAACAACTGCCTCATTTGTGACATGCCCACCAGGTGGAACTCAACATTGGCAATACTGCAGCGGCTGCATGCACAGCAGAGGGCCATCAATCAGAGAAGGTGGAGAAGGTGGCCGGCTGAGCGATGGCTTTAAAAAAATTTCAGTCCTCAGCACCCAGGCCTAGTTCAAGCAACCATCATCAGTGTCTGCATTATATGGTGCAGGAATATATTGAGGCAAGAGTAGACTTGGAGACCTTTCCAACTGAGCATCCACTTAGTTACTGGGTTTTGAGGATAGACCACTGGCCGGAACTTGCTCAATATTCAATTGAACTACTGGCTTGTCCTGCATCGAGCATGCTGTCTAAACGGACATTTAGTGCTGCTGGAGGGTTCGTAACCAATCAAAGAGTGTGCCTGTCCACAGACACAGGCTCACATTTATAAAAATGAATCAGTCTTGGATCAGCAGCTATCAAGCCCCTGATGCTGATGCAACTGATTAAATTTGCTAGGGATCTGGGATCCCTTGAAAACTGCCACTGCTCCTATTCCTCCTGTCCATAATCTAGAACAATATTTTGTATTTAGGGCACCACCAACACACAAGGTCCAATTTTTCTGCACCTGGTTTACAGGGGCATGCCATAACAATTTTTAAACTCATTTAACCGCTTAACACCCGCCCTATAGACAAAAGACGTCTACAAGGCAGTTGCTTAACTCTGGGAGGACGTCTATTGGGTCTATATCCCCTGGGGTGCGCACATGGGAACATCCATGACCGTCGGGTCCAGGGGACCCGACCGATCACAGATTGCGGTGAATGGCCGCTGTGAGCGGCCTTTTAACACGTGATTGCGCCGTCAAATGATGGCATGGTCACATGTAAACAAGCTGGTGCTTCCGCCGGCTTTTCTCTCTCCTCTCCACACCAATCGGTGCATTGCGAGAGGAGAGAGGGGGGAGGCAAGACGTGCTGCAGTGCTGTGGGCTATGTGTATGCCCACAGCACTGCTAAATGACAGGAATGCACCCCCACCATCCATCAATCACCCACCCAGCCATCAATCACCCACCCAGCCATCATCACCCATCCATCCACCACACACCCATCCTCACCCATCCATCCACCCCCACGCATCCTCACCCAATCCATACTCACCCACCCATCCTCACCCACTCATCCATCCATCCATGTTTATCCATCCAGCCATGCATGCTCATCCGTGCTCACCCAGCCATCCATCCATGCTCACCCACCCAGCCGAGCTCACCCATCCATCCATGCTCACCCACCCAGCCGTGCGCACTCACCCATCCATGCTCACCCATCCATGCTCACCCATCCATCCATCCATGCTCACCCACCCAGCCGTGCTCACCCATCCATCCATCCATGCTCACCCACCCAGCCGTGTGCACTCACCCATCCATCCATCCATGCTCACCCACCCAGCCGTGCTCACCCAGCCATCCATCCATGCTCACTCACCCAGCCATGCTCACCCAGCCATCCATCCATCCATGCTCACCCACCCAGCTGTGCTCACCCATTCATCCATCCATGCTCACCCATCCATCCATCCATGCTCACCCAGCCATCCATCCATGCTCACCCACCCATCCGTGCTCACCCACCCATCCGTGGCTCATCCATCCCCATCCATGGCTCATTTGTGTCTCATTCATGCTCATCCATACCACATCAGTTCTCATCCTTGACACATCCATGCCACTACAGTGCCCATCCATGCCACTACAGTGCCCATCCGTGCCACTACAGTGCCCATCCATGCCACTACACTGCTCATCCGCACCACTACACTGCCCATCCATGCCACTACAGTGCCCATCCATGCCACTAAAGTGCCCACCCGTGCATCTACAATGCCACTCTACTGCTCATCTGTGCCACTACCCTGCCCATCTGTGCCACTACAGTGCCTATCCATGCCACCACAGTGCCTCACAATAGTGTAAAAGATGGTCAAATTCGATTCTAAATGTATGCCCCTAGAACACCTAATGGTTCTCCCTGCATGTTGGGCCTCTGTATGTGGTCAGGCTGTGTAAAAGTGTCACACATGTGGTATCGCCATACTCGGGAGTAGTAGCAGAATATATTTTGGGGTGTCATTTTTGCTATGTACATGCTGTGTGTTAGAAATATTGTATAAATGGACAACTTTGTGTAAAAAAAAAATGTGTTTTCATTTTCTTTCCACATTTTCCAAAAACTTGTGGAAAAAATTACATGTTCAAAAGACTCACTATGCCTCCTAGAATATACGTTGGGGTGTTTGCTTTCCAAAATGGGGTCATGTTTTGGGCGTTTCCATTGTCCTGGTGCTCCAGGACCTTCAAAAGTGCAAGAGGTAGTCAAGAAATTATGTGCGTAATTTATGCTCCTAGAACGCCTTATGGCGCTCCCTACATGTTGGGCCCCTGTATGTGGCCAGGCTGTGTAAAAGACTCACACATGTGGTATTGCCATACTCTCAACAGGTAAATATGTTATAAAGATTGTGTGTCGTACATGTATCGTTTTTACTGTGGGGTTTTATATAAGACGATGATGAGGGCTCATACCGCTATGG
>BLSH010338255.1:7485-20094 GCA_018402905.1 Glandirana rugosa | reverse complement strand
GTTAGTCACAGTCACTCGTCACAAACGTCGAGAAGTCGGGATACAGGGCCAGACGAACAGGACACCAGTCCCCAGCCCAACACCGAAACCACAGTTACATAGTAGTAACCAGTACAAGGAGGGAGAGTACACCAGTACACGTCAGTGTCACGCCTACCAAACTACACTGGTGTACTATCCCTGCCGAAGGAGGATACCCTCCCACTGCACGTTACACCAGACGCCTGAGGTACGACCTAGGTCTACGACGTCTACAATAGGACCCCGTCCTGTATTCTTGTTTAGCGCTTTATTGGCCGATAACAATGAAATGAAAATCAATACAGAACCTATAAAACGTTCTCCAGCATGGAGGCCCCAAAATATGAGATCTGCAGATAATCCACAGACCTCCTGCCCCAGGATAACATCTGCAGCATCTGGATCCAGCATGGAGTCCGCAGACCACATTGCACGTCACCCTCCCATAGGAGGAAGCCGTCCCTATCATGTGGTCACATCAAACCATCCGCACTGTGACTGCACATGACCACATGAGAGGGAGGAACATGACCAATGATGATACATTGACACCAAAGCCACAACCCGACCCCTGACCACAGGACAAGCAGACCGGGACATAGGGCTGAAGAGCTGCAAACACTGCTCACTGACACTGATTGTATGCAGGAGACCAAGCAGGACCCCCCCATTTTGTATATAAGAGGGGCTCCACCAATCACATCTGGGTAAAAGGGGGCTCCCATATTGTCAGAGCAAAAGGCCATTGGACAGTCTCACAACAACCTGGGAAACGATTTTATGTTTTCATCCTTGTTATGGTGTCCCCTGGCAGATGACGTGGGCTCACCTAAGGCAAGCAGTCTAAGTACCAGCTAGTCTTTACCAGACCTCCTTTTGGTGGAGATGGACCAGAAACCCTAGTGGTCCTCGGGTTGTCTTTGGTACAAACCGGCAGCTTGTCCAGGCCCTCACCCCACCAATGGGTTTCTGGAATAGCAGGGCTACATGGAGACTGTTCACAATGACTACAAGAGAGTAGTCAAGGCAGAGGTCAAGGCAGGCAGCAGGCACGAGAGTAGTCAGATTCAGACAGAGGTTTAAGGAAGGTGGTAGACCAGAGAGTAGTCAGGTCTATATAGGGGTCAAGAGAGGCAGCAAGTAAGTGAGTAGTCAAGTTCTGGCAGTGGTTGAGGCAGAAGACAAGCAAAAGAGTCATCAGGACCAGGCAGGGGTCAAGGGAGGCAGCAGATAAATGAGTAGTCAAGTCCAGGCAGAGGCTGAGGCAGGTGACAGACAAGAGAGTAGTCAGGTCCAGGCAGGGGTCCAGGGAGGCAGCAGGTAAGTGAGTAGTCAAGTCCAGGCAGAGGCTGAGGCAGGCAACAGGCAAGAGAGTAGTCAGGACCAGGCAGGGGTCTAGGGAGGCAGCAGGTAAGTGAATAGTCAGGTCCAGGCAGAGTCTGAGGCAGGCGACAGGCAAGAGACTAGTCAGGTCCAGGCAGGGGTCCAGGGAGGCAGCAGGTAAGTGAGTAGTCAAGTCCAGGCAGAGGCTGAGGCAGGTGACAGGCAAGAGACTAGTCAGGTCCAGGCAGAGGTCCAGGGAGCACCAGGTAAGTGAATAGTCAGGTCCAGGCAGAGTCTGAGGCAGGCGACAGGCAAGAGACTAGTCAGGTCCAGGCAGGGGTCCAGGGAGGCAGCAGGTAAGTGAGTAGTCAAGTCCAGGCAGAGGCTGAGGCAGGTGACAGGCAAGAGACTAGTCAGGTCCAGGCAGAGGTCCAGGGAGCACCAGGTAAGTGAATAGTCAGGTCCAGGCAGAGTCTGAGGCAGGCGACAGGCAAGAGACTAGTCAGGTCCAGGCAGGGGTCCAGGGAGGCAGCAGGTAAGTGAGTAGTCAAGTCCAGGCAGAGGCTGAGGCAGGCAACAGGCAAGAGAGTAGTCAGGACCAGGCAGGGGTCCAGGGAGGCAGCAGGTAAGTGAGTAGTCAAGTCCAGGCAGAGGCTGAGGCAGGCAACAGGCAAGAGAGTAATAACATGAAAGCAGGTAGAGGCAGACAAGAAGTGTAGTCAGGTCCAGGCAGGGGTTGAGGTAGTCGAGGAACTGCTATGCATTGAGTACAAGGGGCCCTGCACACCAGGCTCCTCCCCGGCACGCGTAGGCCCTCTGGTGCTCACTACATCATTGGGCATTCCCCAGGAGTCGCAGGTGTGGTGCGACGTGTCAGGGAGGCGGCACACTCCTGCGCCGTCACCCCCTTCCCTCCTGGCATTCCAGCGCCCGACATGGCGGCCCCCACTTCGCGTGTCGGCAGCTCCCAGGCGTCTGGCGCCATCGTGCAGTGCATATGTGGTTACGCCAGACGCCTCCGAGCCGGGGGGATCGATTGGGAGGCGTTCCCTCTAGCTAGTGGCGGCGTATTCAATGATTAGCACCGCCACTTTACATATACTATCCATCCCAATATTTTCATCCATCTGCCCCAATATAGGATATGTATCTATTGCTTTGACCAGGGGCGTAACGATAGGGGTTGCAGGGGTTGCAATTGCAACTGGGCCCCATGGTCCAGGGGGCCCATGTGCCTCCCTTATACACCTGGATAGGAGGGATGGCGGGGGGTGGCATTTAGAGGACCCAATCTCCTCCATTTTCATCCTAATGGAGGAGATTGGTTCCTCTATATGCTGCCCCGCCGCCCCTCCTATCCAGTTTACTTGTCTTCGGCTGTTCCCAGGGTCCCTGTGTCCCCCCCACAGAGCTGCTGTCTTCCCCCCTCCTGTAGAAGACGAGTCATGATGGAGAGATGGGAATGGGTCTGTAAATTTGTCATTTACCGCATCCTTCATTTTCTGAATGGACAGAGTCAGTGATTGGTACCAATTGGTTCATTCATAACTGAAGCATAGTAAACTGTTTTTACTATACTTCCGTTTCTGAATGAATGGGAGGCTCGGTGCACAGCTATTCCTGTCCATTCATTCTGTGCAGCTGAGGTCACACAGATGGAGATTGAGGGCTGAGGTTTATTTAGACCCCTGATATCTCATCAAAGCCCCCAACAGAGCTCCTAAAAAAATTGTAAAAATAAAATTGTAAAAGAAATAAAATGAAATGGTAAAAAAATAATAAAATAAAAATAAAAATGTAAAAACTACTGACAGCAGTGAGGGAACTATCAGGATTGCAAAGGTTGCAATTGTGAGCGGGCCCTGGCATTTCACCACCATGGGGCGGCCCGAAGATGGCAGAAAGGGGGCCCCGCTGCAGAACTTGTGAAAGAGCCCCGCTGCGGTACCGTCATAAAGGGACCTGCAATAGGAGTAAAGGGCCCCAGGATCAGTGGGAAGAGGGAAGGGCCCTGGTCAGGGGTCAGGGAGCCCTTCATAATTTCTTGCACCAGGGCCCTGAAAGTTCTAGTTAGACCTCTGGCTTTGACTACTATATCTTCACCCACCAAGATACCTCTTGGATCCACATATACATTGATTGATGTATTGTATATTTATATAGTTATTACAAAGTATCCATCTGCAATATATCCCCTGAGGAAGGAGCAAAATTCCGAAACATGTTGGGATTTTCAGCATCAACCATGCCAGCGTGAACTTTGAATTTGCAATTTTGCCAACTTTGTAATGTACAGCTTTTGCTTTTATGTTTTCCGTGTCTGTGACATATACCTGTGTACCCCCTATCTTTTAATATTTATTGAATAAAATTCCATTATTTTAAATACCTAAATACTTCTATTTACTCAGGATGCCCAAAAAGTCCAAGGGGTAATGTTTGTTTGTTTAAGAAGGACAAGGAGTGGCCGGGTGTAGCACCACAAGGAGTGGCCAGGTGTAGCAGGACAAGAAGTAGCCGGGTGTAGCAGGACAAGAAGTGGCCAGGTTTAGCAGGACAAGGAGTGGCCACATGTAGCAGAATATGGAGTGGTCAGATGCAGTAGGACAAGGAGTAGCCAGGTATAGCAGGACAAGGAGTGGTTGGGTGTAGCAGGACAAGGAGTTGTTTGGTTAGCAGGACAAGAAGTGGCCATGAGTAGCACCACAAGGAGTGGCCAGGTGTAGCAGGACAAGAAGTGGCCGGGTGTAGCAAGACAAGGAGTTGCCAGGTGTAGCAGGACAAAAAGTGGCCAAGTAGTGGCCAGGTGTAGCAGGACAAGGAGCGGCCAAGTGTAGCAGGACAAGGAGTGGCCTGGTGTAGCAGGACAAGGAGTGGGCGCGTGTAGCAGAATATGGAGTGGCCAGGTGCAGTAGGACAAGGAGTAGCCAGGTATAGCAGGACAAGGAGTGGCAGGGTGTAGCAAGACAAGGAGTGGCCTGGTGTAGCACCACAAGGAGTGACCTGGTGTAGTAGGACAAGGAGTGGCGTGGTGTAGCAGGACAAGGAGGTGCGTGGTGTAGCAGAACAAGGAGTGGCGTGGTGTAGCAGGACAAGAAGTGGCCGGGTCTAGCAGGACAAGGAGTGGTTGGGTGTAGCAGGACAAGGAGTAGTTGGGTGTAGCAGGACAAGGAGTGGCTGGGTGTAGCAGGACAAGGCGTGGCTGGGTGTAGCAGGACAAGGAGTGGCTGGGTGTAGCAGGACAAGGACGGGTTAGGTGTAGCAAGACAAGGAGTGGCTGGGTGTAGCAGGACAAGGACTGGTTAGGTGTAGCAGGATAAGGAGTGACTGGGTGTAGCAGAACAAGGATTAGTTGGGTGTAGCAGGACAAGGAGTGGCTGGGTGTAGCAGGACAAGGAGTGGCTGGGTGTAGCAGGACAAGGAGTAGTTGGGTGTAGCAGGACAAGGAGTGGCTGGGTGTAGCAGGACAAGGCGTGGCTGGGAGGAACAGGACGATGTGGGTCGGTGAGGAACAGGACGATGTGGGTTGATTAGGAACAAGAGTTGGGTGTAGTAGGACAAGGAGTGGCTGGGTGTAGCAGAACAAGGATTAGTTGGGTGTAGCAGGACAAGGAGTGGCTGGGTGTAGCAGGACAAGGAGTGGTTAGGTGTAGCAGGACAAGGAGTGGTTGGGTGTAGCAGGACAAGGAGTGGTTGGATGTAGCAGGACAAGGAGTGGCCTGGTGTAGCATGACAAGGAGTGGTTGGGTGTAGCAGGACAAGGAGTGGTTAGGTGTAGCAGGACAAGGAGTGGTTAGGTGTAGCAGGACAAGGAGTAGTTGGATGTAGCAGGACAAGGAGTGGCCTGGTGTAGCATGACAAGGAGTGGTTGGGTGTAGCAGGACAAGGAG
This sequence comes from Glandirana rugosa, assembly GCA_018402905.1. Lineage (NCBI taxonomy): Eukaryota > Metazoa > Chordata > Amphibia > Anura > Ranidae > Glandirana > Glandirana rugosa. The sequence goes on along the minus strand of BLSH010338255.1, from coordinate 14,860 downwards.
TGGTTAGGTGTAGCAGGACAAGGAGTGGCCTGGTGTAGCATGACAAGGAGTGGTTGGGTGTAGCAGGACAAGGAGTGGCGTGGTGTAGCAGGCAGGGGCGTAACGATAGGGGTTGCAGGGGTTGCAATTGCAACCGGGCCCCATGGTCCAGGGGGCCCATTTGCTTCCCTTGTACACCTGAATAGGAGGGATGGCGGGGGCGGCATTTAGAGAACCCAATCTCCTCCATTTTCCTCTATCCATTTTACTTGTCTTCTGCTGTTCCCAGGGCCCCTGTGTGCTTCCCTGGTCCCCCTGGGGCCTGCTGCAGAACTTGTGAAAGTGCCCCACTGCAGTACCGTAATAAAGGGACCCACGATGGGAGTAAAGGGCCACAGGATCAGTGGGAAGAGGGAAGGGCCCTGGCCAGGGGTCAGGGGGCCCTTCATAATTTCTTGCACCGGGGCCCTGAAGGTTCTAGTTACGCCTCTGGTAGCAGGACAAGGAGTAGCCGGGTGTAGCAGGACAAGGAGGTGCGTGGTGTAGCAGGACAAGGAGTGGTTGGGTGTAGCAGGACAAGAAGTGGCCGGGTGTAGCAGGACAAGGAGTAGTTGGGTGTAGCAGGACAAGGAGTGGCCTGGTGTAGCAGGACAAGGAGTGGTTGGGTGTAGCAGGACAAGGAGTGGTTGGGTGTAGCAGGACAAGGAGTGGCCTGGTGTAGCAGGACAAGGAGTGGTTGGCTGTAGTAGGACCAGGAGTGGTTGGGTGTAGCAGGACAAGGAGTAGCCGCGTGTAGCAGGACAAGGAGTGGCTGGGTGTAGCAGGACAAGGGGTGGCGTGGTGCAGCAGTACAAGGAGTGGTGTGGTATAGCAGTACAAGGAGTGGCGTGGTGTAGCAAGACAAGGAGTGGCCTGGTGTAGCAGGACAAGGAGTGGTTGGGTGTAGCAGGACAAGGAGTGGTTGGGTGTAGCAGGACCAGGAGTGGTTGGGTGTAGCAGGACAAGGAGTGGTTGGGTGTAGCAGGACAAGGAGTAGCCGGGTGTAGCAGGACAAGGAGTGGCTGGGTGTAGCAGAACAAGGGGTGGCGTGGTGTAGCAGGACAAGGAGTGGCGTGGTGTAGCAGGACAAGGAGTGGCGTGGTGTAGCAGGACAAGGAGTGGTTGGCTGTAGCAGGACCAGGAGTGGTTGGGTGTAGCAGGACAAGGAGTGGTTGGGTGTAGCAGGACCAGGAGTGGCCGGGTGTAGCAGGACAAGGAGTGGTTGGGTGTAGCAGAACAAGGGGTGGCGTGGTGTAGCAGGACAAGGAGTGGTTGGGTGTAGCAGGACAAGGAGTAGTTGGGTGTAGCAGGACAAGGAGTGGCCGCGTGTAGTAGGACAAGGAATGGTTAGGTGTAGCAGGACAAGGAGTGGCTGAGTGTAGCAGAACAAGGATTAGTTGGGTGTAGCAGGACAAGGAGTGACTGGGTGTAGCAGGACAAGGAGTGGCTGAGTGTAGCAGAACAAGGATTAGTTGGGTGTAGTAGAACAAGGAGTGGCTTGGTGTAGCAAGACAAGGAGTAGCCGGGTGTAGCAGGACAAGGAGTGGCCAGGTATAGCAGGTCAAGGAGTGGCTTGGTGTAGCAGAACAAGGATTAGTTGGGTGTAGCAGGACAAGGAGTGGCTGGGTGTAGTAGGACAAGGAGTAGCCGGGTGTAACAGGACAAGGAGTGGCGTGGTGTAGCAGGACAAGGAGTGGTTGGGTGTAACAGGACAAGGAGTGGCGTGGTGTAGCAGGACAAGGAATGGTTGGGTGTAACAGGACAAGGAGTGGCGTGGTGTAGTAGGACAAGGAGTGGCTGGGTCTAGCAGGACAAGGGGTGGTTGGGTGTAGCAGGACAAGGAGTGTTTGTGTGTAGCAGGACAAGGAGTAGTTGGATGTAGCAGGACAAGGAGTGGCGTGGTGTAGCAGGACAAGGAGTGGTTGGGTGTAGCAGGACAAGGAGTGGCGTGGTGTAGCAGGACAAGGAGTGGTTGGGTGTAGCAGGACAAGGAGTAGCCGGGTGTAGCAGGACAAGGAGTGGTTGGGTGTAGCAGGACAAGGAGTGGCCTGGTGTAGCAGGACAAGGAGTGGTTGGGTGTAGCAGGACAAGGAGTGGCTTGGTGTAGCAGGACAAGGAGTGGCTGGGTGTAGCAGGACAAGGAGTGGCGTGGTGTAGCAGGACAAGGAGTGGCGTGGTGTAGCAGGACAAGGAGTAGCCGGGTGTAGCAGGACAAGGAGTGGCTGGGTATAGCAGGACAAGGAGTGGTTGGGTGTAGCAGGACAAGGAATGGTTGGGTGTAGCAGGACAAGGAGTGGTTGGGTGTAGCAGGACAAGGAGTGGCGTGGTGTAGCAGGACAAGGAGTTGTTGGGTGTAGTAGGACAAGGAGTGGCGTGGTGTAGCAGGACAAGGAGTGGCGTGGTGTAGCAGGACAAGGAGTGACCTGGTGTAGCAGGACAAGGAGTGGTTGGGTGTAGCAGGACAAGGAGTGGCGTGGTGTAGCAGGACAAGGAGTGGTTGGGTGTAGTAGGACAAGGAGTGGCATGGTGTAGCAGGACAAGGAGTTGTTGGGTGTAGTAGGACAAGGAGTGGCGTGGTGTAGCAGGACAAGGAGTGGCGTGGTGTAGCAGGACAAGGAGTGACCTGGTGTAGCAGGACAAGGAGTGGTTGGGTGTAGCAGGACAAGGAGTGGCGTGGTGTAGCAGGACAAGGAGTGGTTGGGTGTAGTAGGACAAGGAGTGGCGTGGTGTAGCAGGACAAGGAGTGGCGTGGTGTAGTAGGACAAGGAGTGGCGTGGTGTAGCAGGACAAGGAGTGACCTGGTGTAGTAGGACAAGGAGTGACCTGGTGTAGTAGGACAAGGAGTGACCAGGTGTAGTAGGACAAGGAGTGACCAGGTGTAGTAGGACAAGGAGTGACTGGGTGGAATCGGTGAGTTCAGGTGAAGAGGGGAGATTCGGAGCAGATCTGTGCAGATATCGGGCACAAGAACACATGGGTGCAGTAAGTAGAGATGTAGTCAGGAGAAGCAGGAGTCAGCAACAGTTGAGAAACACTGAGGTTAAACAGAAGATAGCAGAACATGGGTCAGGTCAGGGGTCACCAGAGCTGATGATCCCTCAGCAACTCTCCTAGGTTGTGTTGGACTTTTTAAGCAGGGCGATTGGGGCCAAAGCCAGTTCATAGGCGCAGATGGGGGCACATCTGTAAACCTAAGATCTTAAGCACAGGCTGCTATATGAGCATATGCAGATCTTGGCCATGTGCCCAACCTTCTTGACCAAGGGAAAAGGCTTAGCTGCCGAAATGCATTAAGGCAGGCAGCAACCGCCAGCTGCTGATAAGTTCGGCATATTGTGACTCACAATACCAAACATCTCTCTACAAGAACACACTCGGATTTCCTCCTCACTCTATAGGTAAATAGACTCTGTCCTCTACAAGCTCTGATGAAGGGAGCCTAGCCCCTGAAACGTGTTGGCCTGTTGTGGTGCCGCACTTCAGTCTCACCTACTCCCTTTTCAGGTGACAGGAGCCACATATTCAGAAACTGAGCTCAGTGCCAGACTAGGTCATCCAGTGCTCAAGGTGAAGATGTCAAGAGCTGGACCGGCTAGAAGCAAAATAAAAGACAAGGCGGCATGTGATCAGACGGGTGGAGCCTACCATGTGGTGCCCCCCACCACATGTGAAATAACTGTGCTTGGGACAGCTACCTGTCCCCCCACCCTCCTCACCCCGGCAATGACTGTACCGCACTGTTGGGTAAGAATATGAGAAACCTTCAGGATTAGAGTTGAGAGAACCCGGACTGTAAAGTTCGGGTCCGTGCCAAACTTTGGGGTGTCCGGGACCCGGACCCGAACCCGGACTTTTCAAAAAAAAGTCCGGGTTCGGGTCCGGGGTTCTGGTATTTTATTTCACGTGTTGAATAGCTGCCAAGGGCAGCCAATCAACAAGCGTTTCACTGGTTTTCCCTAGAAGCCATCACAACCATGCCTACTAATGGCATGGCTGTGATTGGCCAGTGCATCATGTGACCCAGCCCCTATATGGGGCTGGAGTCACCGTGCTGCATGTCACATGCTCTCAGGGTAGTTTAGGGGGAGATACGAGTACTGCTGCTTTGAGGGACAGATTGCAGACCTCATCCTGCTGCACAGAACGATCTGACTGGACTAGGTAGAGTCTGTTGCTTTAAGGGAAAGATTACTGTTCTAAAATCATCTCCAAGTTGTATGGGAAAAGTCTATTGCAGCCGCATAGAGCCATATTATTGTTCTAAAATCATCTCCAAGTTGTATAGGAAAAGTCTATTTCAGCCGCATAGAGCCATATTATTGTTCTAAAATCATCTCCAAGTTGTATAGGAAAAGTCTATTGCAGCCGCATAGAGCCATATTATTGTTCTAAAATTTAGAACAATAATATGGCTCTCTATGCGGCTGGAAGAACAGTAATATGGCTCTATGCGGCTGCAATAGACTTTTCCTATACAACTAGGAGATGATTTTAGAACAGTAATATGGCTCTATGCGGCTGCAATAGACTTTTCCTATACAACTTGGAGATGATTTTAGAACACTGATCTTTCCCTTAAAGCAACAGCTGGAGGCTTTCCCTGTACAACTTAGAGATGATTTTAGACTCTAAAATCATCTCCTAGTTCTATAGAGAGAGGTTCCTGCTGTTGCTTAAAGGGACAGATTATTGTTTTTTGCACAAAATTAAAAAGTGCCTCTACATTGCTGGTTTAAAAAAAAAAAAAATTCTAAAAACTACATTTGCGGCCAGCGGCGCATTTCTTGCACAAAAATAAAAAAAACAGTGTTGGCTCCTCCTCCTCCACCGCCACTTCCACCGCCTCCTCAACCTCCAACTCCACATCTACCTCCATTTTTGATTTTTTTATGTGATTTTAGCTTTAAAATTATTTGAAGTTATTTCCCTATCCCCAATTCTTTGTAGGGCAATTGTCTGACCCTTACCCCCATTTTCCTTCCTTTTGCAGACCTCTAGGATTTTCCAGGACTTTGTTACAGCCATTTTTGTGCCTAAAAGTTCGGGTCCCCATTGATTTCAATGGGGTCCGGGTCAAAGTTCGGGTCAAGTCCGGACCCGAGCCCGGACTTTGTCCATAAGTTCGGCCGAACCTGCTGAACCCGGACTTCCAGAGGTTTGATCAACTCTATTCAGGATCCATTGCCATCCTCCCATTCCTTCAAGAGTTCCCACCAGATGTACACCATATGTGATGATGAGTGGAGTATGGGGGTGGGGGGGGGCTCCCACCAACCTGGACTGCAGGTAGGTGATATTTCAGTATTTGGAGAGCTAAAGCCCATCTCCAGGAAGTCTTAGTTTTTAGCCCATCCCCCAATCAGATTCCCCCCAAGATTTTCCCAGTACCTCCCAATGGCAGCTCTGTCTCCTCCATCATGACAATAGGTTCAGATCTCCACAGTCTGACTTTCTCCCGGTTTAGACTGTAAGCTCTTGTGAGCAGGAATGTATTTCCTTATTGTACCTCATTATCAATCTACATTACATACGTTATGTAATTATCACACCAGAAATAATTAGAATATTCGGGGGATATCAGAGTGTACCCCATGTCTCAGCCCCCACCCAGGTCTCACCGTAGTCACCATTGTCACTCCATTGATGGGAGTGGCGCTGTCCTCGCAGCAGCCCAGGCAGCGGTCATTCACAGAGTTTGGTTCTGTTCCAATCACAGCTAAACCATCGGGGCGTAAGACCAGCCGACCCACTCTGTTCGATGGCTGCGGGCTGGAGGTCGTTTTACTCTGAAGGGAGAGGAGAGATTTGTTAGCATGACGTTCATAGAGATAGAGGTGCAGCAACCATTCTCATAGAATATACTGTGATTAATAGTTCAGCCACTAGGTGGTAGTGTTTGATGTTTGCATAATGTAATGTTCTTCCCAATAGAACTACATGGTGGTGATGTCATTTCCTGTTTCCAATAAAACAAGAATGGCTCTGTCTTGGGTCCAGCAAATCCTGAGCCATATTTGCAGCGGCTTTCCAACAAAAAAGGATCAACCTTCAACCTGACACCCAAACATGAACTGCTGGTGCTGGGACCGGTGACACCGCAGTATCTGCCCCTGGTATGGGTCTATCACCCTCTACTGGTACACTGAGGACTGGGATCCTGTGCTGCCCCCGGTGACACCATGGTATCTGCCCCTGGTATGGGTCTATCACCCTCTACTGGTACACTGAGGACTGGGATCCTGTGCTGCCCCCGGTGACACCATGGTATCTGCCCCTGGCATGGGTCTATCACCCTCTACTGGTACACTGAGGACTGGGATCCTGTGCTGTCCCTGGTGAAACCATGGTATCTGCCCCTGGTATGGGTATATTACCCTCTACTGGTACACTGAGGACTGGGATCCTGTGCTGTCCCCGGTGACACCGTGGTATCTGCCCCTGGTATGGGTATATCACCCTCTACTGGTACACTGAGGACTGGGATCCTGTGCTGTCCCTGGTGACACCATGGTATCTGCCCCTGGTATGAGTGACTTGAAAGTGGGCATATTTTTACCTTTATAATCTCAGTCCCTGTCCCCACCCCACATGGGCAATTCACCATCTGCTGGTACACTGAGGACTGGGGCCCTGTGCTGTCCCCGGTGACACCGTGGTATCTGCCCTTGGTATGGGTATATCCCCCTCTACTGGTACACTGAGGGCTGGGACCCTGCGCTGTCCCCGGTGACACCGTAGTATCTGCCCCTGGTATGGGTATATTACCCTCTACTGGTACACTGAGGACTGGGACCCTGCGCTGCCCCCAGTGACACCGCAGTATCTGCCCCTGGCATGGGTCTATCACCCTCTCCTGGTACACTGCGGGCTGGGACCCTGTGCTGTCCCTGGTGACACCATGGTATCTGTCCCTGGTATGGGTCTATCACCCTCTACTGGTACACTGAGGACTGGGACCCTGTGCTGTCCCCGGTGACACCATGGTATTTGCCCCTGGTATGGGTCTATCACCCTCTATTGGTACACTGAGGACTGGGATCCTGTGCTGTCCCCGGTGACACTGCAGTATCTGCCCCTGGTATGGGTCTAAAACCCTCTACTGGTACACTGAGGACTGCATCCCTGTGCTGTCCCCGGTGACACCGTAGTTTCTGCCCCTGGTATGGGTCTATCACCCTCTATTGGTACACTGAGGACTGGGATCCTGTGCTGTTCCCGGGAACACCGTGGTATCTGCCCTGGTATGGGCATATCACCCTCTACTGGTACACTGAGGACAGGGACCCTGTTCTGTCCCCCGGGGACACCGTGGTATCTGCCCCTGGCATGGGTCTATCACCCTCTACTGGTACACTGA
>BLSH010338247.1:296909-307473 GCA_018402905.1 Glandirana rugosa | reverse complement strand
CTATAATCTGTCCCTCACAGGACCGTTGGGAACCTCTCCCTACTCCGGTATCAGATGATTTTAGAACAATAATCTGTCCCTCACAGCAGCACCAGGTACCTCTCCCTACATCAGTATGAGATGATTTTAGAACAATAATCTGTCCCTCACAGGACCGTTGGGAACCTCTCCCTACTCCGGTATCAGATGATTTTAGAACAATAATCTGTCCCTCACAGCAGCACCAGGTACCTCTCCCTACATCAGTATGAGATGATTTTAGAACGCTAATTTGTCCCTCATACCAGGAACCTCTCCCTATACCAGTATGAGATGATTTTATCACGGTAATCTGTCCTTCAAAACAGCACCAGGAACCTCTCCCTACACCAGTATGAGATGATTGTAGAACGATAATCTGTCCCTAACAGCACCGCCAGAAACCTCTCCCTACTCCAGTATGAGATGATTTTAGAACGATAATCTGTCCCTCACAGCACCGCCAGGAACCTCTCCCTACTCCAGTATGAGATGATTTTAGAACACTAATCTGTCCCTCACAGCACCGCCAGGAACCTCTCCCCACTCCAGTATGAGATGATTTTAGAATGATAATCTGTCCCTCACAGCAGCAGCAGGAACCTCTCCCTACACCAGTATGAGATTATTTTAGAACGCTAATCTGTTCCTCACAGCACATCCAGGAACCTCTCACTACTACATTATGGGATGATTTTATAAAGCTTATCTGTCCCTTACACCAGCAGCAGGAACCTCTCACTATACTAGTATGAGATGATATTATAATGGTAATCTGTCCCTCACCCCAGCAGCAGGAACCTCTCCCTATACTAGTATGAGATAATTTTATAGCGGTAATCTGTCCCTCACACCAGCAGCAGGAACCTCTCCCTATACCAGTATGAGACGATTTTATAATGCTAATCTGTGCCTCACAGCAGAACCAGGAACCTCTCCCTACACCAGTATGAGATGATTTTAGAATAATAATCTTTCCCTCACAGCACCTCCAGGAACCTATCCCTACTCTAGTATGAGATGATTTTAGAAGGATAATCTGTCCCTCACAGCACCGCCAGGAACTTCTCTCTATTCCAGTATGAGATGATTTTAGAATGATAATCTTTCCCTCACAGCACCAGCAGGAACCTCTCCCTACTCCAGTATGAGATGATTTTAGAACACTAATCTGTTCCTCACAGCACCGCCAGGAACCTCTCCCTACTCCAGTATAAGAAGATTTTAGAACGATAATCTGTCCCTCACAGCAGCAGCAGGAACCTCTCCCTATACCCATATGAGATGATTTTAGAACGCTAATCTGTTCCTCACAGCACCGCAAGGAACCTCTCCCTACTCCAGTATGAGATGATTTTAGAACACTAATCTGTCCCTCACAGCACAGCCAGGAACCTCTCCCTACTCCAGTATGAGATTATTTTATAACGGTAATCTGTCCCTCACACCAGCAGCAGGAACCTCTCCCTATACTAGTATGAGATGATTTTATAGCGGTAATCTGTCCCTCACACCAGCAGCAGGAACCTCTCTCTATATCAGTATGAGATGATTTTAGAACGATAATCTGTCCCTCACAGCAGCAGCAGGAACCTCTCACTATACTAGTATGAGATGATTTTATAATGGTAAACTGTCCCTCACCCCAGCAGCAGGAACCTCTCCCTACTCCAGTATGAGATGATTTTAGAAAGCAAATCTGTTCCTCACAGCACTGCCAGGAACCTCTCCCTACTCCAGTATGAGATGATTTTAGAACGATAATCTGTCCCTCACAGCAGCAGCAGGAATCTCTCCCTACACCCATATGAGATGATTTTAGAATGCTAATCTGTTCCTCACAGCACCGCCAGGAACCTCTTCCTACTCCAGTATGAGATGATTTTAGATTGTCAATCTGTCCCACACAGCACCGCCAGGAACCTCTCCCTACTCCAGTATGAGATGATTTTATAATGGTAATATGTCCCTCACACCAACAGCAGGAACCTCTCCCTATACTAGTATGAGATGATTTTATAGCGGTAATCTGTCCCTCACACCAGCAGCAGGAACCTCTCCCTATACCAGTATCGGATTATTTTATAATGCTAATCTGTCCCTCACAGCAGCAGCAGGAACCTCTCCCTATACTAGTATGAGATGATTTTATAACGGTAATTAGCATTGAGCGAACCCGGACTGTAATGTTCGGGTCTGTACCGAACTTTGGGGTGTCTGGGACCCGGACCCGAACATGGACATTTCAAACAACGTTCGGGTTCGGGTTCTGGGTTCTGGTAGTTGATCACGCATGTTGAATAGCTGCAGTGCAGCCAATCAACAAGCGTTTCACTGGTTTGCCCTTAGAAGCCATCACAGCCATGCCTACTAATGGCATGGCTGTGAATGGCCAGTGCATCATGTGACCCATCCTCTATATAAGCTGGAGTCACTTGATGCTGCAGTCACATGCTCTCTGAGACTCTGAATAATATATGGAGAGGAAGCTGCCAGAGAGGGACAGATTGCAGACATATTAACATCTGATCCTGCATCCTGAGATTACTACTACTGTTGCTCTGAGGGACAGATTGCAGAAATTTGAGAATCGAGATTTCACATACTGCTGCTTTTAGTGACATATTGCAGATCAAACCCTTCCTAACACAACGATCGATTCTATCGTACACAACAATCAGATTGTGGGAGTAATTTGAGATTTCACATACTGCTGCTTTGAGTGACAGATTGCAGATCAAACCCTGCCTAACACAATGATCGTTACAATCGTACACAACGATCAGATTGTGGGATCGTACACAATGATCAGATTGTGGGAGTAATTTGAGATTTCACATACTGCTGCTTTGAGTGACAGATTTCAGATCAATCCCTGCATTACACAACAATCTGACTGCACTAGGTAGAGGCTTCTGCTTAGAGGGACAGATTATTGTTCAAAAATCATTGCCTACTCCTATAGGGCCTGGTTCCAGCTGTTGCTATAAGTGACACATTATTGTTCAAAAATCATCTCCTAGTTCTAAAGGGAGAGCTTCCAGCTGTTGCTTAGAGGGACAGATTATTGTTCAAAAATCAATGCCTACTCCTATAGGGCCAAGTTCCAGCTGTTGCTATAAGTGACAAATTATTTATTGTTCAAAAATCATCTCCTAGTTCTAAAGGGAGAGGCTATAGCTGTATAGCTGTTGCTGTTAGTGACACATTATTGTTCAAAAAGCATCCCCTAGTTCTAAAGGGAGAGCTTCCAGCTGTTGGCGTGAGTGGTGCATTTCTTGCACCAAAATAAAAAGTCCGGCTACGTTGGTGTTTTCAAAAAAAAAAGGTATTAATTGGTATTAATAAAGACTTACATAGGGCTACATAGTACATTTGCGGGCACAATGAGGAGAGCAAATAAGGGATGTGGTCATGGTGCTGCTGGTGCTGCTGGTGTTGGTGGTGTTGGTGAACCTCCTGTTGGAAGGAGAGGACGTGCTCGAGGTGTGCCAGCTACACGCACAAGGGAAACACTTTCCTCAGGTTGCAAACAGAACCTTCACCGGTATATGGTAGGCCCGAATGCCCCTCAACGATTGGTGAGGCCAGAACAAGTACAGGCGATAGTAGATTGGGTGGCTGACAATGCCTCCAGTTCCTTCATTGTCTCCCTCCCGGTCCCTTGATGAAAGCTCAGAGTTGGCACATGAACCCCATGGCCATCTGTCTTTCACCTCAGCTCCTTGTAAATTAGCCAAGCAGTCTGAGCCCCAAGTCCTGAAAGAGACTCTTATGCTTTTTGATGACTCTCCTGGTGTGCTTTCCGTGGGCCATCCATATAACGCTGGAAGACATTGAGTGCACCGATGCCCAACCACTTCTGTTGCAGGATGAGGACACTAGCGCAGCACATCTCTGATGATGACAAAACACAGGTGCCAACTGCTGCAGCTTGCCTCAGTGTGCAGACTGACAAGGAGGGCAATGTGCTGACGACCAGCGCAGCACATCTCTGATGATGACAAAACACAGGTGCCAACTGCTGCAGCTTGCCTCAGTGTGCAGACTGACAAGGAGGGCAGTGGTGAAGGGTGGGTGGAAGATGATGTGGAGGATGATGAGGTCCTAGACCCCAAATGGAATGAGGGTCATGCGAGTGACGTGTGCAGTTTGGAGGAAGAGGTGGTGGTCGCACAGAGGCACCAGCACAGCAAAAGAGGAAGAAGGTTGCAAAAGCGGAGCGATCGTCCCCTAGACAGTAGGCCTGCTACTACCCACTGCACGCAGGGACCTAGCACACCAAGGGCAGCTCAAAGGCGTTCCCCTGTGTGGCAGTTCTTCAGACAATGTGCTGACGACAAGACACGAGTGGTTTGCAAGCTGTGCAATGATAGCCTGAGCCAGGGCATAAATGTTCTCAACCTGAGCACAACCCCCATGACCAGGCATCTAAATTCAAGGCACAAGCTGCATTGGAATAATTAACTCAAAATCCAAGAAAGCTCTCGACCTCCTCCTGCTTCCTCTTCTGCTGCTGCCTCGGCCTCTTCCTCCACCTCTACAATGACAGTGTCACCTGCCACCCAGCAAACAGACAATATGACAGCAACGCCACCATGTTTGCCACCGTCCCCAAGAATTTCCACATGGTCCCATGGAAGCTTACAGCTGTCCATCTCCCAAACACTGGAGAGAAAGAGGAAGTGCAATACAAAGGAGGATAACACCGCGCTAGACTATACAAAAGCACTAAGTAACCACAGCTGCAACCAAACAGTACTAACCATGTACTTCAAACACACTATTTTATAAACAACAGGTTGCGCTAAAATGACGGCAGATAGATACATATAGCATGCATCCAATAAATACGTGTAAATCATACAGTCCAAATAAACATAAATGGTGTAGATGAAAGTAGAGATGTAGATGTATGTTCACAGATATAGACCACCGTGTGATAGTTCAAATTCAGTAGTGATACCTCCACCTCACATCTAATAACTGCTTACCAGATGTAAGTGCATAAGCGCTTTGGCTGTACCCCAGCCCGGGTCCCCCCTGGGAATAAATATGACAATCTTGGGGTCCTGATGTAGCAGAGTTGGCTTGGGTGAACCACAGAGGTAGTGAAAAGGGCTAACCAGATCCGCCTCCCGGTGTTTGTGGGATAGCAGTCCAATAAGGTTCTCTACACCCCCAGGTAAAACTCACCACGGCACACAAAGAAAGAGAAGGTACTGATAGTGTGATAACGTTTCAGTGGATTTAATAGAATAAAAGTATTGCACTTACATCAGATAAAAACAACAAGGGCGTCCAAAAACATTAAGCCGGCCGGCTGTAGACTTCAAACACTCATGGCAGTGACGTCAGCGCATCTTCCCCGACGTATGTTTCATCTACCGAGACATAGTCATGGGGCTGGAAGACACACCGCTAACACACTGCCGAATATATGTAAACAGAACAGGAAACAGGAAGGTGACGAACCTTCATCTTAACTAAGGGCAAATCTGCCAGCAACTGAAGGTGACAATTTAAATGTGATAATGTATAGATGAGTATGCGATGATTAGCACTACCCAACGAAAGAGAAAAAAGAGAAAAAAATCAAAAGAGAAATAAACACACACCGCATTAAACAATTGTATGTTAAATTTCAGCCAATGTAATGTAAAAAAGCCAATGTAAAAAAAAAAAAAAAATTTAAATCAAGTGTATCTTACTTAAGGTCACCAATATGGGTCATAATCCCACATGGTATATTACGACATATTTTGTGTTAGGTGAAATGCAACAAAAAATTAATGACATAATATATTCCCGAGGTGTATTGTACCTGAAGGTGCCATGCCACTGGCATGTGCAATAATAATGTGCAAAACAGGCGAAGAGTATGTGTGCGAATATGAATTCTCTACCCATGAATTATATATGATTAAACACGCAAAATAGTGGACGTGTGCCCTGGGAGCTCCGACCGAGCAAGGCGCAATCTGTGGCAATCCATCAAGAGGAGAGGGTGGCGAACAAAACAACCACTATATCTAAACTACCCTCTCCACCAGCTACAAATAGAGCCCAGGATCGAGTAGATCGGCGGCCGCGGTCCAGGCACCAGAAAATCGAGGCCGCGGCTTTTGTGGCCTACTGGTGCCGGACCGCACGGCGTGGTTCTTAGTGAGCCAACCCTCCATCCGCCAGCAGACCCCAATAAAGCATCCTTCGAGGCCTATACCCTAACAATGGAAATTAGATAAAGGGGGAGAAAAAGCATCGAGAAGACTTGAGGAGAAAAACAGGCCGCCGCCAGGGCACATCCGAGAGGAGATCCGGCCTCCAGAGGATCCAACAGCAGACCCCAGAGCTGCAGAGTCGGGTGAGAGAAAGTGGGGATTTACACCCTAGACCCCCCCTCCTTAACACAACATCCCCGGGAATAAAAGTGGGAGCCTGGATCCTGTTAGAGGGGGATGAACAGAGGCCGCGGTTTCATCCGCCGCAAGTGAAGCAGACCCATTTCCAACCACAAGCCCATCCACATCTGGAGACCTCCAGGGGTCAATCCAGGGACTAGGAGGACCACCACAAACCCAGCGGAGGTGATCGATACCACTCGCTTGGGCGCAGGTGCTTAATTTACGCTGCGGCTTCACTTGAGGCCTAGGCCGACGCCATCTCGGTACACCCAGCACTTCCGCCCGACCTCTGGAAAATCTCATAGAGGCCTCAAATTAGGACTTGAATGTGCCCATTTTACAGCATTCCCATTAGTAAGCACACAGGGGATATCAAGAATCCTGCTCAAAGACCACTCTGACTGGAACTCTTTGCGGCCTACCAACGGCAGCCATCTTGCAAGGCCTTATTAGTACACCGTCACTCAACATCACTAATATTCACTACAAATTGACTACTCCAGAAATCAACAGAATCTCTCTCTGATTACATGGCTAATATGTAACAGTCCACCTACCAGGGGGGAGAAGAGTACTCAGCATATAAGATGACAGACACATGAAACCCCAGACTTAGGACCCATTTCTCCATCTTTGGCTCTACAATAGTTCAATTAATACCGGGGGCCACGTCGTTTTCTTCCCTGAGATACAGAAGGTTACATGGGCAAGATTGGCTTCCAGAAACAAACATATAGGGGATATAATTCGCTACCACAACTTCAACCTACTCAGCTCATGGAGTGCTACCTACTAAGGCCACAATCCCCGGCCTCAAACAACACGGCAGACCCACAGGACCCCGCCGACATCCCAATTACGACCGAAGGTATGTCGCAGTCAAAAGCCACACTATCACCCTCAGATTCATCCCCTACAGTCACTGTAGCAGTTTTGGATATGAAATTACAGACCCTATTACAAGATCTGACCCATAACATCACCAGAGAAATGGGGAAGATAGCTCAAGAACTTAGGGGAGAGATAGACAAACTGGGAGAACGCACTGACACCTTAGAAAATAAATTTGATGAACTTGTGCAATATGTACATGTACTAGAAGAATACAATGCCTCCCTGAAACATACAGTTTCTCAGCTCCAACTCCAACAGGAAGACCTGGGGAACAGAGAACGCAGGCAGAACCTAAGAATCCGTGGGGTCCCTGAAACGGTCAGTGATAAAGAAATTCGACCTTACTTCTTGGGGCTTTTTGTTACTCTGGCCCCCCACATCCCAGATATAGATTGGCGACTGGACAGGGCTCATAGGTCCCTAGCACCAAAGCCTCCCCAAGGATCAAACCCCAGGGATATCATAGTTCGCTTCCATTTTTATGAAAGTAAAGAGGCCTTGACCATAGCAACATGCAACAAATCTCGTATCGACTTTAAAGGCAACAGGATCCAGATTTTCGGAGATCTCTCTCCCATAACCTTGGCTAAAAGACACAATCTTCGACCTATCACCATGCATTTACAAAACCACCAGATGTCCTACCGCTGGGGATTTCCCTTCCGCCTCTCAGCCTCTAAAGATGGAGTTCAGTACTCCATAAGAGACCTACATGAATGCGAACATTTCCTGCGTAACCTGTGACTGCCACTTATTCCTGAAGGAGAGCTTCAACCACCCCCTCTGAACGTGAGACCTCCTCAGATGCCAGCTAGGATCTGGACACCAGTGCGCCAGAGATCTCAAAGATCCTCATCTACTCCCCAAAGATCAAGTTCTTCAAGATTTCCAACCTAATAATTTCATCCCCTTGAAGGATCCTTTGCATTTTCATGGCTGAACAATATTCAGTTCATCTGTGCTTTGACCCGGAAGCCCTAATACTCTAATTATCTCAGGGGCCATCCTATGAAGATCATAGGAGGTTTTTTTTTTTTTTTTGTTTTTTTTTTGAGAAGTCGGATCCCCTACTCCCCTTCTCCTCTACCCCCTGGTAACGAATTTGGGTATGTTTGTGCGACCGGCGTTGCTCCCCTTGAAATCCTTGGGCGGCTGTCCAGGATCCCTGAGGATTTTTTTGCCCTCAGGCCTTTCACAATTTTTTTTTTGTTTTTTCATGTTACATATTCTAAATGTGTTCCATCTTCAACCTACAGTTCTAGTTCGAATTACTTTGTTTATATGGTACAGAGGCAGTATGCAGACAAACATAGATCAATTCTGTATAAGATTCTTTTTCATAGTACCCAGTCTATATGTTCCAAGGTCATACTCATGTATTCTCTATGTCCAGGTAATGTCAGCAGTGTATAACTGTACAAGTCATGGCTCTTAAGATTTATTCTTGTAATGTTAAGGGTCTGAGTTCCATTCAAAAGCGCTGCTTGGCCTTGAGGGAATTTAAATCCTCAGGTGCGGACGTGATTATGGTTCAGGAGACCCATTTTAAAACAGATAACCCCTTTAAGTTCACGGCCAAACAATTTCCTACAACTTTTGTGGCCTCTGATCCCTCAGGGAAGGCCAGAGTCGCGATTCTAATCAAGCGTTCCAGTAACATCAATATTACATCTTCATTTTTAGATCCACAAGGTAGATTTATACTCCTGAACTGTACTCACCTACGTACGCACTTTACCTTGGCTAATATTTATGCCCCCAACTCGGGACAAATAGGTTTCCTCACAAAAGTTTTTGACAAACTACAATCATATTCACAGCCCTTTATGATACTAGGTGGGGATTTTAATATGTGTATGTCATCAACTAGAGACAGATTTGCCCTCTTTCAGCTTACCCCCCCGAACAAGCTCAGAAATTATTAACTTCATTCCGCAAACTGATTAGATCTCATAATCTTTTCGACACGTGGAGGATACAGCACCCGGTAGGCAAACAATACACTTTTTATTCTCCCCCACATAAAGTGTACACCAGGCTAGACCATTTTTTTGTCACTGCTCCACTGCTCCCCGCAGTAGTCTCCTCAGAGATAAACTCCATAACGTGGTCCGATCACGTGCCTATCACTCTTGACCTGGGCCTCTCAGCTCCAACCCCTAGGACATGTCACTGGCGCCTTAATGAAACATTGTTAAGGGTACCCGAAACTAGGAACGAATTGCAACAGAAAATATCAGAATTTTTCCAACTAAATCAGTCACAGAAGTTTCCACTTTGTGGGAGGCCCATAAAGCTTCCTTTAGAGGGGAGGAATGTATTTCAATGAGTTCACGTTTAAAACGAGACTCAAACAGGTTGAAATCGGAACTCTTGGCACGGTTGCGCACGGCTGAACAAAAATTATTATTACAAGCACCTACCATTGAACGTTTGAGAAACGTTGTTGGGGTGCACAACCGCATCAAGTCGTTAGATATGAGCAAAATTTCTAAATCAATAATATGGTCTAAACAAAGGTTTTATGAGTATGCTAATAAGACTCACAAAATGCTTGTTCAAAAGCTCAAACCTCGGCCACATATGACAATTCCAGATCATTTATTACAGTCAGATGGCACACCAACTCATTGTCCCCAAAAAATGTCTCAGGTTTTTGGTACCTATTACAAAGATTTGTACAATTGTCTGAGTAAGGACCCTGCTTTTATATTCACACAAGAAAAATATGATTCTTTTATGTCCACTTTACAACTCCCTAAAATATCCCCGTAACAACGTACCCAATTAAATGCACCTATCACCTCCGAGGAACTAGCAGAGGTAATAAAACACCTACCTGCAGGGGCGTGGCTGGCTGCGGACTGTGATGGCCGCCTAATCTCACAGCTCTGCTCAGCCCGGGACATCCAGCAACTTTAAGAGCAGGCTAATGCTACAAATCACCCCTTAATTCGACACTCTAATCCGCCGGTAGTGTCAGGCGTCGGTCGGTGCGGGGACGTCCATCCACAAAATAATGGAGACGATCAAGGAGCCTCCACTATCCACGTAAATTAACCCATGCAACAATGCCCCTATAAAATCCCTCAACATTTCACCTGTATTTTCTTAGTATAAAAAGAACACACTTATATTTTCGTCCCAGGAATGAGTCTGTTAACATGTTTAGAAACATTATCCATGGTTTTTGGACTCTGTAAAAAACCCCTGTTACTCAACCACACGGTAGACTGACATTATTTACT
>BLSH010338247.1:270946-290750 GCA_018402905.1 Glandirana rugosa | reverse complement strand
GTTGACCTTATCCATTGAAAATCAGAGGCACGACTGACTGTTTACATACGGTGGATTCTTATCCACTGCCTGAGCACCCTAACACACCTTTTCTCTTCATTTCCAATGATTGTTTCCTGCTCCTTATCCACTAGTGTAATATAGTTTTAATCTACTAGTATTCTGTATTCTGGGCCTCCCGCACGGTGTGGTTTCCGCAATGGTTGGTTGGACCGCTGTACACTTACTGACACAGTATGTTCCCTCTGGGGTGTCGGTGTTGGGCGGTGCAACTCGGACCGCACCGTGTGATGGGCTTTTGGTACCTATGTTTGATTGTTTGCTCAATGATCAGTTACGTTACTGGATGTGCAACTAGTTGCAAATACTTATGTACAGCCCTTACTGTGCTTTAATGTTGTACGTTTCTTCTCTTATGTACCTGTGGAAAACTTAATAAAAGACTATTGGGAAAAAAAAAAAAAAAAAAAACACCTACCTGCACATAAATCCCATGGTCCTGACGGACTTACATACTCGTATTACAAAACTTTTTTACCAACTTTAGTGCCACATTTATTGAAATTGTATGCCTCCTTACAAGCAGGTATCATCCTTCACACTCAATTTCTTAACGCATTTATAACGGTGCTGCCTAAACCAGGCAAGGACCCCTCCTACCCTGACAATTATCGCCCTATAGCTCTAATAAACTCAGATTACAAAATATTCACGAAGATCCTCGCTAATAGATTGTCCTCTATTCTACCGTATCTGATACATAAAGACCAAGTGGGATTTGTCCCAACAAGACACGCAGGAGACAATACAAGAAGGATGATTGACCTTATAGACCTCTTGACCAAGACTAAAAACCCAGCCATTGTCTTAAGCTTAGATGCCCAAAAGGCTTTTGACCGTCTAAGTTGGCCATTCATGTTCGCAGTTTTACAACAGCATGGCTTGTCAGGTTCTTTTATTAGGTCTTTACAGGCATTATATTCAACACCCACATCTCAAGTACAGCTGTCTTCTCACCTGTCGCAGGCGTTCCCCCTAAGGAATGGTACCAGACAGGGTTGCCCCCTATCACCCCTACTTTTTATTCTCAGCCTCTAACCTTTGTCGGTAGCTATAAGAGCTCAATCGGACATTCGGGGGGTGCGGCTGCGACAATGAGAGTACAAGCTATCCCTTTTTGCTGACGACATTTTGTTGACTCTAACACACCCTCATACCTCACTACCTTCCTTGCATAAACTTTTGGCATCCTTTGGCTCTATTTCTGGATTTAAGGTCAACCCTTCCAAAACAGAAGCTCTACCCATAAATATACCACAAGCCCAACTGGACCCCTTACAGACTAAATATAAATACCAATGGTGTACTAGGTCACTCAAATACTTAGGTATACATCTTACCCCCATGTATTTTACACTATATTCAGCAAACTTTCCCCCCCTCTTTGCTGACATCAACCGCCTTTTAACCCAAGGGTCCGCTCTCCCACTCTCTTTACTTGGGCGAGTTAATGTCTTAAAAATGTCAATCCTTCCCAAATTACTCTATTTATACGAAACTCTTCCTGTTTCCATCCCATTGTCTCAACTTAAAGCACTTTAAAGGAAATGTATGCGCTTCATATGGAATAACACCTCTCATCGCATTGCAGCTTCCGTAGTAATGGCCCTTAAACACAGGGGAGGGTTGGGAGTATTATGCATCTCATTTACGAGCACTTACCTCATGGACATCTAGAAAAGCCCCAAGCAGATGGGCTGAAATCGAAATGAGTATTACCACCCCTGTGCACCCTTGTTATATGATCTGGCCTTCATCAGATAAATATTTATCTCACTTAAAAACATTATGCCTAGGGCCCATGCTCTTTACCCTATCAATTTGGAACAAATGCTCTAAACGTTTCTCTCTCTCATCCCCTTGTCCACCCCTCACAAATGTCCTCTTCAACCCAGATATCCCAGACAGCCTATCATATGACCGAATGCTACCTTGGACTGAAGCAGGGATTTTTCAATTACGCCATCTAGTTAATCCAATATCGCTTGAGCTGATGTCTTTTTCGGATCTACAAACTAAATACAGCATTCCTAATACACATATACTATGTTATTTACAAATCAAGCACTTTTTCTCCTACAAGTCTCCGTCTTTAACACTTAATAAACCCACTGACTTTGAACAACTATGTGCCAAGGGCCCATGTGAGCCCAGATAGATTTCATCCATCTATAAAATATTTCATGAAAGTATCCCAATAACTAATATATCTCATAGTTATATGAAGAAATGGGAATATGTTTTGGGAAGGCCTATATCCTTGGTAGACTGGGGGAAAATCTATGATTCGACTTCCAAAGTTTCTAGATGTGTAGTTCAGAAGGGGACGGCAGTTAAGATACTTTATTTCTGGTATAGAACCCCAGATATTCTACATGCGCGTCATCGGGAGACGTCAAATCTCTGCTGGAGATGCGATAAAGACGTAGGAACTCAGCTTCATATATTTTGGGACTGTCCTCTCATACAACAGTTTTGGAATCAGATTCAGGAGGTATTGCACACACTATTTCACATCAATGTACCTCTAAATCCTCTACATTACATATTAGGACTCCCAATAACAGATCTCATTAAGACCGCAAGGAGGCTCACATCTTTTATTCTATTAGCAGCAAAAAGGGTTATACCCCGATGCTGGCTCTCTACTTCCCCCCCATCTTTTGCTCAGTTTCTTTCCACTCTGGCGGAGATACGCAGGATGGAACATCTGGCAGCAATGGTTGACGACTCCATGGCATGTTTCTCTAAGATTTGGGAGGTGTGGGATACATCTCAAAACTCCTCGGAGTCAAATTGCCCACTATAATAAGAGCACAATAAAAGTGTCTTAAAACCATATGATACTATGGCGTTAGTGCTTCACAGACCTTGGAACCCTTTTACATTTTTTTGTTTTATTTTGTTTTTGTTTTTCTTTCCTAAAACATACTCAGGAGCGAAATGAGCTATATTGTCTCTGTTAACTTTGTTTTTGAATATATAGTTTGATCTGCCATGCTCTCTTTATTTGTTCCAATGTTATATTATACTTGAACAATTGCATTCAGTTCTGATTCTGTTATGGAAATAACTTAGCCCATAGACGTGTTTCCTATTTGCATTAATGTTTCCCACACAGGATTAGTACTGTTACATTGATTTATGGGAATACTATATAAACGTCTGTATTGTTGTTTTCTTGAAAATACTATAAATAAACAATTTTAAAAAAAAAACACGTAAAATATAATTGTATGGTTTGTCACTGAACTGCTTCACAAAACCTATATGTCCATTTACCCAAACACATGTATACAAAACATCTACTTAAAAAAAAAAAAAAAAATTCAAAATCATGACCTTCTATGAATTATCAATAAAAGCGTTAACATCCACTTCCACATTTAAACCAGCAGGATTAAAGCAACCCACCCTATAAATCCAAGACATTTCGAGTTTCGAGATTCCCCTAATCAGAGGACTCCCCCTCCAATGGGGTTTGAACCTATCGATGCCTAGGAATAAGGTGCCGGAGGGGTCTCTATTGTGAACCTCACGATAGTGTCTAGACACTGAGTGGTTTCTAAAGCCCTTCATAATATTGGTGACGTGTTTGTTAAGTCTAACCTGAAGGGGCCTTTTGGTTCTCCCAATATACTGTAATTTGCATGGACATTGGATAAGGTAGACCACGCATTTGGTGGAACATGTAATAAAGGGCCTAATGGTAAATTTGCGTCCAAACGCTGTGGACACAAATCTATCCATTTTTCTCCCTCTCAAATTATTAAACAAACAGACCCTACATCTGTTACATTTAAAAAAACCTGTGAGATTGTGGAAAAAGATGGATTGGAGGATCTAAAACATGACGGGCAATCCTGGATCTTATAGTAGGGGCTCCTCGAAAGACCACAGAGGGTTTCTCAGGTAGTATATCTGATAGAACTCTATCATTTTTTAAAATATGCCAATAACGAGAAATGATATGCTTAATTCTGGAGGCCTGGCAGGAATAGGTTGTAATGAAAGGATTCTAAACTTTCGAGTCATTCCTAATTGCTCGGGATGGATCGGTTCCGAGTATAAGCCCCCTTTCCATGTGGGAGACTTCATTAGCCACAGTCCGAAGTAGTTCCCCATCATAACCCTTCTCCAGGAATCTTTGTATCAAAACTTCTGACTGCTCAAGGAACTTATGATGACCTGAACAGTTACAACGTAACCTGATCAGTTGACTCTTAGGCACTCCCTATAGCCAGGGGGTGTGGGGGCAGCTAGTAAGGGGGATAAAGGAGTTGCGATCCGTTGATTTGAAAAAAGTGGAAGTGGTAAACCCACTTCCTTGGACCCTAATATTAAGATCCAAAAATTGTATCTCGGTTTGGCTGGCCTCATATGAGAAAAATATGCCCCTCTTGTTAGAGTTGAAGACCTCAAAAAAGGATATCAGGTCTGCCTTATCCCCCTCCCAGAGGAGGAGGACATTGTCTATGTATCTTACCCAAAGGGCTAACTGAGCCTTGCTCATACAATAGACAATGTCCTCCTCCCACTGGGCCATAAATAAATTTGCAACCCCATTACTAGACAGGTTAATAATCCATCTCAATATGTGCACTCAGGTTTGAGAAATGCTTCCCTTTTAAACCCGCCTGGGTCATTACCTTCATCCCTGAAGGTTTTCAGGGATGTGACCTTGAGGGATTTGGACTCCATGAATTTTAAAAAGAATAACTCTAGACAAAAAACATTGTGAAGGCCTAGATTCCTTGTGTGAAAATAAAAGTTTGGTTATATGGCCAGCTGAGAAAGGGGGGGTATAGTCGTCCTAGATCAGAAGGACTATTAGGCGGAGATGTATAGGATCTTAGATGATCAGACCACCTATAAAATATTGGCAGCCAACCCCACTAAGGCCTTTAAGAGGACTTTGACTAAGATTGTTAATGAAGGTAAGAAGTCGGGGATCCTGGATAAAAATGAAAGTTCATTTTTGGTTCACAAAGCCCCTAGGATCCCGATCCTGTACTATCTGCCTAAGGTTCATAAGAATCCGACTTGCCCCCCGGGACGTCCTATAGTGAGTTGAATTGACTCACTGACGTCCCGGGTGGGCAAGTATATAGACTTCTTCCTTCAACCTTTGGTTAAGTCCATGCCTTCCTTCCTAAAGGATTCCAAGGACGTGATTAACATCCTGTCCATTTTAACTCCTGATAGGGGTGTGTGGTTGGTCACGGCTGGCGTGACTTCACTCTACACCGTGATCCCACGCGTACTTGGCATCGGAGCGGTAAAACATTTTTTTGGAGCGGGACTCTGGATTACCTCGGAAACAAATTGAGTTCATGATTTAAATGTGGAAGTGGATGTTAACGCTTTTATTGATAATTCATAGAAGTTCATGATTTTGAATTTTTTTTTTTTTTTAAGTAGATGTTTTGTATACATGTGTTTGGGTAAATGGACATATAGGTTTTGTGAAGCAGTTCAGTGATGAACCATACAATTATATTTTACGTGTTTAATCATATATAATTCATGGGTAGAGAATTAATATTCGCACACATACTCTTCGCCTGTTTTGCACATTATTATTGCACATACCAGTGGCATTGCACCTTCAGGTACAATACACATCGGGAATATATTATGTCATTTATTTTTTGTTGCATTTCACCTAACACAAAATATGTCGTAATATACCATGTGGGAATGTGGGATTATGAGCCATATGGGTGACCTTAAGTAAGATACACTTGATTTAAATTGTTAAATTTTTTTTTTATATTGGCTTTTTTACATTACATTGGCTGAAATTTAACATGCGATTGTTTAATGCGGTGTGTGTTTATTTCTTTTTTGATTTTTTTCTCTTTCGTTGGGTAGTGCTAATCATCGCATACTCATCTATACATTAACACATTTAAATTGTCACCTTTAGTTGCTGGCAGATTTGCCCTTAGTTAAGATGAAGGCTCGCCACCTTCCTGTTTCCTGTTCTGTTTACATATATTCGGCAGTGTGTTAGCGGCGTGTCTTCCAGCCCCATGACTATGTCTCAGTGGATGAAACGTACGCCAGGGAAGACGCGCTGACGTCACTGCCATTGAGTGTTTGAAGTCTACAGCCGGCCGGCTTAATGCTTTTGGATGCCCTTGTTGTTTTTATCTGATGTAAGTGCAATATTTTTATTTTATTAAATCCACTGAAACGTTATCACACTATCAGTACCTTCTCTTTCTTTGTGTGCCGTGGTGAGTTTTACCTGGGGGTGTAGAGAACCTTATTGGACTGCTATCCCACAAATGCCGGGAGGCGGATCCGGTTAGCCCTTTTCACTACCTCTGTGGTTCACCCAAGCCAACTCTGCTACATCAGGACCTCAAGATTGTCATATTTATCCCCAGGGGGGACCCGGGCAGGGGTATAGCCAAAGCGCTTATGCGCTTACATCTGGTAAGCAGTTATTAGATGTGAGGTGGAGGTATCACTTCTGAATTTGAACTATCACACGGTGGTCTATATCTGTGAAGATACAGCTACATCTCTACTTTCATCTACACCTTTTATGTTTATTTGGACTGTATGATTTACACGTATTTATTGGATGCATGCTATATGTATCTATCTGCTGTCATTTTAGCGCAACCTGTTGTTTATAAAATAGAAAGAGGAAGTACCCCCCCACCCACCCGCGATCCCTGGCCCTGAATGGCAGCATTTCAAAATTCCTAGCCTTTGAAATGCTGTCATTCCGTCTGGTGGACACGGACAGTTTCAAAAACCTGATGGCGGCGGCTGTCCCACAGTACATAGTTCCCAGCCGCCACTACTTTTCCAGGTGAGCCATCCCTTCCCTGCACAAGCAAGTCGGGGACAAGATCAAGTGTGCACTGCTCAACGCCATCTGTGGCAAGGTTCACATAACCACTGATACATGGACCCGTAAGCACGGGTAGGGACGCTATATCTCGGTAACTGCACACTGGGCAAATGTAGTGGCGGGTGGGCATGAGCCGGCTAGCCATTTGGCGCATGTCCTTCCACCACCGAGGATTGCAGGGCATTTCTCTTTGCCTCCTGTTGCCTCCTACTGCGCTTCCTCCTCCTCGACCACCTACTCATCCACTCAGCGTAACACCTTCACCACCAACATCAGCACATCCAGGGGGAAACGACAGAAGGCTGTTTTAAAACTGATATGTTTGGGGGATAAACCCCACACTGCGCAGGAGCTGTGGATGGGCATTGAACAACAGACCAATGAGTGAAATCTCGTAGCGGCTCTGGGCCGAGCCGGTTTGACGCACATCCCTTGCCTGACGCATGTGCTGAATTTGGTGGTACAGAATTTTCTAAAAAACTACCCGGATATGTCAGAGCTGCTGCATAAAGTGCGGGCCGTCTGTGCGCACTTTCGGCGTTCTCACCCTGCTGCTGCTCGCCTGTCTGTGCTGCAGCCGAACTTGGGCCTTCCCGCTCACCGCCTCATATGCGACGTGGAACTCCACCTTGCACATGCTGGAGAGACTGTGCGAGCAGCAGCAGGCAATAGTGGAGTTTCAGCTGCAGCATGCACGGGTCAGTCACTCTGCGGAACAGCAACACTTCACCATCAACGAGTGGGCCTCCATGCGAGACCTGTGTAGCGTTTTGCGGTGTTTTGAGTATTCCACCAACATGGCCAGTGCCAATGACGCTGTTCTCAGCGTTACTATCCCACTTCTATGTCACCTTGAAAAAACACTTCGGGCCATGATGGAAGAGGATGTGGCACAGGAGAATGAAGAGGAGGAAGAGGGGTCATATCCACGGTTATCAGGCCAGTCATTCGCAAGTGGCTCGGAGGGTGGGTTCCTGCATCAGCATGGGCCAGGTTAAAAATATTCAAGCCAGGGCACAGTTCTGGAGGACGAGGAGGATGAGAAAGATGATGAGGAGGAGGGATCGCAGCAGGGTGGCACCCAACGCAGCTCGTGGGCATCACTGGAGCGTGGCTGGGGGGATACAGAGGACACTGATGATATACCTCCCACAGAGGACAGCTTGTCTTTGCCTCTGGGTAGCCTGGCACACATGGCCGACTACATGCTGCAGTGCCTGCGCAACGACAGCCGAGTTGCCCACATTGTAACTTCTTCTGATTACTGGGTGGCCACCCTGCTGGATCCCTGTTACAAGGACAACGTGCCGCCCTTAATTCCCTCACTGGAGCGTGAGAGGAAGATGCACGACTACAAGCACACACTGGTAACGCAGCTGTGCCACCGCCAGCACCTCAGAAGGCAGGGTTAGCATGGCCGAAATGTGGCAAAGCTTTGTCAGCAGCCCGCCACAACAAACAGCACCACCAGCCGATAGACAACGTCTTAGCAGGAGGCAGCATTTCAGCAACATGGTGCAAGAGTATGTGTGCACACGCCTACACGTACTGACTGATGGGTCTGCCCCATTCAACTTCTGGGTCTCCAAATTGGCCACATGGCCTGAGCTTGCCCTTTATGCCTTGGAGGTGCTGGCCTGCTCTGCAGCCAGTGTATTGTCTGAACGTGTGTTTAGCACAGCAGGAGGCGTTATCACATACAAGCACAGCCGCCTGTCCACAACCAACGTGGACAAGCTAACCTTTATTAAAATGAACCAGGCATGGATCCCACAAGACTTGTCTGTACCTTGTGCAGAATAAACATTTAGACCGGACTCAAACAGCCATTCGTATACTTGTTTTTTGAATAGGCCTCAAATTTTGGGGGCTACCCCAATTATAAACAAACAAAAAAAAACAGTGTTGGCTACCTCCTCCTCCTCGACCACCGCCACTTCCACCTGCACTGCCACGGTCACGGCCTAGTCAACCTCTAGGCTCCTACTCCACATCCTCCCCCCCTTCCCATTTTTTTTTATTTGATTTTAATTTATTTTCCCTATCCCCATTTTTTGTAGGGCAAACTCTTACCCCAATTTTACTTCCTTTTGCAGCCCTCTAGCACTTGCCAGGACTTTGTTACAGCCATTTTTGTGCCTAAAAGTTCGGATCCCCATTGACTTCAATGGGGTTCGGGGTCCGGGATAAAGAACCCGGACTTTTTCCCAAAGTTTGTTCAGACCCTCCGAATGTCCAGGTGTTCGCTCAACTCTAACGGTAATCTGTCCCTCACACCAGCAGCAGGAACATCTCCCTATACTATTATGAGATGATTTTATAATGGTAATCTGTCCCTCACAGCAGCAGCAGGAACCTCTCCCTATACTAGTATGAGATGATTTTATAACGCTAATCTATCCCTCACACCAGCAGCAGGAACCTCTCCCTATACTAGCATGAGATGATTTTATAACGCTAATCTATCCCTCACACCATGTGCAGGAACCTCTCCCTATATACTACTATGAGATGATTTTATAACGCTAATCTATCCCTCACACCAGGTGCAGGAACCTCTCGCTATACTAGTATGAGATGATTTTATAACGCTAATCTATCCCTCACACCATCGGCAGGAACCTCTCCCTATTCCAGTATGAGATGATTTTATAACGGTAATCTATCCCTCACACCAGCAGCAGGAACCTCTCCCTATACCAGTATGAGATGATTTTATAACGGTAATCTGTCCCTCACAGCAGTAGCAGGAACCTCTCCCTATACCAGTATGAGATGATTCTATAACGCTAATCTATCCCTCACAGCAGCGGCAGCATCCTCTTCCTACACTAGCCTGAGAGCATGTGACATGCAGTGCTACATGACTCCAGTTCATATCGAGGCTGGGTCACATGATGTACTGGCCAATCACAGCCATGCCATTAGTATGCATGGCTGTAATGGCTTCTAAGGGCAATCAAGTGAAATGCTTTTTGATTGGCTGCCCTGCAGCTATTCAAAAGGCGCGAAAGCATTCCCAAACCCCGAACCTGGACTTTTTCTCAAATGTCTGGGTTCGGGACTAGGACACCCTAAAGTCCGATACGGACCCGAACTTTACAGTCCAGGTTCGCTCAACTCTACTCATTAGCAAGTACCGGAACACACTTGGTTCCCCCCGGTGTCATCAGGAACAGCCAGTAGGCACTTTAGCAGCCAGTTTGAAGCCCACGAGACGCAGGCCTCAGAATCCAAGATGGCATCCGCATCGCAGCTCCTGGCCCCAGCTCGTCTCACACACCTACAGACAGCCTCCCCAGCTCCTTCTCTAACCATGGGGTCACAAGTGAGTATTCCCCCCAGGCACAATATCTCTGTCCTCCACGGAATCATTAATTAACCAAGCGCTGGAGGAAATGGGACTCTCACCCATGGGCACAGGCCCTCCTCAGTCTCATACACCACTACAGCCCAGGGATGTGGGCCTATCTCATCAGGGGTCAGTCTCTGATCTCTTCTCTAAATTTGCAGAACTACTGGACAGAGGGCTCCAAAACACTGCTAACAAAATTACTAAGGACATCAAAGCAGATCTGCTGACCATAGGTACGCGCATAGAGACAATTGAAAACAAACTTGAATCCACCATCTCCAGAACGAACCAAAATATGGACCATCCAAGACCTTCAATCACAATTGGAAACCGCATTGTCTAAAATAGACGACTTAGAAAATAGGAACAGAAGGTATAAATTTGGGGTTCTGGGAATCCCAGAATCCTATAAAGATGTTTCTGAAACAATATGCTCACTTATTAAATAATTGATTTCAGACATTCCACAACATGGACTCGAGCTAGATAGAGCCAGGGCCACGAGATCCAAATCTTTGCAGATTTATCACCCTCTACCATACACAAACATAGAGCTCTCAAGCCTTTGCTCTCAATCCTGACAGAGAAGGAAATAAGGTACTGGTGACTCTTCCTGTTTCAACTCAAACTCCTTTTCAAAGGGAAAATATATACCTTTGCTACATTTGCAGAGGGCAAGAAGCTACTTCTGCAACTGGGCCTCATCCATCAAGATCCACTACAATCAACTCCCGGCTCCATGTTGACCTCCTCAAAACGTCAATTTCCCTCCAGCCCACTAACTCCAGTCTGGGAAAAATCCAAAACCAAAAAATCTAAGGAAGCTTGCCCCCCCAGTGATGGTCAATCTATTATCTCTATGCAACCCCGCTTTGAACTCTGGTTCGCTCACCAGACTTGGTCAGATTCTGTTGTTTGGACTGACTTTTGACTGTGTGACTGTATGAGAACTCAACTGAGGTTTGATTTGATTGGGTACTTACCACACCAACTTGTATGGGCCAATGCTCCATTTTTTTGTTGTTTTAAGCTTTGGTCACTCGAGATGGAGAGCAAACTAGCCCCTTCCTTGACCCACCCTGTCCCCTGGTCCTCTCTCCATCCCACTTTCCCCCTTCCCCCTGCCTATCCTACCCCACCTGCCTGTTCATACAGGCTGATATTTGTACTGGTTTTTGATATAGGAATATATCTAAGTTTAAATGTTCCCTTTATTCTATGTAATGTGCAGTTATGTGTGTCTTCACTTTATACATTTTTTTTTCCTTGCAGTTTTTTTTTAAGAGGTGCCATGTCGCTGGAGAGGCACTCATGCCCCTCCTTCTGTCCCAAAAATTCGGTATTTGACCCTCTTCTGGCTTATTAACCTTATACGTTAACGGTGGAGGAAAGTCTTCCCTCTCACCGTTGGGAGGCACTGTGGCCTCTCACTGTACCACTCTACTCTCTCTCTACTTAATTCTGCCTTTTGCTTTTATCTAATTATATTTTTCTTATAATGTTCAGCCCAGAGAACCTGTCAGGGATCTCAGAAGCAAACCCCAAAAACCCGAAGCACACCAAATTACTGCACCCCACTACTGGGCAACATGAGGTAAGTGTCTCTTGGATTTTGGCTAGTTCCTATCATCTGCTCCATGGCTAACACACCAACCAACCCTCCCCAGTTGCGGGTAATTTCTTACCATGCCCAGGGCCTCAATTCCCAAATTAAAAGGCGTAAAGCACTTCAACAATTTCAATCCCACAAAATAGATATTGCATCCTTCTACATGTCAAATGTGGAAGATAAAACCAAAGGGGTCTCCATCCTTTTTTTCCGTAGGTGCCACTTCTCTCCCATATCTGAATATAAAGATACAGAGGGCAGGTATATATTAGTAAAGGGGACTATAGATGAACAAATGTACACGTTTGTTTCATATTATGCCCCCAATAAAAAACAACTTGGATTTTTCCAAACAAGGTGTAATACCCTCTCACCTATGCTATAGGGGACAGTGATATTTGGGGGAGACTACAGTATCGCTTTTGATACTGGTCTTGATACATCTCGTCCATTTGGGAAACGACTCACACAGCCCACTAAACAAAGTCTGTGTGTCACTAAAGTACTATATCAACACAGTTTGGTGGATATTTGGAGAGCGATCAACCCAGCAATGCGCAATTACACGCACTACTCCAGCCCACGCAACTCCTTTGCCAGAATAGATCATATTCTGGTGGCCACCGTTTCGGTCCCTCTAGCCACTAAGTCGTATATTAGAGACTCTACCTGGTCAGATCATGCCATGGCATTTCTGTCCCTACAACGTCCAACCAACCCAATGCCCAACGATGAAAACTCAATGAATCCCTCCTCAATGACCCAATCAGAAAGTCAGAAATAGATGAGGCAATTAATGACTATTTCCAAAATAATGATACCCCTGAAATAACCCCTTTGTGCTTATGGGTAGCCCATAAAGTCATGATAAGAGGGAAGATCATCCAAGTAGCATCGCAGATTAGTAGATCCAAGAGAGCTAGCAAAGAAAAATTAGAACGGGAATTTACCATCCTTTCTAAGAAACATAGATTAAATCCACAGTCAGTCCCAATAGATAGTCTAGTGCGGCACTAAATCTAGCCGTACTGTCTAAGGTGGAAAAATGGCTCTGCTGGAACAGAGCAAAGTTTTACTGCCAGAGTGATAATATTGGCCCCATGCTGGTCCATAGACTGACCCCAAATATAAGATCCTTCGCTCTCCCTAAAATTAGGAACCTTATCTCAGAACCCCCAGCGTATTATGGGCGAGTTCCATAACTTCTATAAAAAATTATACAGCACTAAGGCACAACCACCTCATTCTGCAATAAACAGCTTTCTCAACAATATCAAATTGCCCAAATTGTCGGACGATCACACCCAGCTATTAGAGGCCCCTATCTCAACTGAAGAGGTATGCTCCACTATCAAAAAACTGAAATCCCACACTGCACCAGTACAGGATGGCTTCTCTGTCCCATACTACAAAACATTCTCTGCTACACTAGCTCTCTATCTGGCCCGATTCTTTAACGCATTGAGGAAGGGGAATCCTTTAGACAAATCCCAAAACACAGCGTATATTTCAGTAATCCCGAAACCAGGCAAAGACCTTGGCTCTGTAGGTAATTATAGGCCTATTTTGCTTATTATCAATGATTTAAAAATTGTAACCAAAATCCTTGCAGATCGCTTATCTTCCTTTATTGGCCAATATATTTGCAGAGACCAGGTGGCTTTATTCCTGGGAGGCAGGGCCCCGTTAAAATGCATCAAGCAATCCCCATCATCTCTCTCATTAACTCTAATTTGGACAGTGGAGATCCGCGAGAGGGCTGTCTCCTCTCATTGGATCTCCAAAAGGCCTTTGACTCAGTCTACTGGCCCAACATCTTTAACACTCTAAAACGATGGGGTTTCGGAACTTCTTTCCTCAATGCGTTACAATCCTTTTACTCATACCCTGAAGCCCAAATAAGAATGCAGGGATTCTATTCTGACACCTTTCTGATGGCCAGTGGTACCAGGCAAGGCTGCCCCATCTCCCCACTTATATTCGCTATAGCTGACTATTAGATGACTTTGGGAAAATTTCTGGACTTAAGGTCATTTTTTAAGAATCTCAAGCTCTGAACATCAACATCCACACCACTCTAATAAACAAAATTAAAAAGGAGTTCCACTTCCCCTAGAATGAATCACCCATTACTTACCTAGGTATCCAGCTGACACCTAAAATAGAACTACTTTATTCTGCCAATTTCACCCCTTTCTATAAAAAAAAAACTAGAAGCCGGCCTTTCTGGTTAGGCACAGCACAATTTCAATTGGCTAGGTAGAATCAACGCAATAAAAAATACACTTCTCCCCAGAATACTCTACTATTTTAGGTCCCTTCCTATTCTGATAGTCACAACCCATCTAAGATCCTTCCCAGCTAAACTCCTTAAATTTATTTGGGGGAAGGGGAGTCCTCGCCTTTCTAAATCGGCACTGTTCAGATCTAGAAAGGAAGGAGGTCTAGGGCTACCAAATCTATTTTGGTATCATCAAGCTGCACAATTAGCCCAGGTCTCTGCAGTTTATTCACGCTGTGAACTGCCCGACTGGATTTCCATAGAAAGGCAGACAGTACCCCATCACACGCTGGACTATATACTCTGGTGTAACCCAAAAGAAAGACCAGAGATCTCTCACCGTCGCTTTTCTTCCTCCTCAACTAAGGCATTGTGTTGGTGGCTGAATAAAGGCCTTAATAGAATCTGGCATTTTCTCCGACCTTTGGGTCCAGTATCAAAAGCATTTTGTATTAGCAAGTTAGATATGCCACCCACCGAACAATTTCCGATATTACCAAATTTCCACTTTCCTTCACAAACTTTGGATTTCACACATTGATGATACAAAAATCTCTACATATGAACAATGGTGTGGCAAGGCCATGGAGTGGAGAGGGGGAATCACAATAATCTGCGGTGCACTTTCTGCAAATCCCTCTAAGACAAAGTACATGTCAGCATAGGAGGTGGACCTAGCTCAACAGTGGGAAGTGAAGACATGGAACAATAACTTTGCTAGAGCCTTTAAGGGAGTGATTAATACTACTTTGGTGGAAGCATGCATAAAAGTTATATCTAGGTGGTATCTGGTTCTAACTAGCAAAAATCTTTCCCACAGCCTCCCCACTATGCTTTAGAGGCTGCGACTTCCGAGGTGACATGTTACACATCATCTGTACCACTACCAATCCCAGTTGCAGTAGAATAAGAAAAACCCCTATTGGTGGGACTTTGAGGGTAGTGGTACAGAATTCACTCTAGATTTTATTTAGTATAAAAATATACATTTATTTGCACATAAATCCATACATAAAAATTACATACATCAATGAGGAAAATGTGTGTATAGAAATATATTATCTGTTAAAAGCGAGAAAAGATTACAGCATATATTGCACAAACCAACATTTGAGTATATCTATAGGAGTAAAGTACATTCCGCAGTCCTATGCAAAAGGAGAAGAGACCAACACGTTTCAGGTTCAAGCCTTTCGTCAGGGGCTTATTTGCAGAATGTATTTGATTAGAATCATCTGCTCGTGTCTCAGTATATCCTACAAAAGGATCATGTGCAGAAAAGAGTGTTTTTAGTTAGAAAAAGGCCAGGTAAGTACTCCTACACTGGTGTCACGGGGGAATACAGGTCAAAACCTCCTTGTATTATCCTCATCCCTAGGGAAAAGGCACATTTTCTCCCAGTTTTGTGGTTTCATTGGTTAGGAAAGGACATATTTTAGAGATGTTGCGGAGGTTGAAGCGGCAAGCCTTAGAAAGTGATTGGATGTGGGGCCAAAAGGAGAGTTCAGAATCCAGGATAACACCAAGCACCCTGAAATGTGGGGATGGGTGGATGGTTGTGCCATTGCTCTTGACAGAGAAGTCAGGGGAAAAGGCACGTGGGGGAGGAAATATTATGAGCTCGGTTTTGGACAAGTTGAGTTTGAGGAAGTGGTGTGTCATCCAGGCAGATATGTCTGTTAGTAAGTTAGTGATGCGTGAGGAGACTGATGGAGTGAGTTGAGGAGTGGAGAGGTAGATTTGGGTGTCGTCAGCATAGAAATGATATTGAAAGCCGTGGCGGGCTATCAGCCGGCCCAGGGAAGAGGTGTATATTGAAAATAAGAGAAGTCCAAGAACAGAACCTTGGGGGACCCCAACAGAGAAATTAAGAGGTGAGGATGAAGTAGAATTGTATATGACACTGAAGGTGCATTGGGATAGGTAGGACAAGAGCCACCGAAGAGCACAGTCGCAGAGACCGAGAGAGTAACTTTTTTGAGGAGGAGGGGGTGGTCAACTGTATCAAAGGCAGCCAAAAGGTCCAGAAGTAGGAGTACAGAGTAGTGTCCATTGGTTTTTGCGGTTAGTAGGTCATTTGTGAGTTGTAGAAGAGCAATTTCTATGGAGTGTTGAGGGCGAAATCCAGATTGAAGGGGATCAAGAAGGTTATTCTTAACAAGGTGGTTACTCCGTTGGTTGTAGACCAGGTGTTCAGGGAGTTTGGATTAAAAGGGGAGCAAGGAGATAGGGGGCAGATTGTTAAAATTTGCAGGGTCCAGAGATGGCTTTTTGAGTATGGGGGTGACCAATGAGCATTTTTTTAGAGCAAAATTTTAGAGCATTGGGGAAGATACCAGGCGAGAGGGAGAGATTTAAGATGTGAGTTAGAGAGTGTAGGATAGAGTCAGAGGGTAACCATAGTATTTGAGAGGGAATAGGGTCCAAGGGACAGGTGGTTAGGTGGGCGTTAGAAAGGAGTTTAGCAATTTTGTCTATAGTAGCAGGTTTGAATAAGAATAGTGTCAATTGTGCTTGTTGACCTGGGGTGTTAACTGGGGAAGATGCCTGTAAAGTGGAGATTTCATCACAAATTGTGTCAATCTTGTTTTTAAAGTGATTAGCAATCTCCTGGGCAGTGAGTGAGTTAGTGGGCGGAAGCGGTGGGGGGCGAAGTAGGGAGTTGGAGGTAGAGAAGAGTTGACGGGTACTGGATGAGAAGGTGTTAATAAGAATGGTAAAATAGGCCTGCTTTGCAGTGTGGAGGCAAGAATTGTATTTTTGGAGGGCAGATTTGTATTGGCTGAAGTCTTTGAGAGACTTTGTTTTGTGCCACAGACGCTCAAGAGCGTAGCTACGCTTTTTGAGATTTCTGGTGTTATCTGTTTGCCAGGGTTGCAGGGGTCAAGGCCTGATTTTGTGTGTGGTAAGGGAAGCAAGCTCTTCCAGGGTGGAGGACAGGGATTTATTGTAGACGGCAGTGGCTTGGTTGGGGCAGGACAGGGGTGAGAGTTTTTCACAGATGTGGTCAGTAGCAGAATAGAGGCAAGAAGTGTTGAGTTGGCGAAGGTTTCTACGGGTGATGGTTAGGCGATTGGAGGGAAAGGTGGTGCAAGACAGGGAGAGAGAGAAACTAATAAGGTGGTGGTCGGAGAGAGGAAATGAACTGTTGGAGAAGTTGCATGGAACGCATAGGTAGGAGAATACAGGGGTGTTTCCATCAGTGTGAGCAGAAGCTTCATTGCTTCAGGTCAAATGAGGAGGTTAGACTAAGAAGTTTAGAAGTATCAGTAGTGTTAGTGTTAACCGGGATTTTGAAATCACCAAGGATTATGGGAATTTCAGAAGAGAGAAAGGGTAACCAGGCAGAAAATTCATCAAGGAAAGCTGACAGTGGTCCAGGAGGCCGGTAGATTACAGCAATTCTTATGAAGGTTGGAGAGAATATACAGTATCTCACAAAAGTGAGTACACCCCTCACATTTTTGTAACTATTTTATTATATCTTTTCATGTGACACCACTGAAGAAATGCAACTTTTCTACAATGTAAACTAGTGAGTGTACAGCTTGTATAACAGTGTAAATTTGCTGTCCCCTCAAAATAACTCAACACACAGCCATTAATGTCTAAACCGCTGGAGACAAAAGTAAGTACACCCCTAATTGAAAATGTTCAAATTGGGACCAAAGTGTCAAGATTTTATTGTGGCCACCATTATTTTCCAGCACTGCCTTAACCCTCTTGGGCACGGAGTTCACCAGAGCTTCAGAGGTTGCCACTGGAGTCCTCTTCCACTCCTGCATGATGACATCACAGAGCTGGTGGATGTTAGAGACCTTGCACTCCTCCACCTTCCATTTGAGGATGGCCCACAGATGCTCAATAGGGTTTAGGTCTGGAGACATGCTTGGCCAGTCCATCACCTTTAGCCTCAGCTTCTTTAGCATGGCAGTGGTCATCTTGAAGGTGTATTTGGGGTTGTTATCATGTTGGAATACTGCCCTGTAGCCCAGTCTCTGAAGGGAGGGGATCATGCTCTGCTTCACTATGTCACAGTACATGTTGCCATTCATGGTTCCCTCAATGAACTGTTGCTCTCCAGTTCCGGCAGCACTCATGCAGCCCCAGACCATGACACTCCCACCACCATGCTTGAATGTAGGCAAGACACACTTGTCTTTGTACTCCTCACTTGACTGCTGCCACACACGCCTGACACCATCTGAACCAAATAAGTTTATCTTGGTCTCATCAGACAACAGTTCAGTTATGAGATTCCAAATGCATACGTTCCTGCTTTTTCAGATGGCTTAAGTGTAGTGTGGGTGCTGAAGTGACCAACGGCTGAAACCACATGTCATAAGAGCAGGCAGTGTCACCAGCACACCAGGATCTTCAAATGAGTCCAATCTTTAATGAAATGATCACATTGTTACAGCAAAGATCAATGTTTTGGAGCCGTGCAGGACCCCTTCATCAGGAATGCCTGATGAAGGGGTCCTGCACGGCTCCGAAACGCCACTCTTTGCTTTAACGATGTGATCATTTCATTAAAGATTGGACTCATTTGAAGATCCTGGTGTGCTGGTGACACTATCTGCGCTCATCAGACCACAGGACACAGTTCCAGTAATCCATGTCCTTTGCCTGCTTGTTTTCAGTAGTGTTGAGCGAACTCGGACTGTAACGTTCAGGTCCGTACCGAACTTCCGGGTGTCCGGGACCCGGACCCGAACACGGACATTTCAAAAAACGTTCGGGTTCGGGTTCTGGGTTCTAGTAGTTGATCACGCATGTTGAATAGCTGCAGGGCAGCCAATCAACAAGTGTTTCACTGGTTTGCCTGTAGAAGCCATCACAGCCATGCCTACTAATGGCATGGCTGTGATTGGCCAGTGCATCATGTGACCCAGCCTCTTTAAAAGCTGGAGTCACAGTGCTGCATGTCACATGCTCTTGGGTTAGTGTAGGGAGAGGAAGCTGCCGGCCTGAGGGAGAGATTACAGACATTTTAACATCTGATCCTGCATCCTGAGATAGATTACTACTGCTGTGCTGTTGCTCTGAGGACAGATAGCAGAAATTTGAGATTTCACATACCGTTGCAGATTGCAGATTGCAGATCAAACTCTGCATAAAACAACGATTGCTACGATCATGCACAACGATCAGATTGTTGGAGTAATTTGAGATTTCAAATACTGGTGCTTTGAGTTGCAGTTTGCAGATCAAACTCTGCCTAACGCAACGATCGTTACGATCGTACACAACAATCAGATTGTTGGAGTAATTTGAGATTTCACATACTGCTGCTTTGAGTGACACATTGCAGCTAAAAACTTGTTATTACACAGTGAATGTCGTTGTCGACCGGGATATCCTCATCCGTTACCAAAAACTTGTTCTTAGACAGGGAGATTCGTCTTCGGAGATGGATCACGTCAGTCTAGCGAGATTCGTCGTAATACACTTTAGAGTTTAATGAGGGTGTTAGACTAACAACACATGCTAGGGTGTTAGACTAACAACACATGCTAGCATTGCTAGCAACACAATCCGTCCCAAACTAGACGTTACACAGTGAGTTTCGTCGTCATACACTTTAGAGTTTAATGAGGTTGTTAGACTAACAACACATGCTAGCAT
>BLSH010338247.1:200566-218352 GCA_018402905.1 Glandirana rugosa | reverse complement strand
TTAAATTTGATTTTAATTTATTTTCCCTCTCCCCATTTTTTGTAGGGCACTTGCCCTAGTTTGAAGATGATTTTAGAACAGTTATATGGCTTCTACCGTTAATTAATACTTTTCAGACACAGTTTGAAGATGATCCACATTCACCTCCATTTTTGCATTTTTTAAGTTTTTATTTTTTTAAAAATATTTAAAGTTATTTCCCTGTCCCCATTTTTTTTGTAGGGCACTTGCCCTACCCTTACCCCCATTTTACTTCCTTTTGCAGCCCTCTGGGGCTTTCCAGGACTTTCCTACAGCCATTTTTGTGCCTAAAAGTTCGGGTCCCCATTGATTTCAATGGGGTTCGTTGTCCGTGCGATCGTTCGGGTTCCGTCCGGACCCGGACCCGGACTTTGTCCCGAAGTTCGGACGGACCAGCAGAACCCGAACTTCCAGGTGTTCGCTCAACTCTAATAGCATCTACAAAATAGGAAATAGATATATGGCATTTTTATTATTATTTTTTTTGTTTATCTGCCTGTTCCATGTAATCTATCATTCTGTCACAATTCCTTCTAATTCTAATAAATTGTTCTTTAGGTATCACATTGACAACTAGACATGTGCATGACTAAAACATTTGTTTTGTTTCGTTAATCTGGTTATTTAGTTTTGTTAAATTTGGTTGATTCGTTCAATTCACATTCAGTATTCATATTCAAAATTAATTTTGTCTTTTTCTTATTTTCTTCGAATTTGCCAATTTTTTCAATTCCAAATGTTTAAATCAATAAATTTGGAATCGGCCGAATCAAAAACTTTAGATTTATTTTTTTGGAATTTAATTTGTCAAAGTGAACAAACAAAAGAAAAATCTTCATCAAATGATTACAACGACTATTTAAATCACCTTTGGCTTAACTAAAACAGCATTATTTCAAAATGGTACTCTAACACAGACAGTCTTTGATTTCAGATATATGTTTACAGTTCAAATTCGACTGGGAATCAATGTAAAATTCAATGTAAATTTCAATTCAAATTTCGGAAATTTGGACAAATTTTGTTTCAAGCATTTGGTAAACCTTGTTTATACTGTAATTCGGGTATTCGGATATATATCCGAATCTCCGCATAATGAAATATTTGTCCAAATATTTATTCGGAACGAAACTAACCACGCATGTCTAATGACAACTATTATGGGTATGTACCCATTCCTGTCAGTACTCTTAAAATAGGTTTTGGTACACAAGGATCCCCATGATTTAGGCTGGATTCACACCATTGCGGTGCGAATTCCAGCCTCTCTGCTGCCGGGAAGGGACAGAGCCGCTGTTCGGCGGCTCCTGTCCG
Organism: Glandirana rugosa; assembly: GCA_018402905.1. Lineage (NCBI taxonomy): Eukaryota > Metazoa > Chordata > Amphibia > Anura > Ranidae > Glandirana > Glandirana rugosa. Next base: position 217,017 of record BLSH010338247.1, on the reverse strand, counting down.
TTCCCACAGCACAGCAGCTGCGGGGGGAGAGATGGGGGAGGATCCGCGAGCAGGGGAAAATATCCCCGTTCAGTGCGGAGTGCATCTCTGTGTTAGATGCGCTCCCACTGGACTCAACGGGCTGGGAATTCGCACCGCATTGCACAAAAAACGTGTGCGTTTTTTGTGCAATGCGGAGTGCGAATGCACCGCACATATGTGAACTGGACACATTGAAAACAATGTGTTTTCAAGTGTTTTGCGAATTGGATGCGGTTTAAGCCGCATCCAATTCGCATAGGTGTGAACCCAGCCTTAAGGATGACCAGATCTAGGAAGTTTACACGCTCCTGTTGGATATTGACTATAAACCTAATGCCATATTTGTTGGAGTTTATGTGGAGGATAAACTTATCCAACTTCTTCCTAGAACCTTGTCATATCACTACAATGTCATCAATTATTCTTTTGTATAGTGCCAATCCTGGCCATGCTAACCAAAAAATGTCCTCCTGCTCCCGCTTGTTCAGGAACACATTAGCAGTTTACTTGGTTATAATAGACATGTTGAAACTAAAGAAATGATTACTCATGGCCAGCTCCAACCCTTCTTCTATATGCTTCTGCTGCTCTGTTTTTATTGTGGAGTGATGCTCTAGCACCCACATAACTGCTTCTTTTTTTTTTATGAAGAAAATGAAGAAAAGATAATAGACTGAATTCAAGTATTTTGGTCTGGGGGAGCTGCTCACATATTTGAAGGAAATCCTCAATATCCGAATGTAGCTCAACCCGCCGGTCTGTGTGGTTGAACAATATGTCCCGTGATAACCTTAATAAAACCTAGTATAACATAAGGGGAAGTAAGAATTATAGAGGAAGGGGGAGGCGGATACACCATGAACATTAGCTCGTACGCTATTCTAAAAATGAGGGTATGGAAAGATCAATTCGTTTTTCAATTGGAAGTGCTGGAATTATTCAGAGATGTGGGGTGTGGCCTTGGGGTTATAGCTAGAGTTATCCCATAAATCCTAAGTCTTTGAAAAGTTAGGCATAGTGTCATGTATTATTGCTGTCAGATATTCCATTCTACGGATTTGAGCAATATTTTGCCTAAGTTGAGGGGAGTTGACTGTGAGGGGAGTGTGGCAGACAGCCAACATTTAGGTATCGCTCTCTTGGCAGCTAATAAAATAAAGGGCATCAACCTTCTGGAGTGTTTAGGGATCCCCTGTATTGGAAGTCCTAGTAGGTAGTTCAATGGGTCTAAGGGGAGATCCATATTAAGTATATCCTGTAGGAGGGACTGCACCGAGATCCAAAAAGGATGAATCCCCGGGCAGTCCCAAAAAATGTGAAAATGAGTGCCCGTAGATTTGTGACATCTCCAGCATGTCTGGGGAAGAGAGGGGTCATATTTGTGAAGAATTTCTGGTGTCCTGTACCAGAATAAAATAATTTTGTAGGCTGTCTCTCTCTGTTCCACACATCTAGATGATTTTGAATTTGAGTCCCAAATGTTTCTCCATTGTGGAAGAGATATGGGTGCTTGAATGATGTTGGCCCATTTTTGCATGTAACTATGGGAGGTCTCTGTAAATGGGGAGGACTCGTGTAGAATTTTATATATTGATGAGATAAGGCCGGGTTGGTACGGGCCTTGGGTGCTCAATAACTCAAATGCTGTAGGTTTTTCCAGGGACAGGGCTGGAGATTTGGAACCAAAAAAAGTTTGATTTGGAGGTAGAAAAAGAAGAGGTTATGTGGGATACTTATCGTGGAGTTCCTTGAAGGGGATTAGTTTCCTCGTCACCTGGTGCACCAGGTCGCGGAGCTGGAAAATACAAGCCCGCGACCATGGGTACACGTGACTTTAGGATAGACTGTCAGGAACATCTGGATTGAAGAGTATGTTAAGAAGAGGAGGGCATGGGGAAGAGAGGGAGAACCTTCCGGGGCATTTCCTCCAAATAGCCAAAGTGAACAGCATTGGACCTAGGCAGAGATTCTTAAGTTGGGAGATTGATGAATGCAGGTCTGACCAGAGTAGGGAACACAAATGTACCGGACAAGCTACACTAAGTTCAATCTCCGACCATCTGCTAGAGGCAAATCTCGCTGTCCAGGAAATGGTTGCTTTAAGGTGTATGGCTAAGAAATATTTAGCAATATCTGGAGCCCCTAGTCCTCCACGAATGAGGAGCAAAAACCACTGAGCTTGCTATCCTGTGGGCTCTGTTGCGCCAAAGAAACCTCAGGAAAGACCGCTGAGTGTTTTTAAGTTGTGTCATTGGGACATTTATAGGTAAAGTTTCAAATAAATACAACAACTTAGGAAGTATTGACATCTTGAGAACATTTATTCTTCCCAGAAGAGACAGAGGGTATTCCTCCCATTGACGCATAAGTCGGTTAATTTCTGAGACAAGTGGAGGGTAGTTTGCTTGGTAGAAAGTGTTGTAGGTTGTGGTCAGATGTATACCCAGGTATTTGAGGGATGAGGAACACCAATGATACGAGAAGTTGGTTTGTAGTGTGGCTAGTAATGTGGTAGGGATATGTATAGGGAGAGCCTCCGTTTTATCCGTGTTTACTTTATAGCTGGAAAGGGATCTGAATTTGTCCAACACATAGTGGAGGTTACGGAGAGACGTATGGGGTTTTGTCAATGTTAGGAGTATGTCATCAGCAAAAATGACAACTTATACTCCCTTTTGTCTGAGGGAAACTCCACATATGTCTGGGTGTGTCCTTATAGCTTCAGCTAAGGGTTCTAGACATAGGATAACAAGTAATGGAGATAGGGGACATCCTTGCTTAGTGCCATTACTAAGAGAAAAGGATGGTGACAAAAATGAGGATAATTGTACTTGGGAGGTAGGACGTGAATATAATGCCTGGAGGGCTGCAACAAATGGGCCTGTAAATCCATATTGGGTGAGAGTAGTGAACATGTAGGGCCAACTGAGCCTATCAAAAGCTTTTTGTGCGTCTAGGCTCAGAATAAGGGATAGACGCAAAGTTTTATTTAGTAAGTCTATAAGGTCAATAGTACGTCTGGTATTGTCACCAGCATGTCTTGAGGGTACGAATCCTACCTGATCTTTATGTATAAGCTTCGGGAGTATGTGAGTGAGTCTGTTCGCTAGGATTTTTGTAAATATTTTATAGTCCGAGTTGAGTAGAGCAATGGGTCTATAGTTGTCAGGAATAGTTGGGGTTTTGCCGGGTTTCGGAAGAACTGTGATGTGGGCGTGGAGGAACTGGGGTTGGGGGACAATACCTTTCAATAAAGAATCAAACAGGTCAAGCAGGTAGGGGCTTAAGACAGGGAGGAAGGTTTTGTAGTAGAAATATGGTAGACCGTCAGGACCAGGGGTTTTCTGTGAAGGGAGGGCTTTCACTACTTCAGCTAATTCTTCTGAAGTGATATTGGTGTTAACCAGGGAGATTTGCGCTGGAGACAGTTTAGGTAAGTTTAAGGAGGCGAAAAAAGTATCAAATTTATCTTGAGAGAAGAGGTATTTGGGGTCTATTTTTAGACAATTATAACGTTTCTGGTAGAATTCTCCAAAAACCTTAGACATCATTTGTGGACAGTGAGTGGGGGTGCCATTAGCTTGTATAAGAAGATCGGGGAAGGAATTAAACAGATGGGGCTTAAGTTTGTTAACCAGCATTCTATGAGGTTTATTCGATAGTTCATAAAACTTCTGTTTCGTCCATAGTATGGATTTGGAGCATATATTAATGTCAAGAGTTTTTAAACGGTTTCGTAGAAAAGTGACCGTGCGAAGCCTCGACACTGTGGGAAAATTGAGCAACTGGCCTTCTGCTTTACGTAGTTGAGAGAGAATAGAAGATCGTTGTAAATTGACTTCCTTCTTTAGACGGGAACCTGCAGAAATACACTGGCCTCTAAAGTAGGCCTTATGTGCTTCCCAAAGCGTGGAGGCCTCAGCCACGGTGTGTTCATTTAGTTGAAAAAATTCTGTTAAGTCTCGGGATAATTGGTCTTTAATAACAGGGTTATGGAGTAAGGTATTGTTAAGATGCCAATGGCAGGTTTTGGTGTAGGATGAGAGTAGGGTGAGGTCTAATTGGACGGAGGAATGATCTGACCAGGTGATGGGATTTATTTCCGCAGCAACTGTGGACATTAACAGAGGGGTCGTCACAAAGATGTGATCCAATCTAGAGTACATCTTGTGAGGAGGAGAGTAGAAAGTGAATTGTTTATGAGTGGGATGTTTTATTCTCCAAATATCCAAAAGGTTATGAGAGCGTACAATTTTACGGAATGCTTTTGACTGTCAATCAACTTTAGAGGAGGGAGTAGATGGGAACAATGTGCGTCTGTCTCTTCTGGGGGACATGGTCATATTGGAATCTCCTCCAACAATCATAAAGGGTTGTGCAAATTTCCCAAGTTTACCAAATACATCAGTAAGAAATTGGATCTGGCCCGAATTAGGGGCGCATATATTAATTAATGTGAAGGAGCGGGAGAGATAGTCACAGTCCAGGAAAATAAATCTACCCAGGGGGTCCGTATGGGAAGCTTTGATTTGTAGAGGACAGGAGTGCTTGACCAATATTGCAACTCCTGCTTTCCCCGAGGGGTCCAACTTTATCCGCCTATACGTCCATAAGGACCAAGTAGGCTTCATGCCAGGTAGGCAGCCAGATCAGATCAAGAGAGCGATTGATGGGATCTTCCTACTACGCTCAAACTGGGACAAAGGCATTTGACACGGTTTCCTGGTCTTTTCTAGTCCCGGCCCTACAAAGGCGCTTCCGATAATCCTTTTTAAATATAATACTACAAGGGTGTTACTTAGACCCTTTCCCAATTAGGACAGGTACAAGACAAGGTTGTCCTTTGTCTCCCTTAATCTCTGCCATGGTCTTCGAGACTTTAGCAACGGCTATTAGATCTAACTCCAACATACATGGGGTAAGATGTGGTCTGCAGGTGCATAAGCCCTATTTGCGGACGACATCTTGCTTTTCATAACTTCTCCACTCGTCTCCTTAACAAATATATGCAGGACTCTTGAGGAATTTGGCAAGATCTCAGGGCTTAATGTAAATTACAATAAACCCCTTGCATTAAACATCAACTTACCTGATACTACAGTCTCACAACTCAAAAATAGCTTCAAGTTCCATTGGAACGACAAAGCAATTCCTTACCTCGGGATAAACCTAACCCCTTTGACAGATCAATTATATGCAGTCAACTTCCCACCCATGTTTCGTACACTTGAAAAAGATCTCGCAAAGTTGGACAAACTACGCCTTTCATGGTTGGGTAGGGACCACCCTATAAAGATGAACCTGCCAACTCATATCCTATATCTTTTTAGATCTCTTCCTATCACCATTCCTAAGGCTTAACTTAGGGTGTTTCAAGGAAAGATTATAAAATTCACATGGGGCACGAAAGGGCACAGGATAGCAAGGGCTACTCTTTTCCTCTCTCGGGACCAGGGAGGCCTAAATTTTCCTAATCTTATCTGGTACTATCAAGCAGCACAACTCGCCCAATTGTCCATCATATACACCAAATCAGCCCACCCTGACTGGCTTCACTAGGAAAGACAAGCCACTCCGGACCACACCATAGATTTCCTACTTTGGTGTCCCCCCAAATCCAGACCAGCTATTATGGCTCCCACCCTATCACACTCTATAGCCCACAGATTATGAAACCTGGTGCGGCCAAGCCATGGAGCAGAGGGAGGCTACTTTACCGATCACTAGCCTGGACTGATTTTAAATCCCCATACATAAGAGAATGGGAAAGGGACTTGGGGCAGGAATGGAGCTCAAAGGACTGGTACAAAACCTGTTCCTTAGCCTCGAAGGGCATTCTAAACACGAGCCTGATAGAGGCTGGATTGAAGGTATTAACCAGATGGTGCTTGGTTCCAAGAAAAATTACCAAAATCTACCCCAACACCTCCCCTTTGTGCTTCCACAACTGTGGACATATTGGCTCAATGCTCCATGTATGGTGGGAGTGCCCCAAGATCAGAGGGCTTTGGAACACGGTCTTTCATATATTGAGGAAACTTACTGATTTATCCATTCCAAAAAACCCTCAATATGCCTTGCTCAACTTCCTAGAATCCAAGACTCCCAAACTGACCCAACGTCTCATCCTATTCATACTATTAGGTACCAAATTAATGATTGCCCGAGCCTGGAAACAACCTACCGTCTTCTTTAATCAAGTGAAAAGGAAAATATCCTGGAGAAAACAGGTCAGTATCCTTCTAGATACATCAGAGAAACATGATGCAATCTGGGAGCCCTGGCTCCATTACTTATCTAAAATATAAACATCTACTGGCCTTGGATACTCTACGGTCTAGCGGGTTCCTACACTGCCACCTAGCTATCTTTCTCTGTCTTCTTCTTCTTCTCTCCTACTTCCACTAGGATTTTTTCTCTCCTCTCTCTTCCTCTCTTCTTCCTCTTTTGTGTTTTGTTTTTCTCGTCTTTTACATTATGAGTTACTGTTAGCACATCCGAGCAGTTTTAAATGCTTACTCTTCTTAACCATAATTTGGCCTCCAAGGACTGTTTTTCCCTCCGCTATTCAGTCTTGTTCTAAACTTTCAGTAAGTGGTTGGTCCCCTCATCACAACACAGCTTGTTCCCGATAGGGGTGTTGTGGGGCGTCTCCTTCCACCACATAAACACTGAGCATGCACCATTGTGCTTCGGAGGTTAAAGCTGAAGTGTATAACACTGTTTCGCTTGATTTACAAAGTACTTTGATATTCTCATTCTGTAAGATTGTTTTGTACTCAATCGTATGTCCATGATTATCCTTGTTGTCTTTTGCTGAACAATTTAATAAAAATCTATTGAAAGTAAATTTGAATTTGAATAAATAAGAAAAAAGAAAAAAAAGAATATAATAGAATAGACTATAATAGAATAGAAAATAATATAATTAAAAAACAATAGAATAAAATAGAATAGAAATAATATAACCGTTTCCCAAAATTCAATTAGAATCAATTTGAATTTGAATGGAATAGAAAAGAATAGATTAGAATAGGAATATGGTTATATTCATTTTATTCTGTTTTGTTATTTCTTTCTATACTATTGTGTTTTCTATTCTATTCTAATCTATTCTTTTCTTTTCTATTCTATTCAAATTTGAATTGATTCTATTTGAATTTTGGAAAATGGTTATATTATTTCTATTCTATTCTATTGTTTTTTTTAAATTATATTCTTTTATATTCTATTCAAATTTCAGAAGATGGTTATGATCTTTCTATTTCATTCTATTCTTTTTTATTCTATTCTATTCCTTTCTATTTTATTCTTTTCCATTCTAAGCTGTTCTTTCATTTTCTATTCGATTTTGTTCTGTTTTACTCTATTATATTATATTCTTTTATTTCCTATTATATTTTTTTTCTATGGTATTCATATTTCACTATTCTATTTTATTCTCTTTGGAAATTGGAAAACTATTCAAATTTGAAAACTGTTCAAATTCGAAAATGATTTGCATTTGAAAATGATTAGATTTTGAAAACAATATGAATTTGAAAACTTTTCTATTTCGAAAACTATTCAAAATAGATTCAAAAACGATTTGAATCGGTTCGAAAATGAATAAACTAAACAAATTCCGAAAACAAATTAAACTAATGAATTTGATCTAACTAAATGAATTTATGTAAATAACGAATTGAAACAAAACAAAACACATTTTTTGGTTCTGCACATGTCTTGAGTACAGACCCACATTCCCAGTTAACACAAGATAAATTTGACTCCTTTTTTTTCTTCCTTTTTTTTCTTCCTTACAGTGGCCCAAGATAACTCCTGATATTCATTCTAAACTAAACATGCCTATTACTGCTGAGGAAAAAGTTGAGGTTATCCGACACTTACCTTCACATAAGTCACCAGGCCCTGATGGATTGCCTTACTCCTATTATAAGATCTTCCTTCCAACTTTGACTCCTCGCATAGTTAATCTGTTTGCCTCTCTCATGAAGGGCACTGTACCACAGCCGCAATGTCTACATGCTTTCATTGTGGTTATTCCTAACCCAGATAAGGACACGACTATCCCTGACAACTATCGCCCAATTGCTTTATTGAATACAGACTACTAAATATTTACGAAAATCTTTGCAAATAGATTATCACTATTGCTCCCATCACTAATACACAAAGATCAGGTAGGCTTTGTCCCCACTAGACATGCTGGGGATAATGTAAGACATACTATTAACCTCATAGATCTCCTAACGAAAACCAAACCCCCCTCCCTAATGTTAAGCTTAGAAGCTCAAAAAGCCTTTGACCGCTTAAACTGGTCTTTTATTTTTGCAGTCTTTTCTCAATATTAATTTTTGCGTCAGTTTATACAGGCCCTTCGGGCATCATATTCCAAACCTACCTCCCGGGTACAACTCACTTCCCATCTGTCGCAGTAATTTCCCCTTTTGCTACCAAATCCTCTACCCTGACTCTAGACATGCCAACTGATTTTGAACTACTGTGCTCCAAGGGCCCTTATGAACCCCATTTGATCTCATCCATATACAGTATCTCACAAAAGTGAGTACACCCTTCACATTTTTGTGAATATTTTATTATATCTTTTCATGTGACAACACTGAAGAAATTACACTTTGCTACAATGTAAAGTAGTGAGTGTACAGCTTGTATAACAGTGTAAATTTGCTGTCCCCTCAAAATAACTCAACACACAGCCATTATTGTCTAAACCGCTGGCAACAAAAGTGAGTACACCCCTTAATAAAAATGTCCAAATTGGGCCCAAAGTGTCAATATTTTATGTGGCCACCATTTTTTTCCAGCACTACCTTAACCTTCTTGGGCATGGAATTCACCAGAGCTTCACAGGTTGCCACTGGAGTCCTCTTCCACTCCTTCATGATGACATCACGGAGCTGGTGGATGTTAAAGACCTTGCACTCCTCCACATTCTGTTTGAGGATGCCCCACAGACACTCAATAGGGTTTAGGTCTGGAGACATGCTTGGCCCGTCCACCACCTTTACCCTTGCCTTCTTTAACAAGGTGATCGTCTTGGAGATGTGTTTCGGATCATTATCATATTGGATTACTGCCCTGCAGCCCAGTCTCCAAACGGTGGGGATCATGCTCTACTTCACTATGTCACAGTACATGTTGGCATTCATGATTTCCTCAATGAACTGTAGCTCCTCAGTGCCGGCAGAACTCATGCAGCCCCAGACCATGACAATTCCACCACCATTCTTGACTGTAGGCAAGACACTCGTCTTTGTACCCCTCCCCTGGTTGCTGCCACACACCTTTGACACCATCTGAACCAAATAAGTTTATCTTAGTCTCATCAGACCACAGGACATGGTTCCCATAATCCATGTCCTTAGTCTGCTTGTCTTCAGCAAACTGTTCACAGGATTTCTTGTCCATCATCTTTAGAAGAGCCATGCAGACCACTTTGATGCAGTGTGCAGCGTATGGTCTGAAGCTGACAGGCTGATCCCCCACCCCTTCAACCTCTGCAGCAATGCTGGCAGCACTCTTACGTCTATTTCCCAAAGACAACCTCTGGATATGATGCTGAGCACCTGCACTCAACTTCTTTGGTCGACCATGGCGAGGCCTGTTCTGAGTGGAACCTGTCCTGTTAAACCCCTGTATGGTCTTGGTCACCATGCTGCAGCTCAGTTTCAGGGTCTTGGCAATCTTCTTATAGCCTAGGCCATCTTTATGTAGAGCAACAATTCTTTTTTTCAGATCTTCAGAGAGTTCTTTGCCATGAGGTGCCATGTTAAGGAGAGTGAGAGCGATGACAACAAATTTAACACACCTGCTCCCCATTCACACTTGAGACCTTGTAACACTAACGAGAAACATGACACTGGGCAGGGAAAATGGCTGTACACTCACTACTTTACATTGTAGCAAAGTGTCATTTCTTCAATGTTGTAACATGAAAATATATAATAAAATGTTTACAAAAATGTGAGGGGTGTACTCACTTTTGAGAGATACTGTATAAAATCCTACATGAAGCTACCCCATTGATTGAAGCCAGTCATACATATATGAGGAGATGGTCCCGTATTCTGCAACAATCTTCTTAGGTGAATGGAGCAAAATATGGGACTCTACATCTACAGTTTTGGGCCATGTGGCACAGAGAGAGACTGCTTACAAAATACTTACAGTATATTTTGGTATAGGACACCAGACTTTTTACATGCTCAAAACCTGGCAACCTCTGGGCAATGCTGGATATGTGGTGATGCTATAGGTACTCATTATCATATTTTTTGGGATTGCTCTGGTATTATACAGTTTTGGACACAAGTTAAAAACATTTTACAAAAGGTCCTAGATATCTCTATTCCTTTAAACCCCATGCATTTCTATTAGGTCTTTCTTTTCTGGGCATTACTAGAGCTGATAAGAGATTGATGGCTTTTATTTTATTAGCGGCAAAATGTGTTATACCTCAGTGTTGGTTGTATAGCTGGCATATGTAGGATGGAACACCTGACTGCAGTGATAGACAGCTCTTTGTCAAGGTTTAATAAAGTGTGGGAGGTCTCTGATGCCTCTGAATACAGCACGGAAGTAGTTTCCCCAGTTTCATAAACCAATACCTCTTGTGTATATAACATTTGGCCTTTATCAGATGTTCTCTATCCAGTCCCTTTGTTTCTGTATCTACAGTTAAAAAACAAAGCCATGGTGTATTAATATTTTCTTATGTCCTGTTTATTCTTTTATTTTTATGTCCATTGTCATATCTTGTTTTTGTTCAGCCCCAGAAGGATTTCCCACCTTAGGACCAGAGCACTCTTTGCAATTCGGCACTGCGTCACTTTAACTGACAATTGCACGGACGTGCGACGTTGTACCCAAACTAAATTTGCGTCCTTTTTTTCCCCACAAATAGAGCTTTCTTTTGGTTGTATTTGATCACTGTGTCATTTCTGATCACCACTATAAACAAAAAAAGAGTGACAATTTTGTAAAAAAAATATATTTACTTACTTACTTTTTGCTAAAATACATATCCAAAAAAAACCTAAAAAACTAATTTATTCATCAGTTTTGCAGATTTATATTCTACCTCATATTTTTGGTAAAAAAAAAAATCACAATCACCATTTATTGATCGGTTTGCGCAAAAGTTGCTGTGTTTACAAACTATGAGAATTAATTTCTGGCGTTTTTACAATTTTTTTTTTACTAGTAATTGCAGCGATCTGCGATTTTTATCGGGACTGTGATATTAGGGCAGACATGTTGGACATTTTTGATGCTTTTTTGGGACCAATGACATTTATACAGTGATCAGAAATGTAAATATCCACTGATTACTGTATAAATGTCATTGGCAGGGAATGGGTTAGCCTGCAGAGGGCAGTGAAGGGGTTAACTGTCTTCCCTGTGTGTGTTCTAACTGTATGGGGGCTGGTCAGCCAGGGGTGCCAGAGATCTAACTGATCCAGAGTACAGGGATGAGTAGATCACTGACATGCTGCCTGTCAGAACGGGGAACCGTCGTGTTTACATTGGCGGTTCCCCGTTCTGGCTCTGTTACATGCGACTGCGGGTTGCTGGCGGACATCGAGTCCACCTGACCCGCGGCACCACTCAGGGAGTGCGCGTCGGGCATTAGGGCGCACCGCCAGCAGCGCGTGCTTGCCGACTAGCGTCATGCCCTTGAGCATCAACTATAAGCGGTGATTTGTGGAACAAAGCCACATTGTCGCTGCTTATAGTCATTAAGCGGTCGGCAAGTGGTTATATCTGAATTGTACTTTTTTTGTATGCTTTATAAAATCTAATAAGCATACAATTTAAAAGAAAATATAGCAATGCAATTAATTTGTACTAATATCATAATGTGTAAAAAAAAAAAAAAACCTGAAAAAAATGTAATAAAAAAGAAATGGTCACTTTAACCCCTTTTCATGCGGTATTTACTGACAGTTTTGAGGGAATTGACAGTTGCAGGATCGCATGCGATATTTAGGGAAATTGTGTCTGGACACCTACATACCACATGTGATCTGGTTCTGTGAATGGAGCTCAGCGTGTGACATGTATTATTTGATGTTGGTCGTTGAAATATAACCCTGATATGTAATGTCTATTATGTGTATTGGGATTGGTCAAATGTATATTATTTGCTGTACAATACTCGCATATGGCAATAAAAAACGTAATTTTTTTTCAGCTTTGGACAGAATAGAGATGAATTAGAACACCTGTCAGTTTCATCAAAAGTGAAAGGAAATCTAAAATTTTGGATTGACACCAGAAAAGTAATAGACGTTCCAGTGTGGACACTAGTTCTGGAGACCCTGGTGACACCCCGAGATGCCCTTACTTTTGTAGGGATTTCCTCTCTTTTACTGTTTTGGCTTTGAAACAGGAATGAAAGGAAATCGCCACAATGAAAAAAAAAAAATTACAGGGATTATAACCTTCTCTTACTCTTATCCAAAAAGGGAAAAGGTTTTGCCTTTAAGCCTTGTATACACGGTGTGATGGTCTTTGAAAACGGTCGTACAACAGGTTGTTGTACGATCATCCGACCGTTAGTACGTGTGATTAGAACAGCCGACATGCGACGGTCGTGCAACAGAAGTTGGATGAGCAGACTAGAAAACTTTTGTTGTACAACAAGCAGTCATACGAATGCTGTGCCATGTGTACAGAAAAGTTGGTCCAACAAGTTGTACGTGCAAAACACGCATGCTCAGAAGTCAGGAACGTCCCAAAGTGTCAGTTCATGTAAACCTACGTTCCTAATTTACAATTCACATGCACCTGAACTTCCTCTTTGTACGCTCGTAGCACGTCACCACATTAGGCTTGGTCGCGCGAACGCTTAGTGCACGTCAGTATGCGAGACACAACACCCGACGTATGATTTTGGACGTCCGGTCGTACGACCATCGCATCGTGTGTAAGAGGCTTTAGTTACAGTTTAAACGGAGTGTAATAAAAGCCACATGACAATCTTTTTAAATGCTTTTTCAACTCTTGCTCTTTCAACAGTTGCTCTGAAAGGGATTATATGTTCAATGCACCTTCTTTAGCCTTCACCTAAACTGACCCTAGCTATAATACTTTACCCTGTTCACTCTAAGGGTCCTTACATGGAAACCTACTGCCATGCAGTATATAGGGATCTGTTGAAATTGTGTGACACCCCGACCAGTAAGGTCTACAGCAACATGACTAGGTCAGAAATATCAGCCCTGAAGGACCTCATAGCCAAGAAAAACACAATTGTCAAAGAAGCAGACAGGGGTTGTAGTTTAGTGATCCTGAACAAAAGGCACTATCTCAAATAGGCTTACCACCTATCAGGAGACACAAACACATACTGTTGACTGATCCCCTTCCTGGCTTCCAGTCCAATAGACATGTGCAATTTGTTTGGTTCCAAAATAATTTTTAACAATTTTTTCGAAATTCGTTAATTCAGACAAATCAGAATTTCCGAATTTCGAATTTTCAAATTTTTCTGAATTTTCGTTATCTCGAATTCAGAAATTCTGTAATTCGAAAATCGGAGATGCCAAAATTCAAAAACAAGGAAATTAGGAAATTCGTTAATTCTAAAATCGGAAAATCCGAAATTCAAAAAATCTGAAATTTGGAAATTTGTTAATTCAGTAATTCGAAAATCCAACAATTCAAAAATAAGAAAGAAAATTCAAAAATTCGAAACAGTAACTAACTAATAAATAACTATTCAATTATAGCATTGGAATTTCCTTTCGAATTTGGCTGTTAGTGAATGTAACGAATACGAATTTATCCAAAGTTATGAATTATCTGAAATAACCAATGCAGCATCTATATGAATGGAACGTAACAAATTAATAATAATAATAAAACACTTTTTTGTTATTATTTATTGTTTTATTGTTATTATTAATTATTATTATTAATTTGTTACGTTCCATTCGTTTAGATGCGGCATTCGTTCTTTTGGATATTTCATAACTTTGGATAAATTCGTATTCGTTACATTCATTAATAGACAAATTTGAAAGGAAATTCCAATACATATAATTTAATTTTAGGGTTTTCACATTTTTTTACTTCTGATTTTCTGAATTTCAGAATTTTTGAGTTTATAATTTCGGCATTTTCGAATTTCGATTTACCGAATTTGGAATTCCAAATTTGAAAATTTCCAAATTTCAAATTCCAAATTCAAAAGTTTCCGTACCTGTGGCCCAGATTTGTTTGCTTCCTTTGTGACCCATTGCAATACCTCCTGGGACTGTCTTTTACACACGTTTTTGACCCTCATGAATTGGTCTTTTTAGATCTAGGTTTATTTCACAATGACCATGCCATTATCACTAAGAATCATATTAAATCTACTGGTGGTAATTTTTATCACCACTTCTCAAGTTGTCATTACCCTGCATGGAAGAGAAATATCCCTAGTGGTCAATTCAATAGACTGAGAAGGAATTGTCCCAAGGAGGAGGACTATATAGCGTAGGGAGAACTAATGTCCCAAATATTTCTGGACAAAGGCTACCCTTTGGGGTTGATGCAAGAGGCTTTCAACAAGCATAGGGACCCCTCCTTTAGGAGAAGTGTAACTATATCACAAAAGAAGAACCAGAATGCAGTAAGGTTCATCACGACTTGTAATGATCAACAGAGATCGATCTCAAAGATCATTCGAAAACTTTGTAATATTTTAAGGTTAGATTAGAGGCTAGATACTGTCTTGCCACCTGTCCTTTGGGTTACCTTTAGGAGGGCACGAATGATAAAAAAACATCTTGGCCCCGAGTAAATTACAGAATACTAACAAGAGGTCCTTTTCAGACATTAGGTCCTAATTTCACAATAGAACCGGGGTATTCCAGTGTAAGAAAAGAGGATGTCTAACGTGCCAGTTTATACCACATGGTCACTCTACCATCACTGACAGCGAGTTTAGTACCTTTCAGATCAAACAATTTATCACGTTTGACTTAATTTGTGATGTATGCTCTCAAGTGTCCCTGCAATCTGTTTTATGTGGGACAATATGTAAATAGCGAAAATGCATAGGGGAACAAAGTAGATTCATCCAAAAAGGTTGTGATGAACACAGCATGCCACACCATTTCCTTCAGGCACATAATAAAGATATTAATTTCCTGGAAGTCAGGGTAATTGAGGCTATTCCTAAGGGGACACTATGTAGGAGGGAGACTTTCTGGATTTATACATTTGGATCCTTGTCCCCTAATGGCCTCAATGAGGACCTGGAGTTACATACTATTATGTAATTATACAATAGGCCCATTAGGGCATTTCTCTGGCTTTTGTTTTTAAGCACCTAGGGGCCTTTGTAATTTGATTCTCCTAAATTAGTGCTGGGTCTTTAGTGGCAGTTATCTATACATACATGTAGTACATACCCTCAGGATGATCATTTTCATTACAACAACACACAGTGTGTGTATATATACTATATTTATTATTCTGTACTATTGCTGCAAAAATAATCTTTATTTTATATTATTTTTCATTTTATTTTCATGTTTTAGTTTAATTTTATTTTTGTATGTTTTACTTTTATGTTTAGTGTTGAGCGAACCCGGACTGTAAAGTTTGGGTCCGTACCGAACTTTGGGGTGTCCGGGACCCGGACCCAAACCCGGACTTTTCAAAAAAAGTCCGGGTTCGGGTCCGGGGTTCTGGTAATTTTACCAAAAGTTATGAAAATTGCTGTAAAAAAGTCCAGGAAAGTCCTAGAGGTCTGCAAAAGGAAGGAAAATTGGGGTAAGGGTGGGACAAGTGCCATTCAAAGAAATGGGGACAGGGAAATAACTAAAAGCATTTTTTAAAAAATAAAAACATAAAAAAATCAAAAATGGAGGTGGATGTGGACCATCTTCAAACTGGGTCTGAAAAGTATTATTTAACGGTAGAAGCCATATAACTGTTCTAAAATCATCTTCAAACTGTGTCAAAAAAGTATAAATAAGCCGGGAGAACCCATATCACTGTTCTGCAAATATCTGGAAACTGTGTGTAACACTTTAACTAAAACCGGGAGAAACCCTACTACTGTTCTGCAAACATCTGGAAACTGTGTGTAACACTTTAACTAAAACCGGGAGAAACCATACTACTGTTCTGCAAACATCTAGAAACTGTGTATGTCACTTTAACAAAAACCGGGACAAACTGAACTACTGTTCTGCAAACATCTGGAAACTGTGTGTGTCACTTTAACTGAAACCGGGACAAACTGAACTACTGTTCTGCAAACATCTGGAAATTGTGTGTGTCACTTTAACTAAAACCGGGACAAACTGAACTACTGTTCTGCAAACATCTGGAAACTGTTGTGTCAAAGGTCTACAAACGTCTTGTCATCAAGTCAAACAGGGCCAAAATCAATTTCACTGTGTGTG
>BLSH010338247.1:189058-199668 GCA_018402905.1 Glandirana rugosa | reverse complement strand
CGGTTTTAGTTAAAGTGACACACACAGTTTCCAGATGTTTGCAGAACAGTAGTTCAGTTTGTCCCGGTTTTAGTTAAAGTGACACACACAGTTTCCAGATGTTTGCAGAACAGTAGTTCAGTTTGTCCCGGTTTTAGTTAAAGTGACACACACAGTTTCCAGATGTTTGCAGAACAGTAGTATGATTTCCCCCAGTTTTAGTTAAAGTGTTACACACAGTTTCCAGATGTTTGCAGAACATTAGTATGGTTTCTCCCGGTTTTAGTTAAAGTGTTACACACAGTTTCCAGATGTTTGCAGAACAGTGATATGGGTTCTCCCGGCTTATTTATACTTTTTTGACACAGTTTGAAGATGATTTTAGAACAGTTATATGGCTTCTACTGTTAATTAATACTTTTCAGACCCAGTTTGAAGATGGTCCACATCCACCTCCATTTTTGATTTTTTTATGTTTTTATTTTTTAAAAAATGCTTTTAGTTATTTGCCTGTCCCCATTTCTTTGTAGGGCACTTGTCCCACCCTTACCCCCATTTCCTTCCTTTTGCAGACCTCTAGGACTTTCCAGGACTTTTTTACAGCCATTTTTGTGCCTAAAAGTTCGGGTCCCCATTGATTTCAATGGGGTTCGGGGTCCGGCACAAAGTTCGGGTCCTGTCCGGACCCGAACCCGGACTTTGTCCCGAAGTTCGGCCGAACCAGCGGAACCCGGACTTCCAGAAGTTTGCTCAACTCTAGTTATGTTCTCTATTTTCGCATTCTTACCTTTATGTCCAGTATCATTATTATCATTATTATGTTTATTACTTTTTATTATAATATATAATAATATTATATAATAATAATTATAATATATATAATATAATAGTGTTTTTACATGTTTATATAGCCCATTTTAACATAAGGTAACATTTGGTTAAGGTTATCCTAAGTCCTCAGCCTGCTCTGCCCACCCTTACCCTTATTACAATCCTTATGGGGCTTAAATACTCCAGTTGCCATTCAATCCATGCCTCGAAAATATGTTTGCCCGCGAAACGCATCATCATGGTAACACATCCTGTTTGCACTGCATGCTGGTTGAGTGGTGTCTGTTTTTGGCTCTGGACTTCCACCTTGCAGCCATGCTGACCTCATACGAGAGCCCAGCCTGGCTCTTGCACGGCTGTGTCACTTGTACAGCATTACACCGCACCTTGCCAGAAGACCTTTGTCCATCTCTAGGCACCAGACCCAGTGGAGATAAGTCTATCTATACCCACCAACACCGGCATGGTATTGTACAGGCTATTATTGATTTTTACCTTTCTACAAGAACAATAAAACTGTTTATTATTTAGATTCCACACTTTGATTACTTTACCATACATTGAGGATCCTAGTTACAGCATATCGACCCAGTAAGCGCTGTCCATATTGTGTTTCTTGGCCAAGTTATAATACTGCACCTCCTTTATTCTTTTATAAAATGTGTAAGTGTGTGTGTACATCAGCAGGTACAAGGTAGGCAACTTGCTAATTGAGTGCACTTTAAATTTGTTTACCCTTCCCAATGATAGTCTTTTTTAAAGTGTGAGTATAGGCAAAACTTTTTTCAGATTAGATTTAAATAGAATAGGGATGGTTTAAAACCCCTGTACAGTTGTTTTTTTACTGTCTGTGTTACATCGTCCCTTTGCTTCCTGTCCCTGAAATTCAACATGAAGTTGAATATAATCTGCCAAAGTTAGAAGAACTCCAGAACAGGAGAAACAAAAGAAAAAACAGCACTAGTGGGGGTGTCCTAACTAAAATAATGACACTAAATGACTTCAATTTGATCTGCTATTGTACTTTGTGCTTAACGTTAATATACGTAGTTAGAAATGGTTCTGTAATGAGAATTCAAAGCTAATCACTTGCAATGAAACATTTAATGACTTCAAATTGCAAATGAGACTTTCAGTCTTTGCTGTAAAACATTATGAGAGAGCAACATAGACAGCACGGGTCACTAAGAAATCTTATATTTTATGAAAAAAAAGAAGATATCTTATATGCTGATTTCAAGCGTCACTTACCTTTTACTGTAATGTTAAAGAGAAAGAAATGGAGCCTCAGGTACTCAGAGTCACTTGTTATGACACAGTGATATTTCAACTTGATTAACCACTTCAATACCCGGCACTTTCCCCCCTTCCTGCCCAGACCAATTTTCAGCTTTCAGTGCTGTTGCATTTGGAATGACAATTGCACGGTCATGCTACACTGTACCCAAATGCAATTTTTATATTTTTTTCCCCACAAATAGAGCTTTCCTTTGGTGGTATTTGATCACCACTGGGGTTTTTATTTTTTGCGCTACAAATTTAAAAAAGACCGAAAAATTTGAAGAAGAAATGTTTTCTTTGTTTCTGTTACAAAACTTTGCAAATAAGTAAGTTTGCTCCTTCACTGATGGGCACTGATAAGGCTGCAATGAAAGGCACTGATAGGGCAGTACTAATTGGCACTGATGAGGTGGCACTGATAGGCACTTATATGCAGCACTGATGGGTACTGATAGGCGGCACTGATAAGCAGCACTGATGGGCACTAATAGGTGGCACTGATATGCAGCACTTATGGGCACTGATAGGTGGCACTGATGGGCACACATAGGTGGCACTGATGAGCACTGATATGTGGCACTAATAGGTGGCACTGATGGACACTGATAGGTGGCAATGATGGGTGGCACTGATGGGCACTGAATGCACTTATAGGTGGCACTAGTGGGCACTGATGGGCACTGATAGATGGCACTGTTAGGCAGCACTGATCAGGAGGCACTGGCAGGGATCACTGATGGGCACGGAGTGCCATTCCTATTGGGCATTGATTTCCATACCTGGTGGTCATTGGTGGCATTCCTGGTGGTCGTGAGTGGCATCCCTGGTGTTCCTTGTGGGCATCCCTGGTGGTCCTGGGTGGGCACATCCCTGGTGGTCCTGGGTGGACATCCTCAGGGAGGCTGCACTGATAATAAATCAGTGAAGACACCACTGTGAGGAGAGCAGTCTATCGCTCTCCTCTACTCGTGTCTGGCAGCGCTCGGCGTAACATCTTCATTCACAATATTCGAAAAAATTGGGCTAACTTTACTGTTGTCTTATTTTTTAACTCAAAAAAGTTATATTTTTCCAAAAGAATCGCGCTTGAAAGACCGCTGCACAAATATCGTGTGACAAAAAGTATTGCAACGATCGCCGTTTAATTCTCTAGGGTGTTTGAAAAAATATATATAATTTTTGGGGGTTCTAAGTAATTTTCTAGCAAAAAAACAAACAGTTTTTAGCTTGTAACCAGCAAATGTAAAAAAGGGCCCCAGTTGGTAAGTGGTTAAAGCAAACCTATTTTGTGCTCTATAACTTTACATGGTATATTAATCTCCTTACAGTTGGAGGCTGTAGGCATACAGACTTACAGGTACCAATACAGGTACTAACCTGGTAGCTATACAACATTGGACAGTTTCAAGAAGGAGGGCTTACCTCTCAAAATATAAGCCTTGTTCCTCCATACCTCCAATGTCTCAGTAGGAGATCCAAGTAATGTGAAAGGCTTATGAGAAATTAACTCAACACCTTTAAATAAATGCACCAAGTAACAATGGTGTCATGATAACTAAACTATGAATTCAATAGATCAGCTACGATCAAGATTTTCTGTTACTGGGGTAGATTTAATAAAGGCAAAAAGACTGTGCAATTTGCAAGAGCAGTTGCAATGATTTTCCTTAGAGCTTAGTGAATGCTGCAATGCTCTAATCATATAATCCTGCTCTAATCATGTGCTAGTAAAAATGTTTTTTTTTTTTTTTTGCTTCTAATTGGGTATACTTTATAAATTGAAGCTGCTTCTGTCTATTTGCCTTTAGCAACTCTATTGACTTGCACTATAGGAGCTGCACTAATATTAACCACTCCAGATCCGCGCTATTGCCGATGTACGGCTCCAGCGTGGATCTGAAATGCCCATGGACGTCGTCCCCTGTGCACGCTCATCGCGCGCCCCCCTGGCGCAAGCGTGCCCGTGGCTCGGGCGGACTCGATGTCTGCCCGAGACCCGCCGATGTCTTCTAGCAGCTTCAGAATGGGGAACCGCCGATGTAAACACGGCGGTTCCCCATTCTGTGACAGGGGACATACCAGATCTACTGATCCCTGTCACTGGGATCAGTTAGATCTGTTATGTCCCGGCCAGCCCCGCCCCCCACAGTTAGAACACACCCAGGGAACATATTTAACCCCTTCACTGCCCCCTGCAGGTTAACCCCTTCACTGCCAATGACATTTACACAGTAATCAGTGGATATTTAAATTTCTGATCGCTGTATAAATGTCATTGGTCCCAAAAATGTGTAAAAAATGTCCGTCATTTCTGCGGCAATATCGCAGTCCCGATACAAATCGCAGATCGCCGCCATTACTAGTAAAAAAAAATAATAATAATAAAAACACCATAAATCAATTCCCAGTTTGTAGACGCGATAACTTTTGCGCAAACCAATCAATATACGCCGATTGCGATTTTTTTTTTACCAAAAATATGTAGAAGAATATATGTCGGCCAAAACTGATGAATAATTTGAATAATGAATAATGGATTTGTACTTTAGCAAAAAGTAAAAAATATTGTTCTTTTTGCAAAATTGTCGCTCATTTTTTGTTTATAGCGGCGATCAGAAATGACGTAGGGGTGATCAAATACCACCAAAAGAAAGTTAACGAACCTTGCTTGGACTTGACTACCCGTTTGCCTGATCCTTTTGTACCTTCCTGCCTGCCTGTTGCCGGCCCAGCCTGTACGACCATCCTTCTATCTGCACGTCTTCTGGAGCCTCACTACATCATCGGTGACCCTCCAGCCCTCGTGCCATCCCGCACTCTTGGGCCTCTGTCTACTCTACCAGGGGTCCTCGAATCGGGTGTGCAAGAGCGGTTGTTCCCTGCACAAGACAGACTCCACCACCAGGTTCGTGACACTCTCCCTATAGAACTAAGAGATGATTATAGAACAATAATCTGTCCCTTACAGCAACAGCAGGAACCTGGCCCTATAGCAGTAGGCGATGATTTTAGAACAATAATCTGTCCCTTACAGCAACAGCAGGAACCTGACCCTATAGCAGTAGGCGATGATTTTAGAACAATAATCTGTCCCTTACAGCAACAGCAGGAACCTCTCCCTATAGCACTAGGAGATGATTTTAGAACAATAATCTGTCCCTTACAGCAACAGCAGGAACCTCTCCCTATAGCACTAGGAGATGATTTTAGAACAATAATCTGTCCCTTACAGCAACAGCGGGTACCTGACCCTATAGAACTAAGAGATGATTTTAGAACAATAATCTGTCCCTCAAAGCAGTAGATTTTACCTAGTCCAGTATCAGATCGTTCTGTAATGCAAGATGAGATGTTATTAGATCTGCAATCTGTCCCTAAAAGCAGGAGTAGTAAATTCTACCTAGTCCAGAATCAGATCCTTCTGTAATGCAGGATGAGATCTGCAATCTGTCATTCAAAGCAGTAGTAGTAGTAATCTCTACCTAGTCCAGAATCAGATCATTCTGTAATTCAGGATGAGATGTTATTATATCTGCAATCTGTCCCTCACAGCGCCGGCAGCATCCTCTCTCTACACTAGCCTGAGAGCATGTGACATGCAGCACTATGTGACTCCAGCTTATACAAAGGCTGGGTCACATGATGCATTGCCCAATCACAGCCATGCCATTAGTAGGCATGGCTGTGATGGCTTCTAAGGGCAAACCAGAGAAAAGCTTGTTGATTGGCTGCCCTGCAGCTATTCAACAGGCGGGATAAAATAGCCTAACCCCAAACCCGAATCCAAACTTTTTTTCAAATGTTCGGGTCCGGGTCACGGACACCCCAAAGTTTGGTACGGACCCGAACTTTACAGTTCGGGTTCGCTCAACTCTAGACGTGATAGTTAACCTGGCTGGTATGCGTTATAATGGCTCTAAATTGTGTAGGTGTAGAGTGTATACCAAGGTTGAATAGGGCTAGTTGGGGATTTGGCTTTATAATAATTCCCACAATTGTTGCAATTAAAGACAAAACTTTATTCCAAAAGCTCCTGACGTTTTTGCAATCCCACAGTATGTGCAATATATTACCTTTTCCTCCACATAATCTCCAGCATGCGGGTGAGTTTGTGGTGAGTTTGTTGGAAAAATTCTTGTGAGTCTAACCGGGTTCAATAAAGGATCTTCATCATAAGTTTCCAATGATTTACACAATGAGAATGTCCGTGGTGTGATCGAATGGCTTGTTGCCATTCCTCCTGTGTAAATATAGAGCATATTTCTCTTTCCCAGTTAAGCATGTTGGAGTTTCCCTTTTTGTGAAAGAATATCATAAAACCAAGACAGACCTTTAGGTTTGTTGTGGTTATTTAGGAAGTAGCTACATGCCTCACTATGTAGATTATACTGTATGTTCAGATGAGTAGAGCGGAGGTGTGATATCTGCAGCTGTGAAAATGATATCTGGGCAGGTTGCTTTGACAAGAGTTCCTTGTATGTCATTATATTCCTCTGCAGCCAGGGGAGAACTTTTAATTTGGGTATAATGTACTCTTATATTGTGAGTGGGAAGTCAGTACATTTTATTTTTGTCTCTGTTGGTGAGATAGTATGGAGTTTATTCCATTCATGTAGTGTGGCAATTATCGAAGGGAGAGGCCTGTAGTAGGTTTTTTATTGGGTTAAATTATCTAGTGATAGGGGTGGCAGGTCTCTGTTCTCTAATACAGATTTTTCTATATTAACCCATAGTTTTTCATAATGCGGTTCAAACCAGGCTTTAATTTGGTCTGCCAGGGCCACATAATAATAATGCTTTAAATTAGGGAAGTTTGCACCACCTTTGAGCCTATGTTTGAGTAATACAGGATATTTTGGTCATCTTTTTTTTCCATATGGATTGTCTAAACAATTTTTCTGCAAAGGAAAAGAAATGCTCTGGTATAACTATTGGGATGGTTCTGAAATAGTATATCAGTTTAGGCAATAATAGCATTTTTATTGCTGCCACCTTCCCCATCCATTATAGTTCATAAGAGGATTTATGGTGTAGGTCTTTTCTTATTATATCTATTAGTTTAGGAAAGTTAGATTCGTAAGTTGTAGACTTTGGAAAAGACAAAGTCACTCCGAGATATGTCAGATTATTGGAGGTTCATTGAAAGGGGAAGTCCCGCTTAAATTGTATCAGTGCTTGTTTAGAGTCGCCTCCGAAGACGTCGGATGACGAAACGCGGGAGGCAGAGCCTGAGACGTCAGTACGCTCACCCACTCACTTGGATACTAGCATTACGGAGATCTCTCTGACTGGCTGCCGCACGGCTGCATAAGCAGGCTCGTCTGACTTCTCCTCAGCGTAAGTTACAGAGGCACTTTGGTGCTCCAACAGCTTTTCATATATTTACTGTGCCTTCTCTATTCTTTTACATGATTGCGGACTGCGGTAAGGAATAGACATTTTGGCCTGATTTGGCATGACATAACAGTTTGCTTCACGGATCACCGGCTAACCCACAACAGGTGGTCTTTTTTACTTTTTTACTTTCCCACACTATTCGTTTTGCACGGCCCCTTTCACCAATTTTAGGCAGCGCCATTAGCCTCCATTATTTCATTCTGTTATCCACACTCTCAAGGTGTTCGAGGCAAGGCTGTGCCACAGTACCTTAATATGTTTTATATAATGTATAGTGTATTATTCATTTAACATATATGTTATTTAATATATATTTTTATATACATAATATTTATTTATCTTATACTAGATCCTTGTCTCACACAAAATCATTCACACACATTCTCCACATATCACTGTGTGATCTAATAATGAAGTTATAATACTAGCGCAAGTTGATTACCATCATTATTCGGCAGCGCCATCTGTGTCATTTTCTGTATTTTTCATAATATTGGATTTGGCTACATTTAATTTATAGTAGGACACCAACCCGAATGATTCCAATAATTTTTGTACATTAGCTAAGGAAGAAGCCGGATTTGTCAAAGTCAATACCACGTCATCGGTGAACAACCCAATTTTGTGGCTGTATTTTCCAACCTCTATCCCTTGCATGGAGTCATTTATCCTAATGGCCTCCGCCAGGGGCTCCATCATTAAAGAGAAGATGAGTGGCGAAAGTGGGCATCCCTGGCGGGTTCCATTGGTTATGCTAAAACCGCTTGACAACATATTCAAATAAAATACCTTGGCTGATGGTGTGGTATATAATGCTGTAACTGCTGAATAGATGAAGCCTTGGAAGCCAAATTTTGTGAGAGTAGCGCCCAAATACGCCCAGTGCACCCTATCAAACGCCTTTTCAGAGTCTAGCGTGAGGAAGACTGAGGGCACTCTACGTGATTGAGCAATGCTGATAAGATTGTAAAGTCTGTGGGTTCCACCTGGAGCTTGCTGCCCCTATACAAAGCCCACTTGGTCAGCTTTGATCAATGAGGGGGTTACTGTTGCCAAGCGGTTAGCTAACAATTTTGCATATATCATATTTAATAGAGAGATGGTCTAAAATTATGAGGACTTTCCGGCTTTTTCCCTGGTTTAGATAGGGCAACGATAATTGCTTGGAGCATTTCCTCAGGAAAAGAAGCAGTTTTGCCCGTATGGTTAAATAAAGATTTCAGGTGTGGGATAAGGATTGGGGAAAATTTTAGGTTACAGTTAATAGTTTCAATATGTACTGTAAAATAAAATCTATAGCTCCAACTCAGAGCTCTCTACATACCTCAATATAAGTAACATTAGTATAAACAGAGTAATAATGAAAGGAGGTGGCAAAAGGTGGTCACATGAGAGATAAAGTTATGTTATGTCCTCATTGTATGTCTCTTTATGGTTTTAACAAAGATGTTATATAATAAATTATTGACATTTTTTATACAAACGTATTGGTACCGTTAAAGTCCTTTATTCGTTTTTAGGGTTTTTTTGTGCAACTTTTCGTTAGAATGTGGTACCAGACAACATTGTCCAATTATTAGAGGACCCTCTCATGATGCTCCTCCTCCCGAACAAATTTCTTTCAATTGTTAAAGGGTTTGTTCATATTTACCAAAGAATTGCCTATGCAGATAAGGGGCATCTGTAGATAAACACAAACTGTGCAACTCTGACAAAAGTTGAATAAAGCCCTTGCTATAGGCGTAGGTCATATACTGTACATACTGTACCGCCTGAAGCCTAAATGGAATACTGCCATTGTGAGGCCTAATCATTATTGCTCACCCCCACTATTACAGGTATAAACTCTCAAACAGTAGCTTAGAGATACTGCATCAGGAGGGGGTTTGAATCAGAGAAAAAGCTCACCTTGCTATAGCACAGAATTATTCAAATTTATGCAGAGCTGCACAGTTTATTTATTTAATTTTTTTAAATCTTGATCTCTATTAAAGGATTATTTATGTACATACAAGAAAGCATACATTTCAATGCAAATAATGCCATCCATCATCAATAGGAGATTGGATCAAGTAAAGGGAGGTATTAGTTAGACTGTCTAGAAAAAAAAAAGTGATTTGTACAACAAAGGAAACATTTATGGTGTAGTTGAACATTTGTTTGGTACCTGAACTAATAGGAGCATATAGCAATAGAAGTGCAAACTTGTTATTTTAATATGAGAAAAAGTTAGTGGATTCAGTCTAGATTGATTAGAGCTTTCCTCTGAGATATTTTTGGAATAATCACTTGTAGGCTTTGTTGGGGGTTGGTTCCACTCCTGTTTCTTTTGTCTCTAGTCCAGCATGCTCATTTTTGTTGGAGTTGGTTGCTTTTGCCATGCAGTCTTGCGAACTTTAGTTCTAGAGATGTGTGTCAGTTTAGGAAACAAATGTTTTTTGATATGGAAGGCGGTGCGTCTGATTTCTATGTTACATAGTTACATAGTTAGTCAGGTTGAAAAAAGACACAAGTCCATCCAGTTCAACCAAAAAAAAAAAAGGTATATACATATATATATATATATATATATATATATATATATACACACACATACACACATACAACCAAATAATCCCATATACAATCCTTCACCCACAGTTGATATAGAGGAAGGCAAAAAACCCCAGCAAAGCATGGATCCAATTTGCTATA
Source organism: Glandirana rugosa (assembly GCA_018402905.1). Lineage (NCBI taxonomy): Eukaryota > Metazoa > Chordata > Amphibia > Anura > Ranidae > Glandirana > Glandirana rugosa. Next base: position 189,486 of record BLSH010338247.1, on the reverse strand, counting down.
ACGGGGGAAAAAATTCCTTCCTGATTCCCCCAGAGGCAATCGGATTCACCCTGGATCAACTTTACCTAAAGATGTTAATACCCAGTTATATTATTTACATTAAGGAAAGAATCCAGGCCTTTTTTAAAGCAATCAACCGTGCACTAACGAAATTTTTTCCGGACCTAAGAAAGGAATTACATTTATTATATTGACCCATAATTGTAGAAATCCATTTCAACTAGGTCCCACTTAGGCTAACGGAGACCCCCTTAGTCCTTCCTTAAAAAAGGGGGCAATATCGTTTAACCTAGGTACGAAACGACCCCAAAAAACGGAAGGAGATATAGTTGACACCCACTTCCTAACATATACCCTAATAAACCAACATACACACATACACACACATATATATATATATATATATATATATATATATATACATATAT
>BLSH010338247.1:161284-188235 GCA_018402905.1 Glandirana rugosa | reverse complement strand
TAATATATTTGAAGAATTTTTTGGGGTTTGTCTTACTATCTTTTGCAATCTGTCGTTCGTTGTGAATTTTTGCATCCTTGATTTCCTTTTTACATATTCTGTTATATTCTTTGTAACATTTAAAAGATGGTAGTGTTCCCTCATTTTTATATTTTTTAAATGCTCTTTTCTTATCGTTTATAACTTTTTTAACTTTGGCCGTGAGCCACATTGGTTTTCTTTTTAGCCTCTTAAATTTATTGCCCATGGGAATATACTTTGCAGTGAGTTTGCATACAGTTTTTTTGAAAAATTCCCATTTCTGTTCTGTGTTCATTGATGCTAATATTCCCTCCCAGTCTAAGTCCTGGAGAGCAGCCCTCATCTTTGTAAAATTTGCTCTCTTAAAATTAAGTGTTTTTATCTTTCCCATTTGTTTTTGTTGCTTGCAGCTTACATTAAATGAAATCATGTTATGGTCACTGTTACCCAGATGTTCTTTTATATGAATATTGGTAATGAGCTCTGCATGGTTTGAGATTACCAGGTCCAACAAAGCATCATTCCTAGTTGGGGCCTCAATAAACTGGACCATAAAATTGTCCTGTAATAGGTCTATAAATTTTTGCCCTTTAGCTGTCCCAGCAGTGCCATTACTCCAGTTAATTTCCGGGTAGTTGAAATCCCCCATTATTATCACTGTCCCAGCCCTTGCAGCTCTTTCTATCTGTGCAAGGAGCAGAGTCTCCACCTCCTCTTTAACACTGGGAGGTCTATAACAAACTCCAATGATAACCTTTGTAGTGCGCACACCCACATGCAGATCTACCCATAATGCTTCAGAGTCATCACACTCTCCATCAACTAGGTCCTCATTCACACTCGCTTTGAGATCACTTCTCACATAGAGACAGACACCACCACCCCTCCGTTTTACCCTGTCTTTCCGAAAGAGAGCATAGCCAGGAATATTAATAGCCCAGTTATGTGAAGAATGAAGCCAAGATTCAGCTATACCAATCAAATCATAGTTCTCCTCATGCACCAGAGCTTCTAGCTCACCTATTTTGCTTGGCAGACTCCTGGCATTGGTGAATGGTGAACAAACACTTTAATTCACTGTCACCTTTTGCACATGTATCTTGCATATTTTTAATTTTAGCACAAACAGTACCATTTCCAATGGTTGATTGTAACATGGGAACCTTCATATGTGTTGGCTAGTGTTCTTTTCGCTGCTATCAGAGCATGAGTGATAAAAACATGGAATTCAGTTGGCCATTTCTGTATGCCAATGCCAAAGAGTGCTGTTTCGAGGGGCAATGTGTGTCTTATATAAAACCTTAATAGATCAGTGCAGCCTATGGATATTACAATTGATAAAAGGAACTGCAGCTGTACATCAGGGTGATCAGAAGCCCAAAAGTAACAATGATTGATAAAAGATGCAGCGCAGAATATGATAAAAGGACAGTCCAAACCCAGTCCTTGATTAAGACAGAAGCATCAAAGTAAACTTAGATGTATAAAACAAAAGTTCATGCTAGGATACAGAAGGAGACATCAGTAGTTTGACTGCAGAGAGTCCTCATTAGGTGCATGCAAAAAGTGCGCACTCCCTCCACCAGCCAGCACACTCCCCCACCTTAATGTTTGACCCCAGTTTAACTAGAGGGTCAAACACACTTGCCCAAAAAGGGTTAAAGATTGAATATTCCTGTAGTAGTGGATATCCTCAACACATTGGGATCATTCAACTAATCTTCAGAGATGTAAGCGGAGTGCTCTGAACCACATCAGTAAAAAACATATGCAGCCAGAGGAGAGAAAAGGAAGATCTAAGTGCACACTGCTAATCACACTTAAAAATGATTTATTAAAATCCACTTACAAACGAATGTCTTGTAAACAGCTCAAATCATAATTCATAGAGAAGAGAAGGAGGAGATCACAGAGGCTTGTTTTTGTTTGATGGAGGGGAAGTATATTCGAAGCATGAACTATTTGGTATCATTTACTTTGTAAAGTGAAATTGTCCCAAACTCATTCAGAATGTTCTGGAGTGCCGGAATGGAGGAAGTGTGGTCAGTTAAGACCAGGAGAATGTCATCGGCGTATAAGCCTATTTTGTGCTCTTCTGAGCCTATTCTTAGTCCTTTGATTGCAGTAGAAGTGCAGATCAATTCTGCTAAGAGTTCTATGATTAGGCAAATATGAGAAGGGATAGAGGGCACCCTTGTCTGGTCCTGTTGGTGATGTCGAATGGGTCCAACAACATGCCAGATATCCAGACCTTAGCACTGGGATTGGAGTATAGTGCTAGAATGACTTGACCAAAGGGGCCAGCAAGGTCAAATTTGTTTAGAACTTGTTTGAGATATCCCTCATGTACTCAGTAAAACACCTTCTCTGCATCCAAGGATAGGAGCAGAGAAGACATTTGATGGTGTTCTGCAAACATCTGGAAACTGTGTGTACCACTTTAACTAAAACTGGGAGAAACTATATTACTGTTCTGCAAACATCTGGAAACTGTGTGTACCACTTTAACTAAAACCGGGACAAACCATACTATTGTTCTGCAAACATCTGGAAATTGTGTGTAACACTTTAACTAAAACTGGGACAAACCATACTACTGTTCTGCAAACATCTGGAAACTGTGTGTAACACTTTAACTAAAACCGGGACAAACCATACTACTGTTCTGCAAACATCTGGAAACTGTGTGTAACACTTTAACTAAAACAGGGACAAACCATACTATTGTTCTGCAAACATCTGGAAACTGTGTGTAACACTTTAACTAAAACCGGGCGGACCCATATCACTGTTCTGCAAACATCTGGAAACTGTGTGTAGCACTTTAACTAAAACCGGGACAAACCATACTATTGTTCTGCAAACATCTGGAAACTGTATGTAACACTTTAACTAAAACCGGGCGAACCCATATCACTGTTCTGCAAACATCTGGAAACTGTGTGTAACACTTTAACTAAAACCGGGACAAACCATACTACTGTTCTGCAAACATCTGGAAACTGTGTGTGAAACTATAGCAGAGAGAAGAACAGGGATATGGATTCGCTCTGTTATAGTTTCACATAGAGTTTTTAGATGATTTTAGAACAGTGATATGGCTTCTACCGTTAATTAATACTTTTCAGACACAGTTTGAAGATGGTCCACATCCACCTCCATTTTTTATTTTTTTATGTTTTTATTTTTTTAAAAATGCTTTTAGTTATTTCCCTGTCCCCATTTCTTTGTAGGGCACTTGTCCCACCCGTACCCCCATTTTCCTTCCTTTTGCAGACCTCTAGGACTTTCCTGGACTTTTTTACAGCAATTTTCAGAACTTTTAGCAAAATTACCAGAACCCCAGACCCGAACCCGGACTTTTTTTGAAAAGTCCGGGTTCGGGTCCAGGTCCCGTACACCCCAAAGTTCGGTAGGGACCCGAACCTTACAGTCCGGGTTCGCTTAACACTACTTGTGAACTATCTGATTGTAATCCCCTTCTTATTCAAAACAGTTTATAATGTCATCAACATGTTCATAAACCTGAGCTTCGAGGAAGGCAATGTCCTTATTCTTCTCTTTGTCTTGTCTTATCCCCTTTGAATAAAGAGGGATCCAGTGAATCCTGAGATTTTCCTTTTGTGCTGAATAGTCTCTGAGCTCTTTCTTCAAGAGTTCCTCCACATTTATGGCCCAGAGCAAGTAAAGCAGATTTCAATCTGTCTAATCCAAGTGAAGCCAATTCTTCCCACGATGAAAAAGCAGAGAGATCCAAATGAGCTACAGCATGTGTCAGAGCACTGCTAGTCTCTTTTGGCCAGCCTGGAAAGGTCCCCGTATCCCATTTCTTCTCAAATTCATTCTGTATTTTTCCGAAGAGCTCATTCTGATCTAGCAGAGGTTTTACCCTATCTGAATAATCTTGTAAGTATTCTAAGAGCACTTCCAAATACCGTTTGTATTCTGCATTTTTACTTTCTTTTGGAATGTCAAAAAGCTGGTCAAATGTCGTTAAGTATGTGATATAATCCAGTTTCTCTGATGATTTAAGGTTAGTGTACTTCAAGTAACAGTCATGAAGGTCCAAATATCGACCATAACTCTCTTCATCTGTGAACTCCACCAAATGTTGGGCTTCTTCACTTGGGTTCTCTCGGGACTTCAGCAGCTCATCAAATTCCACTGACATTGGGGCACAGATCTCATTTGGATGCTTCTGATGATACTCTTTAATCAATTTGACTCTATTGTAAAATTCACCAAACTTGTTAGGGCCAGATATTGCATTCAATTACTCTTTTCTTAATCCATCTTTATCTTCATACAAATCCCTTAAATTTGAGCTGACGTCCATGAACCTATCCAGCATTTTTAGTGCTCTGTGATCTGAGTTGATCTGTTTACGGAATGTGGCTTTTTTCGCCATCATCTCCTTGGTCATGATGTTCATGAGCCACTCTTTTTCCTCATGATAGTGCCGCTGCTGCTCTAACATAGTTTCCATGTTGGAAGAAGCCCGATCCAGAAGTGGAGTGTTCTGTAAAGGCATAGATAAGGATCTATATCCATCTGTCTTCTTGATTCTTGGACAGGGGTCTGCTTTGCTTCTTGAGAATCCCTCTCTAGTAAGTACTTCATTTACTTTCTCATTCCACATCCTTGCAGATTGTTTAAGACCGTAGATGCTCTTCTGAAGTTTACACACAAGGTTGTCTCGTTGCTCAAACCCTGGTGATTGCTCCATGTAGAGGTCTTCCTTAATGTCTCCATATAGGAAAACCATTTTAACATCTAGGTGTATGACTTGCATGCCCTTCCTGGCTGCAACGCTAAGAAGCGTTCTGATGGTGGAGTGTTTTATGATGGTAGCGAATGTTTCATCATAATCTTCACCAAATTTTTGGGAGTAACCCTACGTAACTAGTCTGGATTTGTATTTGTGTGTCTGACTTTATTTTGAATGTCCACTTACTAGACCTGTGCAATTTGTTCCGAATTTGTTTTTAATGAATTTTGACAAATCCATTAATTCTGAAATATCTGAATTAACAAAAACCTGTTTAACAAATTTTTCACAATATTGGTAAATTTGAATATTCAAAAAATCATAAATTTGTAAACTTGAATATTTGAAAATTCTTAATTCATAATTTCGAAAATCGTAAATTTGAAAATTCAGAAGTTCGAAAATTGGAAAATCCGAAAATAAGAACGGAAATTCAAAAGAACAAAAATCCTAAATTAAGAAAGAAAATCTGAAAATTTGAAAACCTGAAAATGTGAAAATCTGAAATAATAACTAACTAGTAATAACTTAACTATTATGAATTAATAATAGTAAATAACAATAATAATAACATTTATTATTATTAATTATTATTAATTTGTTCCATTCCATTTTTTTAGATGCAACATTCATTATTTCGGATAATTCATAACTTTGGATAAATTCGTATTCATTACGTTGACTAACAGCTAAGTTTGAAAGGAAATCCCAATACCTATAATTTAATAGTTAGTTATTTAAAATTTTCAGATTTTCGGATTTTTGGTCTTTCAAAATTTTGGATTTTCTTTCTCATTTTTGGATTTTCGAATTTCCGTATTTTTGAATTTATGAATTGTCGAATTTTCACATTTTAGAATTTACGAGTTTTTGAATTTACGAATTTCAATCATAACGAATGATCCGAAAAAGGGAAAAAAAATTACTGAAGTGAAAACAAACACATTTTTCTGCAGTGCACATGTCTACCACTTGCACATGTCTACCACCTACTTCTTATAGTTTTGCAGTTAGGAGGAAGCTCTGTGAGTGTCCAGGTTTTATTTTCTTGAAGTGACTTTAATTCTTCTCGTGTTGCCTTTCTCAATTAATTGGCTTAGTGTTTTGGCAGTTTTTCTATATCTTTCCAGGATGTTGGTTCAAGTACAGTATGCTGTGTGTTTTGACAGTGTATGAAAGCTTGCGGGGTGGTATCTCCTTTGGAGTCCGAATGTATCTTCTGACTTCAGGCAGTTCAGCAGGATCTGGTGGGGAAATTGATTTAGGCATTGTGAGTTCCACCTCTTGTTCTGAATCCTGCACAGGTTTGCTTTGATCGACCTTTTCTTCTGGTTTTCTGGCTATATTCACTTCACAGCTTTCAGGTATCTGTGTTTCTGGTGATGGGCTCTCATCAAAATAAAAACTACAGCTTATTGTCACTTTGTCAGTCTCTGGGTGTTGGATTCTGTAACTCATAGTTTGCTCATGGTAGCCTACTAGAATGTCCTCTATGGCTCTGTTCCCCAGCTTGGATTGCTTTTCACTTGGAATAGAGGCATATGCTTTACATCCAAACACTCTGATGTGCCCTACACTAGGCTTTGATCCATGCCGCATTTCAAATGTACTTTAATGGTTCTTGAGAATAGTCTGTTCTGTAGGTAGGTGCAGCCATGACTGCTTCTCCCCAGTACTTGTGAGGTAGGTTAGCATCCAACAACATGCACCTGGGCATTTCTATAAGAGTGCAATTTTTCCTTTATGCTACACCATTTTGTTCAGGAGTGTATAGTGTGGTTGTCTGGTGTATGATTCCTTGTCTCTTAAGGTATGCGTTAGTGCCAGTTTAACGCCATATAGTTCTAAGTGCGATACTGCCAGTTGAACACCATTTGCTTCTGTGTGCGTTACTGCCAGTTTAACACATATAGTTCTAAGTGCGTTACTGTCAGTTTAACACCATTTACTTCTGTGTGCGTTACTGCCAGTTTAACGCCATATAGTTTTGTATACGTTACTGCAAGTTTAACACCATTTACTTCTGAGTGTGTTACTGCCAGTTTAACGCCATATAATTTTGAGCATCACTGTACGTTTGGCGCATTACATTGCAGTATATTATAGTGTATCTGTGGAGTATGTCTGTGTAGTGTGAATACTCCGCATGCACTATAACGGGCGGAAGCCCGCCGCACTCTGCAGTAGTGTGGTCGCGGCTCAGGCGGACTCAATCTCCACCGGTGAGCCGCGATTGCCTAGCAGAGAAGAAAAACGGGGAACCGCTGATGTAAACACGGCGGTTCCCCACTCTGTCAGGCAACTTATGAGAGATCTACTGGTCCCTGTCACTGGGATCGGTTATATCTCTTATGCCCCTGGCAGCCCAGCCCCCTCACAGTTAGAACACGCTTAACCCCTGGATCACCCCCTGAAGGTTAACCCCTTCACTGCCAATGACATTTACACAGTAGTCAGTGGATATTTAAATTTATGATCACTGTATAAATTTCATTGGTCCCAAAAAAGTGTAAAAAATGTCCAACGTGTCTGCTGCAATATCACAGTCCAGATAAAAATTACAGATCGCCGCCATTACTAGTAAAAAAAAATAAATAGTAAAAACGCCAGGAATTAATTCTCATGGTTTGTAAATGCGGCAAATTTTGCACAAACCAATCAATAAATGCTGATTACGATTTTATTACCAAAGAAATGAGAAGAATATAAATCGGCCAAAATATGTCTAATAAATTAAAAATGTATTTAAAAAAAAATGTTTAATAAATTAGACAAAAGAAAGAGGGCTTTCCTGAGTGTGTCACCGTCCTGTATATATTTAGAGAAACAAAAAATGGGGACAATCCCAACGAGGGTGGACTTTAAGGGCACACCACGAGATAACACCACAGAAGTAAAATCATAAATGTTTATTGGAAAATTACATAAAAAGCCAAGGCTTCACATATTCTAAAAAAGACCATGGACAAAGCATTGTCCGAATTACAGCCTATACAAAATCTCTTAATCTCATAGTTGACTCATAAGCGATACAAGATACCAAAAACCATGGTGTGTGTAGAACAGGTCGACGCGTTTCGTATTTTTTTCTAAGCTTCCTTAGGACCCCTTACAGCATGGATTTGGATATTAAGATTGCTTAATGAAAAGGAAACATATGTATCAATATTACATCATGTTAGTACAATAATACATGATTACATAGATGTCATGTAAAAATGATGTCAGATAATTGTATCTATGTGGCTATACATGCAGCAGAGGGCCGTCAATGAGTACCTGTGTGAGTATGGCATGATGACAGGCTCAGGCCGTTTTTTTTCCCCACGCCAATGGCTGATCATTAAGGATGCAAGCACTGTACTGTCACCATTTGAGGAGGCCACAAGGATGGTGAGCCGTGACAGTGCATGCATCAGTGACACAATCCCTGTTGTGTTCCTGCTGGAGCAGACTCTGCATGGCATTATGGACATGGCACTGGAGGCAGAACAACAGGAGGAAGAGAAGGACTTCCTTTCCTCTCAGGGCCCACTTTATCCAGACACTATCATTCCTATGTCACAAAACACACAGGAGGAGAGAGGGGAGAAGGATGAGGATTCTGGCACTTTTGCAGGCTTTGAAGAAGAGGAAGACATGCGTCAATCTGTAAGCGATGGCTTTCCAACCCCAGGACCCTTGGGGGTAGTACATGGCTGGGAGGAGGAAGTTCCAAATGCTGTCATCCTGAGTGACCCCGAGGAGTCTGCTTCTCAAGCCTCTGCAAATTTGAGGAGCATGGGAAACCTCATGCTTCAAAGCCTGTGAAAGGACACAAGAATACATGGCATAAAGGAGAATGACCATTACTGGTTGACATCCCGTCCCCACAGAGAGTGCAGAAGATAAAATCACTTGAGGACACGTTAAAGAGGATTTTATTGAATGTTTTTCCAGACTCCAGTAGGTTACAGTGTCATGGAAAATGTTCTTTTGAGTCTTCTGTTGGTCAAGAGAGGAGCATTGGAGAAGGCGTCCGCTTAAGTGAGGCATTTCGTAATTTTTTTAGTCCTCACCACCCAGGCCTGTCAGCTTCCACATCCCATCAGCAGCATCTGCATCAATGGTGGACGATTACCTTGTGGCCAAAACAGAGATGGAGAGCCTTCCAACTGACGATCCACTGGCTTACTGGGTGATGAGAATAGACCACTGGCCAGAACTTGCTCAGTATGCCATTGAGTTGTTGGGTTGCCCTGCATCCAGTGTGCTTTCAGAATTCATTGCTGCAGGAGGTTTCGTGACTGATCATAGAACCCGTCTGTCCACAGACTCTGTGGACCGTTTGACTTTCATAAAAATAAATCAGTCATGGATTACCAGCTATGAAGCCCCTGATGCCGATATCACCGATTGCGTTTTTTTGGGATGTGGAATCTCTGCAGGACTTCGAGGCTGGACCAGGCTGGCACCCTCTTACCCTCCTCTCCCTCTAGAGTTGTCATTAGGTTACCAAGACCTAATCTTTTTTGAGTAGCTGCCTCCATTCACCATACATCAATTTTTTTTAGCTATTCCAGCACACTAGCGCTGTAGCTCCCACTCCAATTCCCTCCTTCTTCAAGGCTACCTAGTTTTGAGGGTAATTTCATCTGCAATAATGTTTTTGGTATAGGTTAATTGGGCACAATTAACACCCAAAGACCATTTTTTCAGCAACTGTTTGACAGGTGCATATAATTGCAATTTTTTTGGCCTTCATCAAGAGCACCTCTATAGGGTTACAGTGGGAAGGTGCCACCGACACCCAAAGACCAATTTTTCTGCACTGGTTTGACAGGTGCATATCATTGCAATTTTTTTTTACAGAAAGGCCAATTCTTGCCTTCATGAAGAGCACCTCTATGGGGTTATGGTGTGAAGGCACTACTGACACCCAAAGCCCAATTTTTACACACCCGTTACTTCTATCCAAAGTCAAAGTGATACCAAAATTTATCCAAAAAATCTCTAATCTTGTTCCCAGTACACTACATTGTGGCCTCACCATACATACTGGCTCCCCAGCTGTTGCTGAGCTAAATAAAGGCAGCTGCAGGGAAAATGTCATTTTTTTGGCTTTATAACTGCAATTATTTCTGCAGCAGATTCTGACATGGTACAGATCTACCACTTTCCAGGTAGACTAAGGGGACCCCCCAGGCACTATACTGGAAGGAATTTTTCATTTTTATGCTTTCACTTTAAAAATATAAAATTAACTGCTCATTTTCAAAAACTTTTTTTCAGTGATACATGTCCCCCAGGGCAGGACCCAGACCCCTATAACCATTGTATGCACAATTACTTGCATATAAGCCTTCAAAATGGGCACTTTTGTTCTTATTTTTGAAGTTTGGGTCCCATTGACGTTAATGGGGCTCATTATTCGGGTCCAAACTTTCGTGGTGTTCGGACATTCTGGTGCAAACTGAACAGGGGTCCGTTCAGCCCATCTCTATTAGCAAGGGCAGTATATGTCTCTGGAAGGCTGCAGAGGAGCAGGGCAACAATATGGTTATCTTTTATATCCTCTCTGAAGGAACGTAGCTGCTCTATGATTTCTAGCATAGCTTTCACATGGTCACATAGTTGTTGGTCTTCTTCTAGTCTCATCTTATACAATTTTCATAGCAAAAACAGCTTGCTGGTTAGACTTGAATGCTCATGCTTATGTGGATAAGCTGGTCATTTTCCACTAGTAAACTTATGGTTGCTTTTGCCGGTCTGTCCATTCTATCCCATGCCTCCGTCTATCTATTTGTGGGTCTGTCTGTATTCAGCACTTGCCACAAGTCATCCTTGCTGAGAAGCATTTGTAGCTTAAATATCCACAGCTGGTAATTGAAATTGTACACATTTGCTGCTGCAAACTTCACTTCTGAGCCACTTGCCATCTTTCAGCAGCTTATATACAGTACTCACAGATTTGCAGTATCCTCTCCAGTGTCTGGGTGCCTGCTGGGTGCCTGCTGAGTGCCTTAGAAACATAACTTGTTATCAGAGTATTGATATAATGCCCTGGAAGCTTCTTGTATGCAGTAGATACCTTTACTGTCATTGAGGAATATCAGAACATGTCTTTACATCATGGTAACAGGAAACAGAAACCTTAGTAATAGTGTTGAGCGAACCCGGACTGTAACGTTCAGGTCCGTACCGAACTTTGGGGTGTCCGGGACTCGGACCCGAACATGGACGTTTCAAAAAACATTTCTGGTTCTGGGTTCTGGTAGTTGATCATGCTTGTTGAATAGCTGCAGGGCAGCCAATCAACAAGTGTTTCACTGGTTTGCCCTTAGAAGCCATCACAGCCATGCCTACTAAAGGTATGGCTGTGATTGGCCAGTGCATCACTTGACCCAGCCTCTATATGAGGCTGGAGTCACAGTGCTGCATGTCACATGCTCTTGGGTTAGTGTAGGGAGAGGAAGCTGCTGGCGTTTTTGTGAGGGACAGATTGCAGACATTTTAACATCTGATCCTGCATCCTGAGATTACTACTACTGTTGCTCTGAGGGACAGATTGCAGAAATGTGAGATTTCACGTACTGCTGCTTTGAGTGACAGATTGCAGATCAAACCCTTCATAACACAACGCTCATTACGATCGTACACAATGATCAGATTGTACGATCGTACACAACGATCAGATTGTGAAAGTAATTTGAGATTTCACATACTGCTGCTTTGAGCGATCTGACTGCACTAGGTAGAGGCTTCTGCTTAGAGGGACAGATTATTGTTCAAAAATCATCTCCTAGTTCTAAAGGGAGAGGTTCTAGCTGCAGCTGTAAGTGACACATTATTGTTCAAAAATCATCTCCTAGTTTATTTGATTTTAATTTATTTTCCCTATCCCCATTTTTTTTGTAGGGCACTTGCCCTACTCTTACCCCTCATTTTACTTCCTTTTGCAGCCCTCTAGCACTTACCAGGACTTTGTTACAGCCATTTTTGTGCCTAAAAGTTAGGGTCCCCGTTGACTTCAATGGGGTTCGGAGTCCGGGATAACGTTCGGATGAACCCGGACTTTTTCCCAAAGTTCGTTCGGACCCTCCGAACCCGAACGTCCAGGTGTTCGCTCAACTCTACTTAATAACAAACAAATGCACACTGAACATAAACAGAACATCCTGTGATTACATTACCATACAATACACACTACACTGCCACCTGCTGGATAGATAGGTATAATTCATATATATAGTTTACAGTATGTAAACAGATTGCTGTTGCTCTTCTAACAAATAGTACCTGAAAAAAAAAAAAAAATAGTACCTGTGTTTAACTGTCATTGAACAGTGTAGATCACAGACAAAAGGTACAAAGCCAATCATGACTGTAAACAATACAGAGGGTAGACAAATGATTGCACTTGTCAAATGACTATGCTGTACACAGGCAGAAAGTACAGAGCCAATGAGAGTGGTTCAAATGTGAGCACTGGCTCTGGTGATCAGCCATCTCTCCTTTTCTTCTCTCACACACAGACTATTTTGAGATAGGAAAAGGGGATTGCTTGCCACTCATCACAGCCAGTGTTCATATAACAGTGCTCTGGTAATAATGATCTCAGTGTCAGTGCTTAATTACATCCACTTCCTGATACTGGTCAGCAACTGATTATGTCTTGTGCATAAATACATGCAGTGTATGATTATGGCCAGTGCCTGATTACATCCCTTGCCTACTTACAGCCAGTGGGGTTGATTTAATAAACCCGGAGAGTGCAAAATCGAGTGCAGGTCTGCATAGAAACCAATCAGTTTCCAGGTTTTTGTCAACACTTAATTGATCAGTAGCCGATGGACTACCATGCACAGCTGCACCAGATTTTGCACTCTCCAGTTTTAGTGAATCAGACCCATAATCTAATATCCTGGTATTTTAAGACCATCCAAAATGTTATAGGTAGTCAGGAAATCATGCATTTGATAGCCCGAAGGTCCTCCTTGCATTTTTGCACCTTCAATGCAATTGAGTAGCCCATAGATGATTTTTGTTCATTCAAACAGGGGTGGATGGAGGAATCCTCTTCACTAAGCTATTGTATTCTGACAGCAGGGAGATTCCCCTGTCATCATGATACACTGAGCAATGCTACCAACTATAACCTGTGGCACCGATTGAGAGGGGAAAGTACGAAAGGGTGGGTGTACACCATTTGATTGGTAAATCAACTTTCGTACAACTTCCTTGGCCACACATGGATCAAATTTGGCTAGTCTCTGCTTAACCAACTGAATTTTGACCCATGTATGGCTGGCTTTAGGCAGAGAAAAAGTCTCAAACATGTGATAACCTCAATAATTGGGTGGAGTAAAAGAATGTGTTTTGGGGTGCGAGGGTGAGTATACATGCTCCATGTTTGTGAGAAATATCTTAATACGTCAAAAAATGTGATTGGTAGAAATGAACTCAAGGTTTGGTCTGAATACAAGTTTGGACCAAACTTTGGCTGTTTGGGTGTCCCAAACATTTACTGGTTCAGCAGAGGGGGCAAACATCATGTATAACAGCAATATTTCTACCTCTATTATACATGACAGCTTCCCACTGGAAATGGTTGCTAAGGACACCAGTGATTGCAGGCACCACCGAGTCCCTAACAACCAGTAATTTCACTGGCTATTTTCACTTACATGGCCAGGAATGCCCAGTGATGTCATTAGCCATATATGGTCATGTCCATATATAGTCATTGATGTCAGTGGTAGACTCTACCTCATTGGGAATAACAGCTTTCACCCAGGGGACAGGACGTGTCTTGGATGTGGTGTGTTTTTTCCTTCAGGCAGGTGGCAACCATCGGGCATTGCGATTGATGGGGATCTGCATCACTGAATGATGTAATTGATGATAAATTTACAATAATTAACTTTTTTTGGTAATTTTTTTGCCCTATATTTATATAGGGGGGAGGGTATCTGAATGCCTCCTATTATTGAGGGGGGTTCCAGATTCTGATAAGTCCTCCACCCACAGACTCTTACACCCTTTAGGGCAAAGGTTATGGGAAAGAGGCCCTGTTCCTCATAAGCATTGGAACAAGGTGCTTTGCCAGGGGGTCCATCCTGGCAAGGTACTACCTCATGTTGAGGGCATGTGGTCTAGCATAGTTAATGAGGGGGGGCACATGCACATACCCCCTTCCGGCCAGCCAGGCTGCATGCTCAAATTAAGAGTCTGATATGGGTTATTTAGGGGAACCACATTCATTTTTTTTTGCTTTTTGTGTTGAGTTCTCCTAAAATCCATACCAAACCCTATAGTTCTGGTATGTATTTCCTGGGGGACCTCACGCTTTTTGTTTGTTTGCTGTACACCCTTAAAATCCACACCAGGCTAAAAGGGTTGAAAATATTTAAATGGCCGGCAAATGGCATTCATTGCAACTAATGAGATCTTTTGGGTTTTATTTTTCAGAGCCCAGAAATGTTAGGATCTTCAGAAACACAACACTCGCTTTTGTTGCTAGCAGTTTAGACATTAATGGTTGTGTGTTGAGTTATTTTGAGGGGACAGCAAATTTACACCGTTATACAAGCTGTACACTCACTACTTTATATTGTAGCAAAGTGTAATTTCTTCAGTGTTGTCACATGAAAAGATATAATAAAATATTTACAAAAATGTGAGGGGTGTACTCACTTTTGTGAGATACTGTATATATATATATATACAGTGTATATATATTTGAGTACAGAAATGTAAGGGCTACTAAAACTGTATGGTACAAATTCTGGTGCAGCTCTGTTTAGAAGCCAATCAGCCTCCAGGTTTTTTTGTCAAAATATTATTTGAACAAGCTGAATTTATAAGTTGATTGGCTACCATGCACAGCTGCACCAGATTTGAGTGCTCCTGTTTTAGTAAATCTCCCCCAAGAATACAAGTTTAATTCGGACAACAAATTATTATTTACACATGTGTATTTTTCTATTTTTATTTATTATAGATCTGCTGATATGCCCAGTAGGATAACCTTAAATATAATGTCAAATGAACAAATTATTTTCCAAACAGTAATACTTTTCTCGCTTGGAGAAAACGTGATTTAATAATGTAACTTTACAGAGGATTTGCAAATATATGTTATATGTACAGTCAAGCAGTGGTTATGAACATGATACAGTGCACGTTAACTAGTGGGAAACTTTCTTGCACTTAAAAGGAAACTGTTTTGAAAGACATTGAACAAAGATGTTATCAGCGGGAAGTTACATTCTCAAGTAACATTTTATGCTTCAATTAAGTCATAAGGGTAAAAATTGTACTGTTAAGCAGGGTTTCCGTACTGTATATTAGTACATGTTCAATTAAAGGAACAATAAAAGTGTTTTATTTTGTAATTTGATGACATTTAGCATATTTTTATTTTTTATTATTTAGTTTAAAAGAAATCATTTTTATATGCAACTGCGTTTTGTCTGTTCAAGGGAGACTTCAATGTTTCAAAATGTATATTCATGTTGAGTGGGTAGTTAAACTAAATCTCTTTTCAATTATTTTTATTGAAGATTTTTTTCAGATTATATAGGTGAACACATGAATCAATCTTATGTTGCATTGTATTACAAGATAACAATGTATTTAACACTTTTAGTATTAAACATAAGTACATTATTTATAGATACATCACTTTGCTGTTTATGTTAGCTCAATGTATTGGCACATCCCTCTTGTTAGTCATGTACCCGGTGTAGGTCCAGGAGGTCGACACCCTATCTGGGAACAAACTGTGCCCTTTCCCCCTAGGTCCTGCACCGACCATTGATTAAGTTAGTTTGTTATCTGGAGGGGTGTCTGTGCTCAATCCGGCTGTAATATATGCATTTTGACTCTTTATGCAGAATACAAGGCAGCCACGTCCAGACCAAATGAAGGGCCACCGGCCCTCATCCGCATGCAGCTGCCCCGGATGCTCATGGTTTTTTTTATTGTCACACTATATGTGTCACAATTCAAATGAAGTTTCCATGTATCTTCAATAACAAATAAACAGTACTAGTAAATACAAAGAAAATTGAACATGTAGTACCAGAGCTAATACAGGATCATCTCACAGGATCCCTGTGTTGTTTACTAGGATATCTTTGAGAAGTAGTTAGTCATCGACTGGGTAACATAAGTTCCAGGGGTTCCACTGTAGGTCAAATTTGGTCAAGTTATTAGAGGATAGTGCAAAATGTCTCCCATAAAGGTGTTGGGTCCTGACTCTATACACTACTTCAGAAATATTAGGGTCAGAAGTATTTTTCCATTTAGAGGTTATAGTTAACCTAGCTACTATGAGGATATGCGTTGTAATGGCCCTGAATTTAGTGGGTATAGAGTGTATTCCTATGTTGAGTAGGGCTAATTTGGAGCTTGGCTTCATAATGAGGCCTGTAATTGCTGCAATTAGGGAGAACGATTTATTCCAAAAGCTCTTTACATTTTTTCAACCCCATATTATGTGCAGTATATTGCCGTTTTCCCCACATAATCTCCAGCATGCTGGTGAACCTGTTGGGAAAATCTTAGTAAGTCTGACTGGGGTTAGGTAAGTTCGATAAAGAATTTTCATTATAAGTTCCCAGTGATTTACGCAATGAGAGTATCGGTGGTATGATCAGGTGGCTTGTTTCCATTCAATATGTAGAGCCTATTTCCTTTTCCAAATTGAGCATGCTGGAGGTTCTATGGAATCCTCCCTTTTGCTGGAAGATATCATAAAACCAGGACAGCCCTTTAGGTTTGCTGTAATTGTTCAGGAGGTAGTCCCACACTTCGCTGTGAAGACAATATTGTAAGGTCGGGTGAGTAGAGTGGAGGTGTGATAACTGTAGTTGTGAAAATGGTTTCTGGGGGGGATGTTTTGATGAAAGTTCCTAATATGTCATTATGTTCTGTTGCAACCAGGGGAGAACTTTTAAGTTAGGTATTATATACTCATATATTGTAAGTGGGAAGTTGGTGTATTTTGTCTTTGTCTCTATTAGCAAGGTAGCATGGAGTTGTTTCCATGCGTGCAATGTGGCATTTATCAAGGTAAGGGGTCGGTAGTATGTCTGTAATAGTGTCAAGCTGGCTAGTAATAAAGATGGCAGATCGCTTTCTTCCAACACCGATTTTTCTATATGGACCCAAAGTTTTTCAGAATGTGGTTCAAACCGTGCCTTGGTTTGGTCTAAGTGCGCCGCGTAGTAATAGTGCCTTAAGTTAGGGAAGTTTGCCCCCCCTTTGGTTCTATGTTTGAGTAACACCGAGAATGAAATTGTGGTCATGCAAGGAAGCTGTTGTGGGCCCTGGAAAGCCTGTGCACAGGCTGAGGCGCACGTAGCGTGTGCGCGCCTGTGCGAGTTCGAATTGCATGTGTGCGCACGCCCGTGCGCGTGCGCGCGTATGTGCCGGCATTGGCACCAAATGGCCCATTTAAGCTGACTGACTCCCTGTAGCCAGTGCTGTCCGTTCTACAGCGTCTGAGTACCTGTGAGCCCCAGCTCTGTTCCTGTTATCCAGTTCCTGTGAACCTTCCTGTTTCCTGGAACTGCTGTTATCTGCCTGCACTGATCCTTGACCATCCGATTGTCGGACCCCTCTGTACTTCTGCTCCCAGCCCGGTTATGAACTTTGCTTGGACTTGACCATTCTGCCTGATCCCTTGTACCGCGCTGCCAGCCAGTTGCTGACCCTGCCTGTACCACTTCTCTTCTGACCTGCATGACTGCTTGAGATCTCACATCACCATCAGTGACCATCCAGCCCTCGTGCCATCCTGCACTCTATCAGAGGTCCCTGAATCAGGTGCGCAAGAGTGGTTTTTCCCTGCACAAGCCAGACTCCACTACCAGGTGTGTGACAGGTCTTCTTTCTTTTCCAAATAGCCTGTCTAAACAATTTATCTGCCAGGGAGAAGAAGTGCTCTGGTATTACTATTGGGATGGTCCTGAAGTAGTATATCACCTTAGGCAGTAATAACATTTTTATGGCAGAAACCTTGCCCATCCATGATAATTCATGAGACGATATATGTTGTAGATCTTTTATTATTATTTCTATTAGCTTAGGGAAGTTAGATTCATACGTTTTGGATATTTGAAAAGACAAGGTTACACCCAGGTATGCCAGGTTCTTGGAAGTCCATTGAAAGGGATAATCCCTCTTGAGTGTTGCCAATGCTTGTTTAGAGACCCCTATAGGCATTATATTGGATTTGGTCACATTTCATTTATAATACGATACTTTCCCATATGAATCCAATAACTTTTGTACATTAGCCAGGGAAGAAGCCGAATTTGTCAAGGTCAGTACTACATCATCGGCAAACAGTCCTATTTTGTGACTGTATCCCCCCACTTCTATCCCTTGAATAGAATGGTTCATCCTAGTGGCCTCCACCAGGGGCTCCATCAATAATGAAAATATAAGAGGCGAAAGGGGGCATCCCTGGCGGGTTCCATTAGTTATGCTACAGCCGCTTGACAATGTATTGTAAGTGAATACTTTGGCTTATGGTAAGGTATATAAGCCTGTGATTACTGAATAGATGAAGCCCTGGAAGCTAAATTTTGTGAGAGTGGACCCCAGGTACCCCCAGTGCACCCTATCAAACGCTTTTTCAGCGTCCAGTGTGAGGATGACCAAGGGTATCTTGCGGGTTTTGGCAATGGTAATAAGGTTGTAGAGTCTGTGGGTGCCATCTGGATCTTGCCTCCCTTTTACAAAGCCCACCTGATCTGCTTTGATCCGCGAGGGGATCACTGTTGCCAAACGGTTAGCTAATATTTTTGCAAATTTTTTTAAATCCGTGTTCAATAAAGAAATTGGCTTAAAATTTTGAGGACTCTCCGGCTTCTTCCCTGGTTTAGGAAGGGCAACAATAACTGCTTGAAGTATCTCAGCAGGAAAAGAAGCAGTTTGAACCACATGATTAAACAAGGATTTCAGATCTGGGACAAGAATTGGGGAGAATGTTTGGTAGTATTCTGCAGTGAAGCCATCAGCTCCTGGTGATTTGTGTGCTGGTAGGGATCTTATGGTGCCTGATATCTCTTTTTCTGAAATCGGGGCATTAAGAAGATCTAAATCCTCCTTTTTGGTATAGGAGGGTTGACTTTCTCTAGGAAGTAATTTATCGTAGTCTGTGTGGGTTGTGGGGTGTCCCTGTCAGAATTAAGGTTATAAAGGTCCTGATAATATTTCTGAAATGCCTCAGCAATCTTAGAAGGTTGGTATACTTGTTGTCCGCTATGTGGATCTTTGATGGAGCTTAATTTCGCAGATTGCTGTCTTCTACTTAAATAATTGGCTAAAAGTTTGCCTGCATTGTTTTCGTGGGCATAATACATAGCTTTAAAATGTTTAAGGTAAGCTCTATGTTGTGTGATAAGGGTCAAGCGTAAGTTTTGTCTGCACTCAAATAATATGTTCTGTACTTTTAATGTGGGGCCCTGTTTATGTTAGGTTTCTAATGATTTTAGGTTTTTGAGTAGGGAATTTAGTTTTTCGGCTCTCTGCTTCTTTTCCTTCGCCGCTGCTTGTATAAGTAAACCTCTGCTGTACGTCTTATGTGCGCACCATAAAGATTCAACATTGATCTCAGGTGTATTATTGACTTCAAAATATTCCCTTAGTTGTTGGGACAGTTGCTTTTGAAAGTGAGGCTTAGTCAGTAAGGTGACATTGTTCCTCCAGAGGTACTTGGGGTTGCTTGTATTGTTCTCATGTAGAGTAATAGATACCGGAGCATGATCCAACCATGTTATGAGTGTATATTGGCTTCCACCGTTCTTTGCAGTAGGGAAAAATCAGACAGAAACAGGTCGATCCTTGAGTATGACTCATGGGGTGCAGAGTAATGTGTCTAATCCCTTTCTGTTGATTTTAAACATCTCCATGAGTCATACAGATGCGCCTCTGAAATAAAGTGTTTTAATTCGTGTCTATGTAGGGATCCTGGTTTGGAGCAGTCCAAAGTTTTGTCTACCACACTATTGAAGTCTCCTCCCCAGATCAAGGAGCCTTTGAGCACTTTCTCTACTTTTTTCCCGAGGGATAGTAAAAAGGGGCCTTGTTTAGTGTTAGGGGCATAAAGATTAACAATGGTGTACGTTACATTGTTTACATCGCAAATTAGGATGATGAATCTGCCATTAGGGTCACAAATGACTTGATGTAGTTGAAATGCCACTGATTGTCTAATAGCTATGAGCACCCCACATTTTTTTACCTTGGCACAAGCCAAAAAAACACGTGGAAAAGCCTTGTCCCAGCGTTTGTGATCTTCAACAAAACGTGTTTCTTGAACACATAGGATGTCCCCCTTAAGTTTTTTCGCTTTCTTCCACATAGAGCTCCTTTTAAAAGGGCTGTTGAGGCCATGGACCTTCAAAGAGACTACCTTAAGTGTCATAGTCAATGTTCATTGGGTTTGCAAAGAGTGGCTGGAAACAATTGTTTAGAAATTGCTGTAGTGTGTATTTACCTGTAGGTGGCAGTGTTGGACAAAAATAATTTTGGTACAATGAAGCAAGCAGAGACCCCTCGGTCTTTCTTTTTCAGTGGTGGATCTTCCATGCAGCTTGCTGGTACTTTCAAAACACAAAAACTACAAAAAGGTAGAACAAATAGACAAATAAAAAGAGTGAAACAGTTCACAATGTGCGAAACCATTCGCATGGTCACTGAGGGGGTTTTAGCTTCCAGTCATCCAGCTCTCCATCCCATTCTTTTGTCAGCTTGTACAGTCACCCAGGATTAACTTTATGCCATTCAGAAGTGATTTTATGAATTGGGGATGTAGCAGCGCCACTCTCTTCTTCCGGAAGCAGCTTCCATTTTTTTGCCAGTTTAATGCCATCTTCCAGAGAAGTGATAACATATGCTTTGTTTTCTCTGGTAACTAGCAATTTGGTAGGGAATCCCAAGGAATACTGGATTTTGTGATTTTGGAGGATTTTGGTAATGGTGGCAAGGTTCTTATATGCCAGCATAGTGTGCTGTGAGAGGTCTGCATAGACCGAGATACCATTATAGAGTTCAGGTAACGATCATTTTGAAAAAAATTTAAAAAATACGAGCTATTACGTCTCTCGGCACTTTCTCAGGCAGATGCTGAGGTTTGGGTAGACGGTGAGCCCGATCTACAATTACCTCCCTGTCAGGTGTGTCGGGGAGTAATGCTGAGCTAAACTGTTGAACATATTGCCTCAGTTCAGAAGGTGGCACATTTTCATCTATCCCTTTGAGTTTAACATTGTTCCTTCTTCCCCTGCCCTCTAAGTCTGCCATTTTGTTTTTTATAGCTTATATCTCCTTCTCAGTGTTGTTGTATGCATCTGCTAGCTCATTGTGAGCTGTAGCGAACGCCTCCATTTTGTCCTCCGCATGGCTTATATGGTCCCCTATAGCAAAGACCTCTGTTTTCAGTCGGGTAGTGCAGTCCATCATATCCCTATGCAGGGGCCCCCTCAGTGTGACCAGCATATCCCTCATTAAAGTGTCAGTGAGAGGTTGTCCTGTAGTGGGGAAATCATTAATGTGTTCAATGTATTTGGCCGTACTGTCTTGTGACATGTCATGTCCCCCTCGCTCACCTGGATATATGTATTCAGAGGACCTCTTTGGTGAAGATCATTGAGGGCTCTGGGTTGGGGACGCTCCTGGCGTTGACCTGCTGCTGCTGCCCGGCGAGGTGTCCTGGTGTCGGCTGTCAGTTTGGACCAGAGTCCTTTACGCTGGCCGTGCTGAGAGCCGGAGGCCTCAGCGCCATCTTGGGGCCTTGGTGTGCTTACCGACTCAAAAAAGTCAGTGAGCCTGCGGGGATCCTGGTACATTTTTCTTTTGCTCATTTTGACCCTGGGTGGTAGCGGTAAACCAGAGCAGAAGAATCAGCCGCATATTGCTGTCCTATGTTTCTTTAGTTGCTGGATGGTGGTGGATGTGACCGGAGCTCTCCTCTCACACAGCCATCTCCTTCGGCTGCCGGCCACGCTCCCAGTTAAACTAAATCTCAATGAATTAGTCAGGTGTACATGCTTTAGTAACTCATCCTGTTGCTTTTTTGGTATAAAGTGGTTAGTAGAACTAGGTTTTGAATTCAAGCAAAGACAGGCTTGGCATAGAATTTGCATGTGCCAGCATAGGCTTCTATTAGATGCTTAATTTTTCCCAAAAACATACTAGAAGGTAAATTGGCTTCTAACCGTGCTGCCTACTGGAGTATGGGGAGATTTACTAAAATGTGAGCATGCAAAATCTGGCGCAGCTCTGCATAGTAACCAATCAGCTATCAGTTTTTTTTGCCAACACTTGCTGAAATTAGTAGCTGATTGGCTACCATGCACAGCTGCACCAGATTTTGCACTCTCCAGTTTTAGTAAATCAACCCCGCAGTCTAATGTCCTGGCACTGTAGGACCATCCAAAATGTTATAGGTAGTCAGAAAATCATGCCTTTAGATAGCCTGAAGATCCTTCTTCTATTTTTGTCCCCTAAATGCATTTGAGTAGCCCATAGCTAAGTCCTTTTTTTTTTTTTCATTCAACCAGGGGTAGATGGAGGAATCCTCTCCCCTAAGCTATTGTATTCTGACAGTGGGAAGACTGCCCCATCATCATGATACACTGATCAATGCTGCCAGCTATACCCTGTGGCGCTGATTGAGAGGGGAAATACGACAGGGCAGGTGTACAACATTTGATTGGTAGATCAACTTTTGTACAACTCTCCCTGCTGAATCAGCTATATTTTGATCCATATATAGCTGGCTTTAGGCAGAGAAAAAGTCTAAAACATGCGATAATCTCAATAATCAAAATGTTTCAAAATGTATATTCATGTCGAGCAGGTAGTTAAATGAAATCTCAATACATTAGTCAGGTGTACATGCATTAGTAAATCACCCTATTGCTGTTTTTGGTATAAAGTGGTTAGTAGAGCTAGGTTTTAAATCCCAGCAAGGACAAGCTTGGTATGGAATTTGCATGTGTTAGCATAGACTTTTATTAGATACTTCATTTTACCCAAAAACATACTAGAAGGTAAATTGGCTTTTAACTGTACTGACTACTGGAATATGGGGAGATTTACTAAAATGTGAGCATGCAAAATCAGCTTCCAGGTTTCATTGTCACAAGCTGAAGTTAGAAATTGATTGGCTACCATGCACAGTTGCACTAGATTCTGAGTGCACCAGTTTTAGTAAATTCCCCCCAGTGTGTTGTAGAGACATTAGACTGTAAGGTATGGTGGGGTATCGATTCGTGTGAATGACTCTATGTACTCAGTAAAGCACTGTTGGCAAATTTCAGAAGATTGTCAAATGAAGCACGTCTTCTGTTTTCAGTGACTGCCAAGTAACCTCTAGTACACACCAACAGCTTTGCTGGGCAGCATTCAATAGATGCAACTCCCTCCAATTAGAAGAATGTTCTCAGCATGGAAGAAGAGGAGCCTACCTAACAAAGGAGCTGTACGCTATTATCCAGCATGCACATAAAATGTTAGTAACATCCGGATCAACCTTAGAATTTTTTGAAGCTATTTTACACAAAATATGATCAGGTATGATCAGGCATATTTTCTAACGTAAAGCTGAGGATGGAATACTTGCTGGCCCCTCCTCTTAATTAATATTAGCATGTTGACTTTTGCTAACATTGTGCTGTTGTTGTACCACTATTACAACTACCATACTAAGGTTTGCAAATGTGAGAGAGATCATTTGAAAGATAATCATTATCATCACATGTATTTGATCATGTTAATGACTATACTGAACATAGAATTTTTACTTACAATTTTTTTTCCCATACATGAGCAAAACAAAAGAACTATGCAGTATTTTGGTTCCATTTCTTATACATTAGTGACCTCTTGTGGCCATATGTGTGCATGTGCACAATTGTATAAATAAATGTAGTGACATAAGGTTTTACCATCTTTGTGCTATACCAGATCAGAGTCATCTGGGTGCATTTTTTTTTTTTTTTGATTGTGTAGATGTATGAATGTACAATAGAACATACAAGCCATTATGTAATGAATACAGAAAAGCTTTTATTTCTTGAAAACAAATTATTATCCTCTAAAGAAAATATCAAAGCACCTTTGTAGTTCCTTTGCATATTTATTATAATGCATGTTGACAATCATTATCATGCACATTCAAGCTTGGCACAAAAAGCCCATGGGGCACATTTAGCAATTCTGTCTCATGGCAAAGCAATGCTAAATAGGAGCAGTGGGACGCATGAATAGACAGATTTAGTACAAGGTTACATTCTGAGTCATAAAGTCTTCTTTTGGCTGCTCTAAAGTCACATTGTAGACATTATGAAACCTGCCCCTTACCACTTCTTACTTATGCACTGGGTTATCATTAAAGTTTTTCTCATTTTCAGTAATAAATCTGTTTCCTAACTTTGCAAATTGATGCTCTAGGCTGCCCAGGACTATAGATACACAGGTCATAAAACCTGTAATGGAGATTTTGCTGAAAGAAAGAGATGTATCTTGATCTGTCGCTAATTGTGTTGCTAATTTGCACTGCCAATCATTTTTAGTTGCACCAAAAATGCAAAACAAATGCACTTGCCATGCATGAGTTCCCTTTTGATGCCCTGCAGAAAAATGATACAGCATGTTCTTTGGCTAAGCACCACATGTTCAGGACCTGTTAAAAATGAATGGCCTTATACTTTAAAGTAATTCTCCATAAATTGGAGCTCCTTAATGCATCTCCACCTGTAGTTGAGCAACAATCTTCATTAAAATATCCAGAAATAAAAATCCTAATTTATTTCTCACAATAATTTCACCAAATCTGACATACAGAGCTGGATGACCCTCCCATTATGCTGGTTTGGGAGACTTGATGTCTCAATTCAAGACCAAGTCTATTTTTGGGAGTCGGTGTTTACAAGTTAAAATCATTTTTTTTTTTGCTATACAATTGCTTAGAAACCCCAAACATTATATATATATCTTTTTTAATGCCCTAGAGAATAAAATTGTGGTCATTGCAATTACTTTATATCACACCGTATTTGCGCAGAGCTCCCTCAAGCACAATATGTTTGGAAAAATTCACTTTTTTTTAAGTTAAAAAAATAAGACAACAGTAAAATTCGCTCAATTTTTTTCCATATTGTGAAAGATAATGTTAAGCCGAGTAAAATGATACCCAACATGTCATGCTTCAAAATTGCGCCCGCTCGTGGAATGGCGACAAACTTTGGCACTTAAAAATCTCCATCGGCGACATTTAAAAATTCCTACAGGTTACTAGTTTCGAGTTACAGAGTAGGTCCAGAGTTAAAATGATTGATCTTGCTCTAACGATCGTGGCGATACCTCACATGTGTGGTTTGAACACCATTTTCATATGCGGGCAGGACTTACGTATGCGTTTGCTTTTGGGCGCGAGCTCGGCGGGATGGGGCGCTTACATTTTTTTTCTTAT
Source organism: Glandirana rugosa (assembly GCA_018402905.1). Taxonomy (NCBI): domain Eukaryota; kingdom Metazoa; phylum Chordata; class Amphibia; order Anura; family Ranidae; genus Glandirana; species Glandirana rugosa. The sequence goes on along the minus strand of BLSH010338247.1, from coordinate 162,973 downwards.
TTATTTTATTTTATTTTTAAACTGATCCTTTTAAAAAAAATGTGATCACTTTTGTTCCGATTAGAAAAAAAACAAATCATTCCTTGTAATAGAAAAAAGCATGCCGGGACCTCTTAGCCACTTCTCGTTGGGCGGACGTCATATGACGTCGCTACCTTTGAGAAGGGATATCTGAATGGTGCCTGCAGCAGTGATCTTAGTGGCGGATTCGCCGCAAAATCACTTTTATCAGCGGCGGGAGAGGTGCCGCCGCTTTCCGGTCCCCAGTGTCTGTGAGCTGCTCACTCGGCTCCATAGTACGGCAGGGCGGAAATGACGTCAGAAGTGACGTCCGCCCAACAGTCTTAAAGGACCCACTTTTTTTTTCGTCCTGTCTTTTTTTTCAGATTTTTTTTTTTTTTTTTTTGCATTTTAGTGTAAATATGAGATCTGAGGACTTTTTGGCCCCGGATCTCATATTTAAGAGGACCTGTCAGTCTTTTTTCTATTACAAGGAATGTTTACATTTCTTGTAATAGGAATAAAAGTGATCATTTTTATTTTTTTTAAAATAACAGTGTAAAAATAAAAAGTAAAATAAATAATTAAAAAAAAAAAAAAATTAAAGCGCCCCGTCCTTGCGAGCTCGTGTGCAGAAGCGATTGCATACGTAAGTCCCACCCACATATGAAAACGGAGTGCAAACCACACATGTAAGGTATTGCCGCAATCTTTAGAGTGAGAGCAACAATTCTAGCACTAGACCTCCTCTGTAGCTTGAAACTGCTAACCTGTGGAATTTTTTAAACGTCGCCAATGGAGATTTTTAAGCTGCAAAGTTTGTCGCCATTCCGCGAGCGGACACAATTTTGAAGCATGACATGTTGGGTATCATTTTACTGGGCGTAACATTATGTTTCACAATATGGAAAAAAAATGGCCTAACTTTACTGTTTTCTTATTTTTTAACTAAAAAAACTGAATTTATTAAAAAAAAGCACGCTTGGAAGACCGCTGCGCAAATACGGCGTGAAATAAAGTTTTGCAATGACCGCCATTTTATTCTCTAGGGTGTTAGAAAAAAAATATATATAAGGTTTGTGGGTTCTAAGTAATTTTATAGCAAAAAAAACTGATTTTAACTTGTAAATAACAAACCCAAAAAACAGCCCCCTAACTGAAGTGGTTAAATATGAGATCTGGGGTCAAAAAGACCTCAGATCTCATATTTACACTTAAATGCAATAAAAAAAGAAAAAAATGACACTTGAAAAAAAAATTTTTCCTTTAAGAGTTATGGGTGAAAGTGACGTTTGACGTCGCTTCCGCCTTGCAATGCTATGGAGCTGAGTGGGCGGCATCTTCCGCTCACTCAGCTCACAGGCAGTGGGGGGAATGGACCCGATCATCTCCGCTGCTCCGCCTTCGCTGCAGTTTGCAGTGAAAGTGGGTATTGAGAATTTCCTTTTTAAAAAAAAAGTTCACAGTAAAAAAAGAAAAAAATAACGTAAATTCACATTTATACTCTAGACTCCAGAAAAACTGGGGTCTAGAGTATAAATTGGTGAAGTCAATCCCCCGACAAAAAACCCAAACAATAAATGTTCAATTTTAGTCAAAAAAAACGATATTTTAATGAATCTTGGGTGTTTGGAATATATATAAAAAAAAGATTGTGGGATCTCTTATTTTACCGCCAGTAACGTTTTG
>BLSH010338247.1:97298-119484 GCA_018402905.1 Glandirana rugosa | reverse complement strand
AACCCAGGGGAGGGAGGTCAGTTATGATCCGGGAAACCCAGACCACATCTAAAATTACCCTTGGACACGGCTTTAAATTTTTATTTTACCGTAACCCCAGGGGGGGTTTCAGGAATTGGTCCGGGAAGTCCAGACCATACATAAAATTCCCATTGGGGCACGGTTAAAAAAAAATTTTTCGTATCCCAAGGGGGATTTCAGGTATTGGTCAGGAAGTCCAGACCATACCTAAAATTCCCCTTGGGGCGTGGTGTTAAAATTGGTGAACTGTTGACCCGTGAATTTGGGGGAAGGATTGTACAGTGTAGTATGATTGAGTAATTGTCATTCAAAATGTGAGAGCACTGAAAGCTGAAAATTGGTCTGGTTAGGAAGGGGGTTTAAGTGCCCAGTTGTCAAGTGGTTAAAATTGTGGTGCGGGGTTCCCCTTAAAATCCATACCAGACCTGAAGGACTGGTTATGGACTTTAGGGGGAACCCTATGCTTTTTAAAAAAAAATTGGCACGGGGTTACCCTTAAAATACATACCAGACCTGAAGGGCCTGGTTAAGGACTTTGGGGGGGACCCCAATGCCATTTTATTTTTAAATTTCGGCACAGGTTCCCATTAAAATCTACACCAGACCCAAAGGGCCTAGTATTGACTGGAGGGAGGGGACCCAAACATATGCTTTTTCAGTGATTTTTATCTATATTGCCGGTAATCGCCACAAGCTATTTTAACAATTGACAATGACAATGACAATTTTTCCTTTCCAAATGTCATTTAGCACTGTTCTAAACATCACAGATGCGCCACTTTACAGGCAGACTAACGGGCCCCCACAGACATAATATGTAAAGGAATAATTCATTTTTATTTTTTCACTTTCTGTATTATTAACCACTTCAATACCAGGCACTTAGAACACTTTCCGCCCAGACCAATTTTCAGCTTTCAGTGCTGTTGCACTTTGAATGAGAATTGCGCGGTCGTGCAACGCTGCACCCAAACACAATTTTTATCATTTTGTTCCCACAAATAGAGCTTTCTTTTGGTAGTATTTGATCACCCCTGCGGTTTTTATTTTTTGTGCTACAAATAAAAAAAGACCGAACATTTTGAAAAAAACAACAACATTTCTTTGTTTCTGTCACAAAACTTTGTATAAGTACATTTTCTCCTTCACTGAAGGGGAATTATGTGGCTACACTGATAGGCACTGATGAGGCTACACTGACGGGCACTGATGAGGCAGTACAGATTGGCACTGATGAGGTGGCACTGATAAAGTTGCACTGATGATGGAGCACATATATGCAGCACTGATGGGCAGCGATAGTTGGCACTGATAAGCAACACTGATGGGCACTGATAGGTGGCACTGATATGCAGCACTGATGGGCACTCATAGGCGGCACTGATAGGTGGCACTGGGCACTGACAGGTGTCACTGCTGGGCACTGATAGGTGGCACTGATAGGTGGCACAGGTGGGCACTGGTAGGCACTGGTACATGGCACTGGTGGGCACTGGTGCATATAGCACTGTTAGGGATGGCACTGGCAGGCATCATATATAGGCACAGTGCCATCCCTACAGTGCACTGTATTGCCCTTACCTGGTCGTCTAGTAGGGGCTCCCTGGTGGTCCTGGGCAGCCTCCATATTATCTCCCTGGTGGTCCTGGGCGGCCTCCTTATGCAGTCCATGGGGGGGCTCCCTGGTGTATTCTGCTACATGTTTTTGGTTAAAAAAAAATCCTAACAAACCCTTATTGATTTGTTTACACCGGGGATCTCCAAACTACAGCCCTCCAGCTGTTGCGGAACTACATGTCCCATGATGCATTGTACAGCTCTGATATTCACAGACATGACTAGGCATTATTGAAATTGTAGTTCTTGAACAACTGGAGGGCAATAGTTTGAAAACCCCTGGTTTATGTGAATGTTATAGCGTCTACAAACTATGGGATATATTTATGGAATTTTTATTTATTTATTTTTTTATACCAGTAATGGTGGAGATCAGTGACTTATAGAGGGACTGCGGAATTGCAGCAGGCAATCGAACACTAGCTGACACTTTTGACACTTTTGGGGGAACCAGTGAGACTAATACTGTGATCGGTGCTAAAAATATGCCCTGTCACTGTACTAATGACACTGGATGGGAAGGGGTTAAATATCTAGGGCTCTAGGGCTTTGAAAGAACCTTACTCAGAACAAAGAGCATCCTGGGTGGATACAAACTTATATCTGCTACCCCTCTCTGCCAATCCCTCCATTGGCTGCCACTCGCCCAACAAATTAAATTCAAAATACTAACAATCAGCTACAAAGCCATTCACAACTCTGCTCCCAGCTACATCACCATGGCATCATGGCAGTTTGTATGTTGTTGCTTGCTGGCTTGGTCCTGTCAGGGGCTATCTTCAAGCTGACGCCGTCCGATGGGTCCCCTTCACTGATCTCCAGCCGGCAGTTTGCATCGCGTGATACTTGTGTGGGGTGCCGAGACGGAAGTGATTTATGGTCATCTATGCTAACGCTATATGAATTGGTGCATCTGAGGTGGAGAAGTAAGGAGACCTTGGCCCTGATTGTACCTGCAGAAGGTTATTTCTGCCTGCTTGTCTGACTCACTAGCAATAGTGTGTCCTCGATTTACGGTAAGAGTACCCATCCTTGGGAACTCACAGGGTGTGCATGTTTACTGGTGGTGGATCAATATCTGGAAATCACTATAGGAAGGACTTACACCCTTTCGCCTTCTCTTCACACGTTTTTGGAGTTGGGGAATTCAGCTGACTCTTGGACTTTTTTTTGGAGAGCACCTTTATATGATGTCTATTTATTTACTGGACTTATATCTATGAGTTTAAACTTTCACTTTCTTTTCACCATTTTTGTTTAACATATGTGAATGATTTATCACTTATTCAATCCAGTGCAACATTAGTTTTTGACACAGCTACATCACCAGCCTAGTCTCAAAATACCAACCTAACCACCCTCTTCGCTCCTTCCAAGACCTCCTGCTCTCCAGCTCCCTCATCACCTCCTCTCATACTTGCCTCCAAGACTTCTCCCAAGCCTCTCCCATCCTCTGGAACTCCCTACCCCAATCGGTCAAACTGTCCCCAAATCTATCCACCTTCAGGCGATCCCTGAAAACTTTTCTCTTCAGGGAAGCCTATCCTGCCACCACCTAACAACTACTCTCCTTATTTTCTCAATCAGCTCCTCCACCGCAGTTATTGCCCTTTCGTATCACTTAACCCTCCCTCCTAGATTGTAAACTCTATCGAGCAGGGCCCTCTGATTCCTCCTGTATTGAATTGTATTGTAATTGTACTGTCTGCCCTAATATTGTAAAGCGCTGCGCAAACTCTTGGCGCTATATAAATCCTGTATAATAATAATAATAATAATAAAAAAAACATTTTTTCCAATTGTCAATTTAAAATATAGGTTTTTAGCTGGTTATAGTAAAGTATTATTTAAAGGCATGTTCTACAACACAGTTGCCATCAGCCACATGAATCTGACAAAGGAGGAGAAAGGGATAATTGTTACTAAACCCAACAATTGCAATAGTTTCAACTCTTGCAAATAGAATCATGTGTAATTATGTTGCATACTAGATCTGTCTCTCTTTTATCATGATATTCTGGTGTTCCCCTAATGGGAGTCACACAACAGAATCTTGTAGTGCCTAGCAGGAGAAGCAGCAAAACTCACCAAAGTGCACAGTGTTAATGATCCAGGGTGATTCTCACTCTCCCTGAAGATGATTGTATGTATTGTACGTGCAAATGGATTGTCTTGATTAATTGGAAGTGGCAAGGAATGTCAGCTGCCACACAATCACCATAACAGTCTCACACAATTCAGGACACCTGTCCTGCTGCCTCTTTGTCTCCAAGCAGGTTATGCCAGGGTCTATGGAACAATTTATGCTGCATACTGTTTCGGCTGTTAACATGGTAGCTGTCCCTTGCTCACACATTAAAGCGGAGTTCCACTCTTTTAAAAGTCAGCAGCTACAAAAAGTGTAAAAATCACACACTCACCTGTCCTACGCTCCAGCGATATCTCGTTGCTCTCCCCCTCCGCCATGTGGCGCTAGCATCACAAGTGTGGGCGCCCACGTGCACTGTGCATGTCCGAGCCATGCTGTGAATGGCCGGTGTATCTTCTGGAACCTGTGCCATGTCCCAGAATATCGCAGAGAAGGAGGGGAAACAGGTGAACTTCCTTCTGGTTCCGCAGGACCAGGAGAGGAAGTGGAACTGGGACCCTGTCAAAACAGCCCCCCCCCCCCAAAAAAAATGTTATGCCAATTGCGGCATGTCAGGGGGTCACCTTCACTTAAAGAAGAGGTTCTTCTTTTGGGTGGAACTCCGCTTTAACAAACTCTATATGTTCTCATTCATGTATTTCTGCAGCATGAAGTCAGCATGTCAAATTTAGAAAATGACTACTAATGACAATATCAGACGATCATTCCCCATTGCTAACCTTGACACCCCCACACCTGGAATTATGCAGGTAAATCTTTCTCACCTAATTGGCCAGTTAGAGATTAACCACTTCCATACCACCGTATTCAGAATGACGGCTGGGAAGTGGTTGAATGACGTCCAGCAGGATAACGTGCCGGCGTGCGCCCTGGGGGGTGCGCATCACGGAGATCGGTGGTGTGGGGGGTCAGTCTGACCCCCCCGCAATACTGATCTTGGTAAAGCACTTCCATCGGAAGCACTTTACCATGTGATCAGCAGTGACCAATCGAGGCTGGTCCCAGTGTAAACAGGAAGAGCCGTTTATCGGTCTGCAGATCGGCTGCTCTCCTGAAAGGGGCGGTTTGTGCTGATGGTTTATCAGTGCAGCCTACCCTTAGATCGCCACCCTAGACCACCAGGGAGCCTGCCCAGGGACCACCAGGGATGTGCCCACCCAAGGAACACCAGGTAGCCGACCAGGGACCACCAGGGAGCCGATGAGGACCACCAGGGAGACCACCCTAGACCACCAGGTAAGGGGCACAGTGCCCAATATGGATGGCTCTCAGTGCCACCTTCAGATGCCACCCTAGACCACCAGGGACATGGCCCCTATCAGTGCATCTGCCCACCAGTACCCCATCAGTGCATGCCAGTGCCACCTATCAGTGACCACCAGTGCCACCTATGAGTGCTCATCAGTGCCACCTATCAGTGCCCAGTGCCGCCTATGAGTGCCAATCGGTGCCGCCTATGAGTGGCCATCAGTGCCGCTTATCAGTGTCCGTCAGTGCTGCATATCTTTGCCCGTCAGTGTTGAATATCATTGCCACCCATCAGTACCCGTCAGTGCTGCTTATCAGTGCTGGCTATCAGTGCCCATCATTACTGCATATAAGTGCCTTATCATCAGTGCCCTTCAGCGCCATCTCATCAGTGCCACCTCATCAGTGCCAATCAGTACTGCCTCATCAGTGGCCATCAGTGTAGCCTCATCAGTGCCCACCAGTGATGGAGAAAATGTACTTATTTACAAAGTTTTGTGACAGAAACAGAGAAATTTTTTTTCAAGATTTGTGGTCCTTTTTTATTTGTAGCGCAAAAAATAAAACCCGCAGAGGTGATCAAATACCACCAAAAAGAAATCTCTATTTGTGGGAACAAAATAATAAAAAATTAGTTCGGGTACCGCGTTGCGCGACCGCGCAATTGCCATTCAAAGCGCAACAGCACTGAAAGCTGAAAATTGGTCTGGAAGGAAAGTGTTCTAAGTGCATGGCATTGAAGTGGTTAATGAATGTTGTCAAAATCCCCCCATTTCTTTGGATATCTGTATATTACCTATGCGTTTCAGGTATGATTCTTCTAAATCTACAGGCATAGAGATATGTTAATATTTTATAGGTACATATATTAACACAAACACTCAGAAGAGCACTTCTACAAAGCAAGATGCTTGATTTGTGTTGGTTGAACTAGATGAACTTGTGTCTTTTTTCAACCTGACTAACTATGTAACTATGTAAAGCAATGCTGGAATCAGCTGTAATAATATGAAGGTATTTGGTTTCCCTAAAAAACATGCAAATACAAATTGCAGTACAAAATTCAAAGTTCGATAATATGGAAAACATTGATCAGTATTCTAGAGACATCTAGTGGTGCAACTGTTGTTTGCACCTTTCAGATACTAAAGAAGAAATCCATAAAATTCAATTACACCACACAACCTCTGGTAACAACTGGTAACAACTGGTAACAATTGTAATGTCACATCATATCAAGCTGGAAGAAAATGAAAACAAAAGAAGAATTGGACAGTATTTACCCTTCCATGACTGGAGGTCATTGATGCCCACATGCCCAAGCCAAATTCAACAATACCTGTATGTGTCAGCTATATCTCTGCAACTAATTTGCATACCTAATTGGTGACACCTTTTTTTAAGAACTTTTGTACACAGGACACTAATTACACAAGTAATTGCTTTTGGGAAATCAGAAACATACATTTCCCAGTACATTTAATCTGTCAGCTAATCTTTCTTCTAATATTTCCAGTCTTTCTCCTCCAGTTCCCACGGGTGGAAGTGAGCAGGGATGGCTGTCAACAAGGAACGCACCTTCATTGCCATCAAGCCAAATGGTTTCCAGAGAGGACTTATCGGAAATATCATCAAACGCTTCAAGCAGGAGGGCTTCCAGTTGGAGGATATGCAATTTCTGCAGGCCAGTAAAGAGCACCTGCAACAGCACTACATTGACCTGAAGGACCATTCCTTTTTTAATTGACTGATAAAGTACATGGGCTCTAGCCCCATGGTTGCCATGGTCTGGTAGGGTATGCATGTGGTAAAACCTGGCTGTGTCATGCTTGGAGAGACCAATTCTGTTGACTCCCAACCCGGCACCATCAGGGAAGACATCCACATACAGGTTGGAATTAACATTTATCACAGCAGTGACTCAGTGGAAAGTGTCAAGAAAGAAATTGCCTTGTGGTTTAAAGATGATGAACTGGTTGAATACAAAACAGCGCCCATCAATGGCTGTATGAGAACTGAGCTGCCCTCGTAACCAGCACTTGCCTCTCTAACTTATTGACATGTTCTGGCAGTTCAGAGTGGCATCACAGCATTTTATCTTAATAAATCCTTAAAACTGGAAAAAAAAATCTGTCCGCTAATTTTTCCAGAAATTCATTTTGTCTTTTACATCTATGTTTATGTTTAGAGGCTTGATGGTCCTGTCAGTCCCTAAAAAAAGTAGTCTACGTGACCTTGACAACCTTTGTAATTAATTAAGATTTAATTATGTTTTCTGCTTTAAATAAAATTTAACCTTTCAGGAGCTGAATATGAAAATAAAAGTGGTCCATATTTTGTAAGTAAGACCACAGGTGAGGGTGTGTAGAATAATGAACTTTTTTTTCAGGCTCAGCAGTGTCAATCACACCTGTGTGTGTGCCAAACTGGAAAGTAATTTTTGGTGGAAATTACTTAAGCAAAGGCTTATGCAGATAGAACATGTTTTCCTGGTGCATATACTGATCTGGCCAGATTCATCAAAGGCTGATCAATCATTCTGTTAAGTGAATTTGCTTGTACCGTAGGTGGATAGCTGATTCACAAAAGTATATACTCTTTAAAATGGCCGCAGGAGCAGGCACAAAATGAACGTTTATCAGTGCAGCCCTCCTCAGGATCACCCCACTGGACCACCAGGGAGCCTGCCCAGGACCACCAGGGAGCCCCCCCCCGGACACCACGAGGAGGCCCCCCAGGACCACCAGGTAGGGAACATGGAGGCCGCCCAGGACCACTAGGGAGCCCCCACTAGACAACCAGGTAAGGGCAATATAGTGCACTGTAGGGATGGCACTGTGCCCATATATGATGTCTGCCAGTGCCATCCCTAACAGTGCTGTATCCACCAGTGCCACCTATCAGTGAGCACCTGTGCCCACCTATACCACCTATCAGTGCCCACCTGTGCCACCTAAAAGTGCCCACATGTGCCACCTAAAAGTGCCACCTATCAGCGCCCAACAGTGCCACCTATCAGCGCCCATCAGTGCCCATTGCCACCTATCAGTGCCGCCTATGAGTGTCCATCAGTGCCACATATCAGTGCCACGTATAAGTGCCCATCAGTGTTGCTTATCAATGGCACCCATCAGTGCTGCATATATGCCCCATCATCACTGCAACCTTATCAGTGCCACCTCATCAGTGCCAATCTGTACTGCCTCCTCAGTGCCTGTCAGTGTAGCCACATCAGTGCCTGTCAGTGAAGGAGAGAATGTACTTTATACAAAGTTTTGTGACAGAAACAAAGAAAAAATGTTTTTTTTTCAAAATTTTCGGTCTTTTTTTATTTATAGTGCAAAAAATAAAAACTGCGGGGGTGATCAAATACCACCAAAAGAAAGCTCTATTTGTGGTAACAAAATGATAAAAAGTTTGTTTGGGTACAGCGTCGCACAACCACGCAATTCAAATCACAACAGCATTGAAAGGTGAAAATTGGTCTGGGCGGGAAGTGTTCCAAGTGCCCGTTATTGAAGTGGTTAAAAAAAAACATCCCCGCGATGTTCCGGATGGCAGGGGGAGAAGGCCGCACAAGCACCGACATGGAGCTAGAGAGCCCAGCCGAGGCCTCCCCTCAGGCACCCACCCAACACAACCGGACAGCTCCGATCCGCCCTCCCTCACAGCCTCTCTGCCTAAGCGACCTGCAAACAGTCGCTGCAGACATAAAGGCCACTCTATCTGCCACTATATCTGACCTTAAAACAGACGTACATGTGGTCTCCATGAGGAAGGGCACAATGGAGCAGACGTCATCCCGCCATGCGGACACTATCAGGCATATACAAAAATCCACGAACATGAATCTCTCCCACATTATCGACATCCACAGACATTTAGAGGACCTCGATAATCATGGTCGTCAACACAATATCCGTGTCAGAGGGGTCCCCAAAACAATAGAACAACAACAGATAGAACAAACAGTAACAGGGATCTTTAGTGATTTATTGGAGAGACCAGCAGATTCGCCTATTGAAATGGAAAGAATTCACATGGCACTGAGGCCTAGGGGACGCGAGACCGACCCACCCAGAGACATTATCTGTTGTTTAGTGAACTTCCCATTAAAAGAGGCATTCTTAGAAAAGCTTGTGACCGCAACAAAATCCTGTATAATGGCAATGAAATAAAACTGTTCCAGGACCTCTCAACCATCACCCTAAATCAAAGACGAGCTTTGCGCCCCCTACTGGACCAATTGTGTACAAGAGGAATTCCCTACAAATGGAAGTTCCCCTTTTGTCTTTCTGCCACATGGAGAGGCCACTCGGCGCACTTAAGAACACCAGACGATCTGCAAACCTTCTGCGATACCCTAAGCATCCCATACACTGAAGTCCCAGAATGGTACAGTTCATTCCCAATCTCCGAAGCATGGGTGGAAGTCTCTAACAATTCCACCCCAAGAGCTCAAAGACATAGGGATAGACGCCGCAGGAACTCATCACATTCGCCACATCCCAACCCAAACCGTAGAGAGGAAGCTTACAGGAGTCCCGGCTCCTCACCGCCACGCAGAAGAGACCGAATAGACACCTAAACAAAGTCTTTTCCATAATGATTCTTATACCCAATCCGGGCCAACTCATAAAGATACTGGTCTACATATCATCAGCATTCCTCCTTATATCAAAATGAAAAGAAAAAAAAAAGAGAAAAAAAAAAAAGAGGCCAAAATGCCTAAAGTCTGTCTTATCTGCTTGCAATAACTATATTTGCTTACCTTTCACTCTAGACAAACCAGGACAATGCTCCTTCAACAAGATGCTGGAAAGAATGTTCTAGAGCTGCTCACTTAGTAAGGTACTGCTTTTCCTCTTTTAGCATTTTCCACGTGGATGCACATAATCACACTCTGTATATTATCAAAACCATTATACTACCAAACATTGTTCTGCAGAGTGTCTCTCAACGGATACTACCAGGTAGAAGGGTTAAGTCATTCCTCTTATTGAAAACATCCCAATTAAGGTAAACTGTGCCTCTCATCCCACATTTCAATTTAATAAAGCACAGTGCAGGCTGTCTTTGATTGACAGGGAACTACTCTGCTATCCATTCACACCTCACAATAAGCTAGACTGTAAACTGCCTCTCAGAGACTCTGAAAATTCTAGCTTCCAAGTGGCCTTCAAACTTCATCCTTTTTTGAACATGCCTCAGCAGACCTCACAAGAAACTTACGAAAACATATCCTATTAAAAAGAAGAAGAACTTGTTATAATCACCACTAGATGGCACTCAAGGCTAGTTAAAAGCCCTTATAAGGTTTTCAATACATATGTCAACCTATGTTATAACCTGTCTTATCTCCTGCCTTAACATTTTATGTAATATGCCTCCTTGAATGTTTTTTATATGACATGCTGTTCTCGACCTAAACAAGATTTTGACAAACCCTAGCCCCTCCCGGACTGTTCGGGCCTCATCTCGCAAACTGACCACTTCTGTCTGATAACCTTGTCAACAGTAAGTCATATAACTACTGTTAACCTTTTGTTGAATTGTTTTTTCTCTTTATTGTTTACTATAAGAATAATCTATTGACTCATCTGCCGCCTCTCCCGGTGGGGCGTGGCCCTGGGCGAGCCTCAATCTCCTATACGGGTTGTTTTGGCCTGGGTCTCGTCCCCCCCCGGATGGTCGGTTTTTATCTCGATGATTCTTGATAAATACACTCAGCCTAGCTTCCAAGTTGGTTCCACTTCCGTTACACTGTTTCATACACTTGAAGTCCCTTGTCGCCATAGCTAAGGACAAGCTTCAATACTTTAAGTTCTAAAGTTATACCATACACGAGTAGAAAAGAATAATTAGCTATAATACATATTCCTCACCCTTTCTATTAAATGTCACTGAACCAACACCTCTCTCCCCCCTATCCAGATACAACCCCTTATCTTACGCTCCCCTCCCAAACTCTTATTAATGCCTAGAATGTTGCAATTCCCTGCAACATGCCACTCTCACCTGAACCCACAACTCATAAACCGTGCCCCTCTCTCTCAACATATATATCTCCCTCTTTGCCCACACAAATATCCCAGGACCCATCGCTCACTAGACCCCAGACTACACCTTAATAAGCGAGCTCCAAACCAGCAGGAGTGCACCCATGCACTTCTCTAACTAGACTCCGTTCCCACACAGAGAGAATACATAATTCTCATCTGACTGCTCCGGTCCTTTTACCACTCTCAGGCCCCTAGGAGGTGTAGCAGGTCCACACCTTCCTCCGGATTTACTTCTCCTTCTTTCCCACACCTCAGTGGCATATCTCTGCCCTTTTCCTTCACTTCTTATCTAACTGTTTCTTCTGTCCTTCATCCCCCAGTCAATTCATCACAAACCGCTCATATATACCCTCACCCCTCACTTGCTTTCAGGGCGCACCTCCCCCCCTCCTCTCCACATCTCTCGGTTAGTCTCCGCAGATCTCTAACATTCAAGCTCCGCCAGATCATCCTGAGGAAATACGCACTACCGACTTTAATCCCCCTATCAACTAAAAGGACAACAGCAATCAAACTTCTGTTACCCCAGCTAAAGCAATAAATACTATCTACAAATGCTTCCCCAAAACTCGATTCACGCTCCTCTCTCATTGAAACTAGCTTCCATCAACGCCAAAGGCCTAAATATCCCTGAAAAGAGATCTCTTTTACTAAGAGAATGTCATAGGCTAAAAGCAGACATCATTTTAATCCAAGAAACACATTTCCATGCAGAGAAAATTCCTGGGCTTTCAGACAAGAAATTCTCGACAGTTTACCATGCTGCTAATAATGAGTCCAAAACGAAGGGAGTATCTATCCTGATCTAAAAGCACACTAAATTTAAAATTATAGATTCTCTCTGTGATAAATCAGGGAGATACATTTTTCTTAAGGGCACCATAAATGAGAGACCCATCACACTCGCCAACATCTACGCTCCGAACAGTAAACAAGTAACCTTCTTCCGACAAATTTCAGACCACTTATCCTCATTCTACTCAGGAATTCTCATACTTGGGGGTGACTTTAATGTACCCCTCAACCCCATTCTTGACACATCCTCAGGTTCTTCGGCTCTGACCTACAGAGCCTTAAGACAAATCAAATTACAACTGCAGACTCTTATGCTACACGATACCTGGAGAACATTGAACTCACAAGGAAAAGACTACACGTACTTCTACCCTTTACACCAGAAATACCCAAGAATAGACTACTTCTTCATATCGCAAACTGATCTACCCCTTTTACACAAAGCTTCGATAGAATCCATGACACTATCAGACCACCATCCCATCTCAATGTGCCTACATTTCCCTGAACACATCACCAGATCCAAAACTTGGAGGCTCAATTCTGCCTTACTCAATGATCCTATTGAAACTACTAACATCTCTTCATGTCTTCGAGAATACTTTGCGCTAAACACTACCCCTGACGTTTCCAAACTCACAACATGGGAAGTGCATAAATGTGTTATCAGGGGGGAATTCTTAAAAATCGCCTCTAGAGTGAAAAAATCCCATCAAGCAAAAATTTCCTCACTCATGTCCCAGATTAACTCACTTGAATTAGCCCATAAAAGGAACCAAGCCTTTACTACCTACCAAGAGCTCTCTAACACAAGAAAATTACTTCTCGAGGAACTTAACCTGAAACCAAAAGGCAGTATATCCTGAGACACAAGGTATACTACGAACAGGGTAACAAAAGCTGTAAACTCCTTGCCAAGGCAGTTCAAAGTAAGAAATCTACTGACACAATATACCAGATAAGAGATAAACAGGGAACACTACACACCTCTAATGGACAGATTGCCCATCAATTTGAGGAATACTACCGGTCACTTTACAATATCCCCTCGAACCCCAAATGCCCTCTCAACTCGGAACACAGGAGTCGAGTCATGGAAAACTTTCTATCAGAATATGGCTTTTCCCCAATCTCAGTGGAGAACTCAAATAAGTTAAACACCCCCCTCTCCGAATTAGAATTCAAGAAGGCTCTAAAAGATATGAAAACGGGTAAAGCCCCCAGCCCTGATGGGCTTCCCCTACAATACTATAAATCATTCTCGCACGTTCTTAAACCCTATTTTCTCTCAGCATTTCGCTCATTTGACTCTGAGACCCAAGCACCCCCAGGCATGCTGGAAGCACACATTGCAGTCATCCCCAAAGACGGAAAAGACCCATCCCTAGTTCCTAATTGCTGACCCATCTCCCTTATCAACGTCAACGTAAAGATTTACGCAAAAATATTGGCTAATCGACTATTACCACTTCTCCCCTCCCTAATCTCACTAGATCAGGTGGGCTTCATACCTGGCAGAGAGGGAAGAGACAATACAATAAAAGCTCTCAACATCCACCATTGGCTTAATCAAAAAAAGAGACAAGGTTTTTTTCTTTCCCTGGATGCTGATAAGGCGTTTGACAGAGTGGCCTGGGACTATATCCATGCGGTACTTCAAAACATTGGTCTCCCCAAATGAATGCTATCATATATAAAAGCACTATATTCCTCCCCTGGTGCCAGAGTCCATGTGAATGGTCACCTGTCGAACGCCTTCCAATTACATAACGGCACTAGGCAAGGATGCCCACTATCACCACTCCTTTTTGTTTTAACTCTAGAGCCTCTCTTAAACAAAATCCGCCTAAACCCAAATATAAAAGGAATATCCATTTCAGATCGCACCTACAAAATAGCAGCCTTTGCCGATGATCTCTTGCTTTTCCTGACGGAACCTCTCATCTCCCTTCCCAACCTACTAAAAGACCTGGAGCATTTCCAACAAATATCCAACCTCAAAATTAACTATTCCAAATCATCCGCCTTGAATGTAACCTTACCCCCCGAAATGGCTCAGCAATGCCAAAACAACTTTTCATTAAAATGGGCTAAAGACTCTATTACATATTTAGGTATCAAGCTACCCCATTCTTTATCAAACCTCTTTCAATACAACTTCGCACCCATCTTAAAAGAAACAAAAGAAGACCTAAAAAGGTGGAATGTTCTCAATGTTTCGTGGTTCGGGAGGGTGTCACTACTTAAAATGACCATTCTCCCACGCTTTTTATATCTACTACAGACTATCCCCATCAAAATCCCTAACTCTTTCTTCAACACCTTTCGCCAAGCATGCTCCTCCTTCATTTGGCGCAATAGTCAACCGAGAATCAAATTTGATAAATTAACTCTGCCCAAAAGCAAAGGTGGCTTAGCGCTTCCGGACCTACGCCGCTACTATTGGGCAGCACATCTCACTAGAATAGTGGCCTGGAACATCCACAGCTCTGTCAAAGATTGGGTAATGTTAGAACACCTTATCTCCTCACAAAACTTGAAAACTCTGCCTTGGCTACACCCTAAACATATTAACCTCCAAAACAAACAACACCCACTCATAGGCCCCACCATAGCCATCTTCCATAATGCGCTCAAAAAATACAACCCAAATCCTTGGCTCAGCCCCCTAACCCCACTAAGAGAAAACCCAGACTTCCCCCCTGGCATGAACAAATCCTTCTTGGCCAATATTTGGCCCCACAGAGAAGTACTAGCATCACATTTCTACCCTGGAAATTCTTTTGTGACATATGAAAACCTGAATGCCTCTCTATCCCCCAAAAGACTCCCCCTTTAAACATATATACAAATTAGAAACTTCCTCAATAAGCCCTCCAACACCAAAATCTGGACAAAAAAACTCTCCACCCTCGAAGACCCATGCACTAAAAAGTCTCCACAAAGGCACTTAATATCAATCCTCTACTCCTCTACCTTTGTAGATCAGCTAGCGTTCTCAGACCATGACTGTTCAGCATGGGAACAAGACCTGGATCTATCACTCTCACATGAGGACTGGGAACTTGTATGTTCCTATGCCCATAAAGGTTCCCTCAATGTAGCAACCCAGGAATGCAGTTTCAAGATTATCTCAAGATGGTACAGAACTCCAGAATTGCTAAGCAAATTCTCAACTTCTAATCCTAATAGATGTTGGTGATGTGATGCTGAAGGAGGTTCCTTCATACACATTTGGTGGTCATGCCCTCAGATTCAAATTTTTTTGGCAGATGGTTCACGATACCATTACATGTGTCACTTCAGAGCCTCTTGAATTTTCCCCAGCATTATACTTACTTCATTACACATCTATACCCAAAAGGAAATACCTAAAATCGCTAACAATGTTCATGATCAATGCAGCCAGACATTGTATTCCATGCCACTGGCGTTCCGCAAATACCCCAACGAGAGAGGAGTGGTTCAGAAGACTAAATAACACTGAGAAAAGTGAAGAACTTATTAGCATATCCAATGAAACCCTTTCTAAATTCTCAAAGACATGGTGCAATTGGCAACAATTCAAAAATTCTAATGATTACCCACCAGATAACACCCAACCTTCTAACCCTATTGGGTGAATTACCTCCAAGACCAACTAAAACCTGAGCCAGTTTGGGGAGGGGGGGAGATGTGGCTGGCCCGCGTCTCTCTCTTCCAACACCTCATATGCCCTTCTCTTTCCCACTGCCTCTTTCCTTCCTCTTCTACTTTATTTCAATTTAACCTGATCAATGTATCTCTTTAACTACTCTCCCTATCGTTCCTCCTCATGAACCCTCCAGTTGTGGAGGGAGGAGGTCGAAAAGAAGACAAACTTAAAAGCTTCCACATACACGCATAACAACAACCTACACAAGCCATTCTTGCTCCCACTTCCAAAGAAGGATACCAGACTGGACTACGACACCCCTTTAGGTGACATTACATTTCAGGACCTCAGAAGAATACACTTACCTTTGCTCCCTCTATGCCACATGACCTTACTTTCCCAAAAGGAGACTTTCATCTAGTCATTGGGAATTTTCATGTACGTATATATACAATATGCCTTAAATTGCCTTATGACTTCCTGAAGGATTTGTACTTAAAATCAATCATTGGATAATATTGTATGACATAATACCCCTTTTCTTTCTATGTCTATATACTTGTCTGTATATTTCTACTCAATAAAAGTTTATGAAACAAAAAAAAAAACCACTCCCTCCCGCCCCCGCCATAGGAATCCATGTGTTTGGCGTCCTGAAAGGGGCCGGGCGCATGGATAGGAGGGTGGCAGCAGGGATGGGGGGGCAGTGCCCATGCACTCTTGGGCTGCCACTGCTGAGACGGACCTGTCAGAGTCCTGCTCTCCTCTATGGGGAGATCAGATGAAAATGGACCACCTGTCCGTTTTCATCCGATCTCATCCAATCTGATCCTCCAGACGGATGGAAAATAGGGTCACCATCTGTCTGGATTTGGCAGACAGGATTGGATCGGATAGCAGCAGGTGTCAGCAGACATGTCACCACTGACACCTGTCGCTCCATAGGGCTGAATGGAGTGTCCGAGTAGGTCCGCCTGAAAAACTGACAGGCGAACCTGATCAGAAAGCCTGTGTGAAAGGGGCCTCAGTGAATTGATGAATACTAGAAAAAAGTATAAAGTTGTAGACTAGAATGGTAATATAGAACATTGTGATTATGAATCATAATAATAATATAGATCCATTGCACAATGATCAAAGGTCCATAGTGAATAAAAATAGTGACTGTGACCATTTGTCACTACAAATCTTGTCCATCATTTATGTTTGTGGCATTCTGCCCTAATATTGTAAAGCGCTGTGCAAACTGTCTGTGCTATATAAATCTTGTATAATAATAATAATAATAATAATAATAATAATAATTCTTTATACCTCTAAACACCGCTCTTAAACTATGAATATAAACATCTAATGTGTATGGCCATATAGGATACCATTAAACTTTGTTTAAAGGCACAAAAAAGAGTACTAGACACCTATAAAAGTGGCATTTTTTAATGTCTGCGTGCCTCAGGCCCAAAAGTAAAAAAAAAAAGTGCTTCTTAAGAGTGACATTTTTTCTGCCCGTGTGCACACTGTACATGTTTGATAAAGTTGGTTTACTAAAACTGGAGCACTAACAATCTGGTGCAGCTGTGCATGGTAGCCAATCAGTTTCTAATTCAGCTTGTTTAACCACTTCAGCCCCGGAAGGATTTACCCCCCTTAATGACCAGGCCATGTTTTGCGATACGGGCACTGTGTTATTTTAAATGACAACTGCGCGGGCGTGCAATGTTGTACCCAAACAAAATTTATGTTTTTTCCCACAAATAGAGCTTTCTTTTATTGGTATTTGATCACCTCTGTGGTTTTTATTTTTTGCGCTATACAAAAATAGACTGCCAATTTTGAAAAAAACAAAAACTACATTTTTTACTTTCTGCTATAATACATATAACAAAAAAAATATATAAAAAAAAATGTATTCATCTTTTTTTTTTTTTTACTAGAAATGGAGGCAAGCAGTGATTTTTAGTAGGACTGCAACATTGCGGCGGTCAGATCAGACACCTAACTGACATTTTTGACACTTTTTGGGAACCAGTGACATTAATACAGTGATCAGTGCTAAAAATATGCACGGACATTGTACTAATGACACTGGCAGGGAAGGGGTTAACATCAGGGGCAATCAAGGGGTTAAATGTGTTAAACACACAGATCTGCCTTCCAGCTTAGCCGTACCTGCTGATTGGCTCTCCCGCTGGTCAATCGGATCACTCCCATGAAATCTAGTGCACGAATCACCATACATGTCGCCGTACAGCAATTGGCTCAGCCGAGCCACCTTGCTACAGTACATCTATGGAGGGTGGTCAGCAAGTGGTTAATCAAGCTTTGATAATAAGCCCCCATTCACACCGGTGTGGCTTGTCGTGCAATTAGACAGTTCCAAATTGCATGACAAGTCACACCATATTGTCGGCAATTGATCCATTCACACCACATTGTTAAAAACGCTCCTGTACTATTTTTTTGCGATTTCAGGTGCGACTTACCTAGACATCTGTGAATGAAGTAGCACAGATTTCAGCCAAGCAGCACCTAAAATCGTGCTGACCTGCTAATTTGAAATGTCAAGTGAAGTATGGATACTCATTTAATGTAAGCTGCAAGCAACAAACACACACGGGAAAGATAAAAACACTTAATTTTAAGAGAGCAAATTTTACAAAGATGAGGGCTGCTCTCCAGGACTTGAAGACTGGGAGAGAATATTGGCATTGATGAACACAGACCAGAAATGGGAATTTTCCAAAAAAACTGTATGCAGACTCACTACATAGTATATTCCCATGGGCAATAAGTTTAAAAGGCTAAAAAGAAAACCTATGTGGCTCACGGCCAAAGTTAAAAAATGTTATATATGATAAGAAAAGAGCATTTAAAAAATATAAACATGAGGGAACACTATCATCTTTTAAATGTTACAAAGAATATAACAGAATATGTAAAAAGGAAATCAAGGATGCAAAAAACCACAACGAACGACAGATTGCAAAAGATAGTAGGACAAACCCCCAAAAATTCTTCAAATATATTAATAGTAAAAAGGTCAGGTCTGAGCATGTAGGCCCTTTACAAAATAATCTAGAGTTTGTGACTGGGAACAAAGAGAAGGCAAACTTATTAAATACTTTCTTCAGCTCTGTGTATACAAAGGAGCACGGGGGAGCTCATGTCCACGATGGGGGTGGTAGTGACACAACCCCAAATGATCCACAATGGCTCAAAAGTGAAATGGTCCAGAAGTATTTAGACATAATAAAGGTAGATAAAGCACCTGGACCAGATGGCATCCATCCACGGATCCTAAAGGAATTGAGCTCTTTCATTTCAAAGCCATTGTATCTAATTTTTAGGGACTCCTTAATGACTGGAATAGTACCACTGAAATGGCGTAGGGCCAATGTGGTGCCCATATTTAAAAAGGGATTAAAGTCTTTACCAAGTAACTATAGACTTGTTAGTTTAACTTCTATAGCTGGGAAGATACTGGAGAGTTTAATAAAAGACCACATAGAGTTATTTTTGGAAAGAAATGTTTTAAGCAACAGACAGCATTGATTCATGAAAGACAGAAGTTGTCAAACAAACCTGATTTCTTTTTATGAGGAGGTAAGTAAAACCTTGGACAGAGGGGTGGCTGTGGACGATGTGTACTTGGATTTTGCAAAAGTGTTTGACACCGTTCCCCACACACGGCTAATGTGTAAGGTAAAGTCTACAGGCTTGGAAAGATCAGTTTGTAAATGGATAGAAAACTGGCTAAAAGACTGAATTCAGAGAGTAGTGGTTAATGATTCTTATTCTGGTTTAAGGTTATCAATGGTGTACCCCAAGGTTCAGTGTTGGGACCCTTACTTTTCAATATATTTATAAATGATATAGGGTCTGGGATTAAAAGTACCATTTCAGTGTTTGCAGATGACACCAAGCTATGCAGTGGAATAATGTCCTTGCGGGATGTCTCCAACTTACAAGCAGACCTCAATGCACTGTCTGATTGGGCGACTATGTGGCAAATGAGGTTTAATGTTGATAAATGTAAAGTTATGTACTTGGGGGCTAAGAACATGCATGCATTGTACATACTAGGGGGAGTACAACTGGGGGAATCCATACTGGAGAAGGATCTGGGGGTTTTGGTAGATCATAAGCTTAATAAGGGCATGCAATGTCAAGCTGCGGTTTCCAAAGCAAGCAAAATCCTTTCCTGTATTAAGAGAGGTATGGACTCCAGAGATATAGACATTACTTTGTCCCGTATAAATAATTAGTAAGACCTCATCTGGAATATGCAGTTCAGTTTTGGGCACCAGTTCTCAAAAAGGATATCAGGGAACTGGAGAAAGTGCAGAGAAGGGCAACCAAACTAATAAGAGGCATGGATGAGCTCAGCTATGAGGAAAGATTAGAGGATCTGAATTTATTCTCTCTTGAGAAGAGGAGATTAAGGGTGGATATGATCAACATGTACAAATATATAAGTGGTCCATATAGTGAACTTGGGTTATTTACTTTAAGGTCATCACAAAGGACAAGGGGGCACTTTTTACGTCTAGAGGAAAAAGATTTCATCTACAAATACAGAAAGGTTTCTTCACAGTAAGAGCTGTGAAAATGTGGAATAGACTCCCCCCAGAGGTGGTTTTGGCCAGCACGGTTGATTGCTTTAAAAAAGGCCTGTATTATTTCCTTAACCACTTCAATACTATGCACTTAGTACACTTTCCTACCAGACCAATTTTCAGCTTTCAGTGCTGTTGCGTTTTGAATGAGAATTGTGCGGTTGTGCGACTCTGTACCCAAACAAAGTTTTTATCATTTTGTTCCCACAAATAGAGCTTTCTTTTGGTGGTATTTGATCACCTCTGCGGTTTTTATTTTTTGTGCTATAAACAAAAAAAGACCGAAAATTTTGAAAAAAAAATTCTCTATTTTTGTCACAAAACTTTGTAAATAAGTAAATTACTCCATCACTGATGGGCACTGATGAGGCTACGCTGACGGGCACTGATCTGGCAGTACTGATTGGCACTGATGAGGTAGCACTGATGATGAGGCACTTATATGCAGCAGTGATGAGCACTGTTAGGCGACACTGATAAGAAGCACTGACAGGCACTGATATGAAACAATGACGGGCACTGATATGCAGCACTGACGGACACTGATAAGCGGCACTGATGGGCACTCATAGACAGCACTGATTGGCACTCATAGGAGGCACTGGGCACTGATAGGTGGCACTGATGGGCACTGATAGGTGGGCACTGATATGTGGCACTGGTATGCACTGATAGGGGCACAGGTACACACTGATAGGGGCACTGGTTGGCACTGGTGGGCATATGTACAGAAAGGGGCCCATTCCCTGGTGGTCTAGGGTGGCATCTGAAGGTGGCACTAAGTGCCATTCATATTGGGCACTATGCCCCTTACCTGGGGGTTTGGTTATATATATATTTTTTTTTTGGTTGAACTAGATGGCCTGGTGTCTTTTTTCAATCTGACTAACTATGTAACTATATAAGCAGCACGATTTCAAAGTAGCATCAATGTGTACCAGGGCTTAGACCTGGAAGCTGATTGATTTCACAAATAAAGATTTTATTAAAGATGTAGAAGAAATGTACAACAAAATACAATTCAAGATATCTCCTGAAAATATACAGTTTTTTGGATAACTAGGTAATGTATGTCTATAATAGTCTTAAATTCCATCCGTTACCCAACATATACCAAGAAGTACGTACTTGAAATCTAATACAGTAACCATAGTAGTATGATTCCACTACCCCTAGTGGGCTTCAAAAGAAAAAGGGAAAAAAAAACAAACATTTAAGTTCAGGTGGAATTAAATTTAAAATCTGTGTGTAATACTCAATCATTAGGCATGTTAATGCATAGAATATTGAAAAAGAAGAAAGATGACAAATTAACTTGTCAGGAACAGAGAATTTAATGATTAGAAAGTAAGAGTTAGAAGACATGTGTCCGGACATCACTGGGAACCAGAAGACCTCTTATGTATCTGTTAGTGTCTTAAATTCCTCTGAATATCTAAATATCACCCACACTTGCCATAATTGATTACATTTTTATATTGCTTCTATGTCTATTGCTTTTGTTTCTTCCATTATAGATTATATTAATATTAAAGAGCCATTCTTTGATTGTGGGGGTCTTTATTGTCCTCCAGTACTTTGGAATCAATACGTTAACACTAGTGTTGAGCGAACCCGGACTGTAACGTTCGGGTCCGTACCGAACTTTCGGGTGTCCGTGGCACGGACCCGGACCCGGACATTTCAAAAATCGTTCGGGTTCGGTCCGGGGTTCTGCTATTTTACTCCACGTGTTGAGAAGCTGCAGGGCAGCCAATCAACAAGTGTTTCACTGGTTTGCCCTTAGAAGCCATCACAGCCATGCCTACTAATGGCATGGCTGTGATTGGCCAGTGCATCATGTGACCCAGCCTCTTTATAAGCTGGAGTCACAGTGCTGCAGTCACATGCTCCTTGGGTTAGTGTAGGGAAAGGTAGCTGACGGCGTGAGGGACAGATTTGAGCCATTTTAAGACCTGATCCTGCATCCTGAGATAGATTACTTTACTACTGCTGTCTGTGCTGTTGCTCTGAGGACAGATAATTTTACCGAGTTTAGACAGGG
>BLSH010338247.1:51210-84355 GCA_018402905.1 Glandirana rugosa | reverse complement strand
GAATATGTGAGCAATATATCATTTCAGTAACAACTTCGTGTAATTTTTTTTTTTTTGGTCATCTTTCAATCACTTCTGACAAAAAAATAAAATATTCAATGGGCTCAACATGCCTCTCAGCAAATTCCTTGGGGTGTCTACTTTCCAAAATGGGGTCATTTGGGGGGGGGTTTGTACTGCCCCTCCATTTTAGCACCTCAAGAAATGAGATAGGCAGTCATAAAATAAAAGCTGCGGAAATTCCAGAAAATGTACCCTAGTTTGTAGACGCTATAACTTTTGCGCAAAGCAATAAATATACGCGATTTGGCTTTTTTTTTACCCGAGACATGTGGCTGAATGCATTTTGGCAAAAATTTATGACTAAAATTTAGTTTATTGTATTTTTGTAATAACATGAAGTTGAAAATATCATTTTTTTTCAAAATTTCCATTATATTTTTGTTTATATCGCAAAAATTAAAAAGCGCAGTGGTAAACAAATACCACCAAAAGAAAGCTCTATTTGTGGGAAAAAAAGGACGCAAATTTCGTTTGGCTACTGCATTGCATGACCGCGCAATTACCATTTGAAGCGGCGAAGTGCCAAATTGCAAAAAGGGCTCCGGTCCTAAAGCTGGAAATCCTTCCGGGGCTGAAGTGGTTAAAGCTTAACCAGTTAACAACAGGCTCATAGCCAAATGATGGCTACAGGGTGGTTGCTTAACTCAGGGAGGGCGTACAATGACGTTCTCCCATGATCGCGCGTTCCCAGGAACATCCGCGACGGAACGCGGTTTTACCACGTGATTGTTCCGTCAGAGTGATCAGATGTAAACAAGCCGGTGGAAGTTCCGGCTTTTCTCTCCCCTCTCCGCACTGATCGGTGCAGTGTGAGAGTAGAGGGGAGAGATCAATTCAGCAGCGCTGTGGGCAGAGGATCTGAAGTGCCCTACCAGCCAGCCATCCTCACCCACCCAACCATCCATGCTCACCCACCCAGTCATCCATGCTCACCCAGCCAGCCATTCATGCTCACCCATGCATGCTCACCCACTCAGCCATCCATGCTCACCCATCCAGCCATCCATGCTCACCCACCCAGCCATTCATGCTCATCCACCCAGCCATGCTCACCCACCCAGCCATCCATGCTCACCCACCAAGCCATCCATGCTCACCCACCAAGCCATCCATGCTCACCCACCCAGCCATGCTCACCCTGCTATCCATGCTCACCCACCTATCCATGCTCATCCATCCATCCATGCTCACCCACCCAGCCATGCTCAGTCATCCCCATCCGTGCTCACCCATCCCTATCTGTGCTCAGTCATCCCCATCCATGCTCTCCCATCCCCATCAATGCTCACCCATCCCCATCCATGCTTAGTCATCTCCATCCATGCTCACCCATCCCCATCCATGCTCATTTATCCCCATCCGTGCTCACCCATTCCCATCCATGCTCACCCATCCCCATCCGTGCTCAGTCATCCCCATCCGTGCTCAGTCATCCCCATCCATGCTCAGTTATCCTCTTCTCTGCTCAGCCATCCTCATCTGAGCTCATCCATCCCCATCTGTGCTCAGTCATCCCCATCCATGCTCAGTCATCCCCATCCATGCTCAGTCATCATCTTCTGTGCTCAGTCATCCTCTTCCATGCTCGGTCATTCCGATCTGTGCTCAGTCATCCCCATCCATGTGCATCCATCCCCATCCATTGCTCATTTGTGCCTCATTCATGCTCATCCATACCACATGAGTTCTCATCTGTGACACATCCATGCCACTACAGTGCCCATCCATACCACTACATTGCCCATCCGTGCCACTACAGTGTCCATCCGTGCCACTACAGTGCCTGTCCATGCCACTACAGTGCCTCACAATAGTGTAATAGGTAGTAAAACTAGATTTGATATTTATGCCCCTAGAACACCTGACGGTGCTCCCTGCATGTTGGGCCTTGGGGTGTAATTTTTGCTATGTACATGCTGTGTGTTCAAAATATTGTATAAATAAACTTTGTGTAAAAAAAATGCGTTTTCATTTTCGTTCCACATTTTCCAAAAACTTGTGGAAAAAATGACATGTTCAAAAGACTCATTATGCCTCCTAGAATATACGTTGGGGTGTTTACTTTCCAAAACGGGGTCTTTTTTTGGCATATCCATTGTTCTGGTGCTCCAAGACCTTCAAAAGTGCAAGAGGTAGTCAGGAAATGAGATGTGTAATTTCTGCTCCTAAAACACCCGATGGTGCTCCCTACATGTTGGACCTCTCTATGTGGCCAGGCTGTGTAAAAGTCTCACACATGTGGTATCGCCATACTCAGGAGGAGTAGTAGAATGTGGTTTGGGGTGTAATTTGTGGTATGCATATGCTGTGTGTGAGAAATAACCTGTTACAATGACAATTTTGTAAAAAAAAAAAAAAAAAAAAAGGAAAAAATCTTAATTTTGCAAAGAATTGTGGGAAAAAAATTACAACTTCAAAAAACTCACCATGCCTCTTACTAAATACTTTGGAATGTCTACTTTCCAAAAAGGGGTAATTTGTGGGGTATTTGTTCTTTCCTGGCTTGTTAGGGTCTCAAGAAATGAGATAGGCCTTTAGTTAATCAGGTGTGATCAATTTTCAGTGTGATTGGCACCATAGCTTGTAGACTCTATAACCTTCACAAAGACCACATAATATACACTAATTTGGGTTTTTTTTTAACCAAAGATATGTAGCAGTATACAATTTATGAAGAAAAAATACTAAAAATACTAATTTGAAAAATTGTATCACAGAAATGAAGAAAAATGCATTTTTTTTAGAACATTTTTGGTCTTTTTTCATTTATAGCGCAAAAAATAAAAAATCCAGTGGTGATTAAATACCACCAAAAGAAAGCTCTATTTGTGTGAAAAAAGGACAAAAATTTAATATGGGTACAGTGTTGCATGACTAAGTAATTGTCATTCAAAACGTGAAAGCACTGAAAGCTGGAAATTGGTCTGGTTGTTAAGGGGTTTTAAGTGGCCAGTGGTCAAGTGGTTAAAGCAGAGTTTCAGCTTGTTTTTTTTTTTTTTTTAAATACACCCCGAGATGGCCGCAACTAACCTAACACATTATGGAATTAATATTAATAGCAGGTTTTCTTTTTTTTTTTTTTTTTGTTTCATAAACTTTTATTGAGGAGAATTATACATACATGTATATAGAAAAAACAAAGGCACTTTGTTATGTAATTTTAGCCAGTGAATAATCATAAATACATGCCATATAGAAAGCCGCAAGACAGTTTTGGGTATGGTGCATATAATCATACAAAAAAAGAAAAGGACATATATGTATTACATGTTTCAACCCTTTAGGAAGGAAAAGCAATAAAACGAAAAGGAGACGAAAATAGATATGCCCTTGTGGGGTCCTATAGTATAGTAACTCTTAAAGGGTCAACATAGTTCACTCTGAATACATTCTTAAGTAAAGGGAATAGATGTGGCATATGTGGGTTGTTATAATGTATGTGTGAGGGTATTTTTTTTTTTTTTGTCTTTTCTTCTTCCTCCTTTCTCCCCTATTGGAGAGATTATAAGGAGGAGTGTTAGGGGGAATAGATAAAAGGAATAGATAGATCAGGAAATTTAGAATAACGTAAAGGAAGAGAAAAAGAGACAGTAGAGGGGTACAAGGGAGAACAGGGAGTTAAGGGAGAAGACATATGCCAGCTACGTCTCCCCAGGTTTTCTGAATGTTCTCCTCATCGCGTGGGCTCTCATCTTCAGTGTGGGCATTTGAAACCCACTCATTGCTCCTTCCGGGATATGGTGCTGGCTCCCAATCTCATGCATTTGCAGTGCATACAAAGTGGATGCCTATTGACTCCTGGGATTGATGATACTATATCCCGGGAGCATATGAGAGGACATAAATGACATACCTCGCCGCAGCCAGAACCTTCAGCTTCTAAATATGGAAAAAAAGGGTCGGATGAGTCATTTATAAGTAACCATGAATGTGGGGGTGCAAACTTTAAAAAGTGGTTGGAACTCCACTTTAACACAACTCAAGAACAAATATATAATGTAGATCAGCTTACCAGTCCTTTTATGTGGGGCTGCATTGTTTACATTTTTTCCATCTTTTTTTCCTTCATTTTCACCTGGTGATTCTGTCAGTAAAACACTTTGGGATTGGTTTACAAAAACTGGAAAATGAAAAATCTGGTGCTCAGTTGAAGTTAGAAGCTGATTATCTACCATGCTAAGCTGCACCAGATTTTGCACTTTCCAGTTTTAGTAAATCAACCCTTTTCTATCTTAGATGGCAATGCACACTCATCACATTGTACAGTATATGTGAAGAGGCAATATTTCACCCTAGGACAGAACTAAAAACACCTCTGAATTTTTTCTATAACAACAAGAGGGGAAGGCGTCTGTACTCTGTCAAGATAGCTGGAATCAATATAAATAATAAGAAGAGTTGAAATGGGATATAAGGGGGGGGTGGGTGGGGTGGAATAGTGAGGGGAGCAGGTTCAAAGTAGATGGCAAATTGCATCACGTGAGCCCAATATGTCATATGTTGTGTATTTGTTAGTTTCTGTGTACTATCATTTTGATAAATTGTTATTGCATGTCTGCTTTAACAGCTGTAAGAGATGTAGGTAGGAAGATTTGGAGCAGGAAGTTTGCGTGATTAATAAAGGTGTTAATGTGTCAATAGTCTGTCTGCACTGCGATACAACAATGGCAATTGAGGTCACTTGAACCCTGTGAAAGGAGCGCCCGAAGTCAGGTAAAAAGTTGATGAGTGTTTATTTCAATTGTAGTAGATACAATGTGGTCAATCCAACGCGTTACCGGAGATCAGGCTTCTCAGCTTCTCACACGATCCAATGTGTCATAAAAGACACACAATCATTAAAATATCCTGCACACTGCAAACAGACACCAGCAGCCCTGAAGAAGGGGGAGTCCTTGATCCCCTGAAATGCATTGGCTTGACCACATTGTATCTACTACAATTAAAATAAGCACTCATCAACTTTTTACCTGACTCCAGGTGCTCCTTTCATCGACCCTCCGATCTAAGTGTGGAAACGACTTACAAGCGTATCCAGAGGTACCAGCCCAAGCCCCATGAGAGGGCCCACCACCTTTCCTCTACCCAGTCTGTACATGCTCCCACTATTACTCACATACAGACTCTGAATTGAGGCAGTCAGTCCAGCGCCGTCTCTCACCTGTAAAATCTACTTGAACCCTGTGTGCAACCTCCACAGACATTTCTGCAACACCATGGAAAACTTGCAGTGCCATGGCATCTCTGGTATAAACAATTTTCAATCTTCCTACTAGAATCTGGCCTGGATGGGGCTTCAGCTGAGAACAGAGGACCTTACTGCTTAACTGGGAGCAGATTCTTCATGCAGAGCTACAGTAAAAGCCCTAAAATTGTATTTTAAACCAGCCAAAAATGTTTTATTGGCCAGGGTTTGTTTTTGCATGAGCATACCTCCCAACTTTTGAACTTGAGAATGAAGGACACTTCGGGGAGACACTGACCTGTGGCATGCAACATGTGCTGCAGCAAAAACTGGGTGTGGCCAAACATGATAGTGGGAGGGTTAAACAACTGTCCACCAACCGCAACCCATTCAAGTGAATGGGGATGCTCTGCAAAGCACTACTTTTTCAAATCATACCACACCAAACCACATAGTATTGCAGTACCATGTGGTTTAATGGCCGCAAACAGGCTACCATTAACAATTAATGGCACCCATGCTTGTTTCACCAGAGCAGCATGGTTGCATGCAGTATGGGAAATGTGCACAGATTGCCCCTTTGTTGCACTGTGTTCCGGTGTGAACCAACCCTTAGGGAGAGAGAGAGAGAGGGAAGGATCACTATGGTATATGAAAGAAAGGAAGGAGGGATCACTATGGTACATGGAAGGAAGGAAGGATCACTATGGTACATGGAAGGCAGGAAGGATCACTATGATATATGGAAGAAAGGAAGGAAGGGTCACTATGGTACATGGAAGAAATGAAGGAGGGATCACTATGGTAAATGAGAGGGAGGAAGGATCACTATGGTATGTGGAAGGGAGGAATGATCACTATGGTACATGGAAGGCAGGAAAGATCAGTATGGAAGATGGAATGAAGGAAGGATCACTATGGCACATGGAAGACAAGAAGGATTACTATGGTACATGGAAGGCAAGAAGGATCACTATGGTACATGGAAGGCAAGAAGCATCCCTATGGTACATGGAAGGTAGGAAGGATCACTTTGATATATAGAAGAAAGGAAGGAGGGGTCACTATGGTACTTGGAAAAAAGGAAGGAGGGATCACTATGGTACAAGGGAGAGAGGAAGGATCACTATGGTATATGGAAGAGAGGAAAGATCACTATGGCACATGAAAGGCAGGAAGGATCACTATGGCACTTGGAAATCAGGAAAGATTACTATGTTACATGGAAGGCAAAAAGGGTCAGTATGGCATATGGAAGGCAGGAAGTATCACTATGGCATATGGAAGGCAGGAAGGATCACCATGGTACATGGAAGGCAAGACGGATCACCATGGCGCATGGAAGGCAGGAAGGATCACTATGGCACATGAAAGGCAGGAAGTATCACTATGGTATATGGAAGGCAGGAAGGATCACTATGGCATGTTGAAGGCAGGAAGGATCACTATGGCAAATGAAAGGCAGGAAAGATTGCTATGGTACATGGAAGGTAGAAAGGATCACAATGGCACATGGAGGGCAGGAAGGAAGGATAACTATAGTACATGGAAGGCAGGAAAGATCACTATGGCACATGGAAGGCAGGAAGGAAGGATCACTCTGGTAAATGGAAGGCAGGAAGGATCACTATGGTATATGGAAAGCAGGATCACTATGGTACATGGAAGGCAGGAAGTATCACAATGGCACACGGAAGGCAGGAAGGAAGGATCACTATGGTAAATGGAAGGCAGGATTTATCACTGTGGTACTTGGAAGGCAGGAAGGAATGACCAATCTGATACATGTAAGGCATGAAGGATCACAATATTATGTGTAAGGAAGGATTAGATGTAAGGAAGAGAGAAAGGGGTGTGTTCACTCACCCGAGACTGTCTGGTCTCCAGAGGCTCAGGCAGTGACATGAGGAGCACTGCTTTAAAATTCTCGCCCACACAACAGCTTCACAGGTACAGCATTGGCTGTACACCGGGGGGGTGGTCAGACACAGGGAGACATGGGGAGAAGGTGGAGCAGACCTAGCCTCCCTCCTCGTCTAGTGGGTGGGTGAGCAGGTGGGGGAGGTGGGGGACCTGTGCTGGCTGGGCACTGAGCATGTCAGTCTTAGCCTTGCCAGCTGCAGCATGGCATGCACTTGGCAGGTGGGTTAGTGGAGTCAAGTGCCTGAATTGGATTAAGCCCAGATTTGTGGGACACCAGGATTTACTTAACATTTCAGGATGGGCCCAGTGAATCCGGGGTAGTTGGAAGGTATGTATCAGGTTGGGGGAGAATCTATTGGCCACTGTGTTGCTGAGCTGAGACAGTTAGCAGCACCTTACAGATTTGGACCCTTAAGCTGGCTATAGTCAGATTAAAATATGGCTGATTCAGCAGAGACCAGCCACATTTTTATCTATTTTCGGGCAGGCTAACTGTACTGAAATTGATCTATTGACTTCAGTACAACCAGCCTGTCAGGTCTTTTTTTTGTAGTATAGCTGGCAGCAGTGATCAGTGTTATCTGATGTTGGGGAAACCTCCCGCTGTCAGAACACAATAGGGCAGTGGGAGGGATAGCCCCATCAACACAGTCTGTGGAATCGATAGATTTTCTTTCTTTCAACCAGGGATTGAAGGAAAAAAAATGCATAATATATGGCCAGCCTTACATGAAATAATTGGAGATGAGCTTATTATAAAAAACTACAAACCCAAAACTGAAGGAGAGGCTGTTTGTATAGACAGATATACTTACATTACAAAGAGCTGTGGATTTAGGGTGCCAGATGGAAATGGTTGTGCAGGAAGCCAGTACTATCCTGTGCATGGATGGTAATATGCTGTGCACAGATGGTAATGACGCTCCTGTTCAAGTAGAAAAAAATGTCAGTCAATTGTTCCAGACAAATCGTACATTTGACTTTGTTGCCACCGGATTGTAACTGGATGTGATAAGCTAAAATAAAAACCTTTTTAAAAATAGAAAACAGTACAAAAACTGACTAACAATAGACCAAATGCACTATGGAGGTAACTGATATTAGGGAGACATGAAGCTGTGCCCTACACAAGGGAAATGCAGGCACTGCAGAAATGTAACCACTTTGCTAAATGTTGCAGTTTCATCCCAGGGACATCTGTTCATAATGTAAAGCAGGCAGATTAGGTGCCTTATGACCGCAGATTTCTACAGTCAGAAAGGATCAGACAAATTCTGTCACTGTGTGAACAAAAATGTCAAATTCTGCTGCTGCTGGACACAGATGCAAAGCTTTATATTTTGAATGCAGGAACTTAAAACACCCATTTAATCATTACCCATTTCAGGAAACACTAACTACTGTAACGTGCTACGGTAATACACAAATTTCAGTGTTGGGTGAGGTAATATTACGTGTCACATTACCTGTCACACCAGCAGGATATAGAAACCTTACAAGAAGATCTCAATAAAATAAAGGGGTGGACAACTGCATGGCAAATGAGGTTTAATGCTGAAATATGTAAAGTAATGAACACATTTGGGGGCTAAAAGTACAAACACAAGTTACTCACTAGGGGGAGAACGCTTGGGTGATTCCAGGATGGAAAAAGTTCTGGGTGTCCTAGTAGATCACAGGCTCAGCAATGACATGCAATGCCAAGCTGCAAAAAGCAAAGCAAGTTGAATATTAGCATGCATATAAAGGAGATTTACTCCAGAGAAAAAAACTATAATCCTGCCACTGGAGAGAGTCCAGAGAAGGGCAAGAAGGACAACAAAGCTAATAAGAGGACTGGAGGATCTCAATTATGAGGAATGACTACAAAAATGAAACATATTCTCTCTGGAGAAGTGATGCCCAAGAGGAGATATGATAGCGATACACAAATACCTCAAGGATGGTTCTAGCAAAGGGAGACCAACTATTCCGTTTCAGGAAGCTTAAAGTGATTGTAAAGTATTATTTTTGTTTGTCTATGAGTATAACAAACATGTTATAGTTACCTGCCCTGTGCAGTAATTTTGCACAGAGCAGCCCCAATCCTCCTCTTCTCAGGTGCCTCTTCTGTGCTCCTGGCTCCTACCTCCTGTCGCGTGCCCCTACAGCAAGCAGCTTACTATAGGGTCACCCGAGCCAAGTCACAGCTCCCTGTGTCTTTTCAAACATGGAGCTGCGGCCCAGCCCCACCCCTCTCTCTCTCCTGATTGGCTAACGGACTTTGATTGACCGAAGCAGGAGCCAATGGCGTCACTGCTGTGTCTCAACCAATCAGGAGGGAGAGTCTCAGACGTCCGAGACACTCGTGGACATTGCTGGACAGAGATGGGGCTCAGGTAAGTATTAGGGGGGCTGGGGGGGGCTGCTACACACAGAAGGCTTATCTTAATGCATGAGAAAATTGAGTACTTAATACATAGAATGCATTAAGATAAAAAAACCTTCTGACTTTACAACCCCTTTAAGAAGACACACAGCCATTCATTGAAATTGGAGAAGCAGTTTAATCTTAAACTATGTAGTGGGTTGCACTTGTCTTGTGATGTGATCTTTCTGCAAACAAAACCTTTGGATGACATTTGAGGATCCTTGGTGTGCTGGCGAATATGTGCATTTATCTGTGATGCTTCCAGTAACCAGCTGGTTCACAGGAATGTGTGCGAGGGGAATATAGACAAGATTGTTCCTTGCTCTGGGATTTAAAGTTCTGGACCACAGACTAAAATATGCCCACATATATAACTGGACTAGGACATATTCACAAATAATCCAGCTCTGAACACTCATATTCCCAGTGATGCAGTCCCTGCACAGGCTCCCCTTAGTAGTTCAGGCTGCAGTTGAAGAAGAGCTCAAAAAACTCCTGCAAGAGAATATTATAGAACCTTGTTATGGGTTTCCAACCTAGTCATAGCCAACAAGAAAGGAGAACAAGTTTGACCATGTGTTGACCTTCGCCTGATAAATAGGGCAATAATACAGGACTGTTAGTTATTGCCTACTACAGAGGAATTCATTTCTCAAGCCCATGGGTCAAATATCTTCACTAAAGTAGACCTCCATAAAGGCTATTTACAAATCCCACTTACATTTTATAAACCCTCACTTTATAAATATCCCCTCTCCCTAATATACCTCACTCTTCTTCCTAATACCAGCCTCCCCTTCTCTTGTGCCCTCTGTAATGCCCATTCTGTCTGCAACAAACTCACTGCTCTCCACTACATCTTTATCACTAATTCCTTAAACCTCCTTGCCATTACCGAAAACCTGGCTTCATGAATCTGACACTACTGCTCATGCTTCCCTCTCCCATGGTGGCCTTCTCTGGATGCACTCCCCTAAACCAAGTGGACGGAAGGGAGGTGGAGTGGGAATCCTTCTTGCACTATGCAGCACCTATCAGGTACTCCACCCCCTCCCTCTCTGACACTCTCCTCTTTTGAAGCACATTGCATCCGTCTATTTTCTCCTATTTCTCTAAGAGTTGCTGTCATTTACCAACCCCTGGGCCCGTATCAACTTTCCTTGATGACTTCTCTGCCTGGCTACCCCACTTTTTCTCTTCTGAAATCCCCACAATCATTCTCGGTGACTTCAACATCCCTGTTAATGCTATCACTACACTTACTTCTAAACTTCTCATTTTAACCTCATCTCTCGACCTGAAGCAATGGATACAGGCTCCTACTCACTCCAACGGCAACACCCTAGACCTTGTCTTCTTTTATCTGTGCACTCCGTGCAACCTTTCCAACAATCCTCTCCCTCTCTCTGATCACCACCTTATTAGTTTCACTCTCTCACTGTCTTCCACCTCCTCTCCCTCCAACCACCTAACTGTTACCCGTAGAAACCTTCTCCACCTCAACCTTTCTCTTCTGTACTCTGCTACTGACCACCTCTATGACAAAATCTCACCACTGTCCTGCCCCAACCTAGCCATACTCTTCTACAACTCATTGTCATCCTCCCTAGACAAGCTCTCCCCCCTCACTACACGCCCCGGCCGCTACAACCCTGGCAAACAGACAACACTGGAAGTCTTAGAAAATGTAGCTGCGCTCTTCAGCATCTGTGGCATAAGAATAAGCTCTAAGAAGACTTCAAACATTACAAATCTGCCCTCCTAAAATACTATTCCTGCCTCCAAACAGACCTACTTTATCACACTCATTAACACATTATCATCGAGTCCGCGTCAACTCTTCTCAACCTTTAACACTTTACTCTGTCCTCCACTGCCTCCACCCTCTAATTCACTCACTGCCCAGGAGATTGGCAATCACTTTAAAACTAAGATTAATAACATTCGTGAGGAAATCTCCAATGCGCACAAACCACCCCCACTCAACACCTCATGTCCACAGATACAATCACTACTTTCCACATTCAACCATACCAGTATTAGCAAGGTTGCTAAACTTTTATTGAACACCAATCTAATCACCTCCCTCGCAAATGCTACACTCGCCCTCCGACTCAATTCTACATTCTCTAACTCACATTTCCAACCTTTCCCTCTCTTCTGGCATCTTCTCAAACTCTCTAAAACATGCCCTAGTCACCCCTATCCTTAAAAAGGACCTCACCAATATTAACAACCTATGCCCCATCTCCCTACTCCCCTTCTCCTCCAAACTCCTTGAAATACTGGTCTACTGAGTGACAGTCTGACCATGAACAAACTTCTTGATCCCCTTCAGTCCAGATTTCGCCCTCAACTCTCCATGGAAACTGCCCTCCTTAAACTCACTAATGACCTAATAACTTCTAAAACCAATAGACACTATTCTGTACTACTACTCCTGGACCTCTCTGCTGCCTTTGACACAGTGGACCACCCCCTCCTCCTCAAAAAACTAAAACTCCACTCCTTTGGTCTCTGTGACTGTACTCTTCATGGGTTCTTATCCTACCTATCCCACCGCTCCTTCAGCTTCACTTGCAACTCTATTTCCTCCTCTCCTCTCCCTTTCGCTGGCGGTGTCCCCCAAAGGTTCTGTTCTTGGACCTCTCCTTTTCTCAATCTACACCACCTCCCTGGGTCAGTTGATTGTCTCCCATGGCTTTCAGTATCATCTCTATGCTGATGACACACAAATCTATCTCTCAACCCCCCAGATCTCTCAATCTGTCTCCTCACGCATCACCAACTTACTAACAGACATATCAGCCTGGATGTCACATCACTTCCTCAAACTCAACCTATCCAAAATTGAGCTTATGATATTTCCTCCCCCACATACCACTTCCCCAGATTCCTCTGTCAAAATCAACAGCTCAACTATCAACCCGTCCCCCCACGCCAAGGTCTTAGGTGTAATCCTGTACTACAAATTAACCTTTTGGCCCCACATCCAATCGCTATACAAAATTTGCCGCCACAACCGCTGCAATATATCCAAGATACGCCCCTTCCTAACCAATGATACCACAAAGCTTCTAATCCACTCCCTGGTCATCTCTCGCCTTGACTACTGCAACTCCCTCCTCACTGGCTTACCTCTAAATAAGTCTATCCCCACTAGGGATGAGCCGAACACCCCCTGGTTCGGTTCGCACCAGAACATGCGAACAGACAAAAAGTTCAGGGTGAACATCCAAACACCATTAAAGTCTATGGGACGCGAACATGAAAAATCAAAAGTGCTCATTTTAAAGGCTTATCCTTATATGCAATGTTATTGCCCTAAAAAGTCTATAGGGACCCGTTTCCTGTCCTAGGGGACATGTATCAATGAAAAAAAAACATTTTAAATCAGTCATTTTTTCAGGAGCAGTGATTTTAATAATGCTTAAAGTGAAAAAAAAAAGAAAAATGCCTTTAAATATTGTGCCTGGGGGGTGTTCTTAGTCTGTGTGTAAAAGGACACATCCCTGTGAGGTGTAGAACATAGCCAGAGCAAAATGACATTTCCACAGGAAAAATTGTCACTTAAAATCACGGCTGTAATGTATTGCCGGGC
Organism: Glandirana rugosa; assembly: GCA_018402905.1. Lineage (NCBI taxonomy): Eukaryota > Metazoa > Chordata > Amphibia > Anura > Ranidae > Glandirana > Glandirana rugosa. The sequence continues at coordinate 71,173 of BLSH010338247.1, read as the reverse complement.
AATATACAAAAAAATTGCTGGAAAAAAGTGCGTGCGATCCCCCCCCCCAGTCCAAACCAGGCTCTTTGGGCCTGGTTCGGATATTAAGGGGAACCCCACGCCAAATTAAAAAAAAAATTGACGTGGGGGTCCCCCCTAAAATCCAAACCAGACCCTTATCCGAGCATGCAGCCCTGGCCGGTTATGATGGGGGGGCGAGCGACCGCACCCCCCTCCTGAACTGTACCAGGCTACATTCCCTCAACATGGAGAGTATGGGTGCCTTGGGGGAGGGGGGACTCTGCCCCTCCACCTCAAAGCACCTTGTCCCCATCAACAGCTCCTGAAAAAAGCCTGGCCAGTGCTTGTGGGGGTCTGCGGGCGGGGGGCTTATCGGAATCTGGAAGCCCCCTTTAATAAGGGGCCCCCAGAACCCACCCCCCTCATGTGAACAGGTTTGGGGTACATTGTACCCCTACCCATTCACCAAAAAAGGAGTGTAGTGTAAAAAAAAAAACGTTAGGCAGTTTTTGACAAGTCCTTTATTTTGTATTATAGCTCTTTCTTCTTTCTTCCTCCATCTTCTCCTGGCCCGGTCCTTCTTCTGGTATTCTTCTTCTTCTTTATGTCTTCTTGCTTCCTCTCTTCATCTTCAATCTTCATCTTTATCTTCTTTCCCCGCCGCCGCGCTCTCTGCTGCTGCAGTCCGGCCCCAACAGCATCTCCCCGAATGGATGGTCTTCACGATGACAGATCTTTTATAAGAAGGGGCGGGGCCACCTGTGATGTAAATGGGTAACCCGCCCCCTCTGACATCACATTAAGTCAGAAGGGGGCGGGTTCACTCAGTTACATCACTGGGTGGCCCCACCCCTTCTTAAAGCACCCCAAAGCTATCCACATAGGGGGGGTCGGGATCTGGGGGCCCCCTTATTAAAGGGGCTTCCAGATTCTGATAAGTCCCATGCCCGCAGACCCCCACAACCACCGGCCATGGTTGTGGGGATGAGGCCCTTCTCCCCATCAACATGGGGACAAGGTCCCATGTTGTGGGCATGTGGCCTGGTATGGTACGAAGGAGGGGGGGGGTCGTTCGCTCATCCCCACCCCCTCCTGCCATGCCAGGGCTGCATTCTCGGATAAGGGTCTGGTTTGGATTTTGGGAGGGAACCCACGCCATTTAAAAAAAAAAAAATTGGCTCAGAGTTCCCCTTAAAATCCATACCAGACCTGAAGTGCCTGGTTTGGATTTTGGGGGCAGCCCACGTCATTTTTTTTTTTACATTTTGGTGCAGGGTTCCCCTTAAATTCCATACCAGACCTGAAGGGCCTGGTTTGGATTTTGGGGGGACACGCACATCATTTTTTTAAATTTTTGTGTCGACCATGCTGTTGTAAATTAGTTAAAAAATTGTAATAAAATCCCCCAGTCAAACAGGTGGTGAAAAATTGGGCCTTGTGTGTTGGCGGTGCCAGAACACTGTAACCCCTTGCAATTACTCTTTTTGGACATAGGAACTGGGCCTGATGTTGTCAATTAGTTTTCAAATTGTGACAAAAGCCCCCAGTCAAACAGGTGGCCAAAAATTGGGCCTTGTGTGTTAGCGGTGCCAGAACACTGTATCCCCTTGCAGTTACTCTTGTTGGACGGAGGAACTGGGCCTGAAGTTGTAAATTAGTTTAAAAATTGTTATGGCATGCCCCTGTAAATCAGGTGCAGAAAAATTGGGCCTTGGGTGTTGGTGGTGCCCTAAATACAACATATAGTTCTAGATTATGGACAGGAGGAATAGGAGTAGTGGCAGTCTTCAAGGGATCCCAGATCTCTAGCAAATTTAATCAGTTGCATCAGCATCAGGAGCTTGATAGCTGCTTATCCAGGACTGATTCATTTTTATAAATGTGAGCCTATTAAACGAGTCTGTGGACAGGCGCACTCTTTGATCAGTTACGAACCCTCCAGCAGCACTAAATGTCCATTCAGAGAGCATGCTGGATGCAGGACAGGCCAGTAGCTCAATTGCATATTGAGCAAGTTCCGGCCAGTGGTCCATCCTCAAGACTCAGTAACTAAGTGGATGTTCAGTTGGAAAGGTCTCCAAGTCTGCTCTTGCCCCTATATATTCCTGCACCATATGATGCAGACGCTGAAAATGGTTGCTTGAACCTATCAGGCCTGCGTGCTGGGGACTGAAATTTTTTTTAAAGGCATCGCTCAGCCGGCCACCTTCTACCCCACTCTGCCTCTGAAGGACCGAAGCATCAGAAACACGTTGTCCAGGGCCAGAAGCAGGACATGGTAAACTCCCAGGGTCTAGAAAGGCATTGCACAAACTTTTCTTCAAGGTATCCTGAAGATGTTTCATCCTCTGCTGTATCCAGGGTGCTCACCTAAATGCAGGCCACCGAGCCCACTGACTACTAGGCAATTATACGTTTTTATTGGTCATTTGTTTATATCAGGGTCTTGATATACTCTTTTTCTATCATATATATATATATATATATATATATATATATATAAGTTTTTCTTAGAGACCTCTGCAGCCTGAATATTAAAATCACTACTTGCCTCCCCCCCATCTTTTGAGGGGGTTTTGTCTTGGCCTCCACACTCGCCGGGCAGACTATTGCGCCCCCTGTCTTGGGCTCGGTGGCCTGTATTTAGGTGAGCACCCTGGATGATTACTGCATGGCATGATTTATAATATGTTCTATATGGGCAAATAAAGTATTATGTGATTGATGTTAATTATATACCTTCTCTTCTTGTTTCCATTGTTAAAATACAGATTATACAGACAACACATTGAATTATATACATTCCCACATAAAAAGACTCCTGAGGAAGCGGTGATTTTTTAGTGTAAATCTGCGAAACATGTAGAGTTTACAGAAATGTGTATAAGTATAACATCAATATAAATGTCTGTAACATGCAATGTCTGTTTTGACTAAGTTTATAATCAGTTCTGTCATATGTAATGTCTTTCTCCACAATGGAGAGAATTTGTAATAAAATGAATACTTCTTTTTAACTAGTTGTGTTGTACTATATGCATACGGTACCATTAAAGTCCTACTTAACAAGCCTCCACGGGGTGAGTTCCTGCCCACTCTCTCTCCCCCCTAAAAATTATTTTGTAGTCAATTCAATTTGGACGAAGGTACCATATATTTTTCATATTTATATTCTGGCACTTTCTAAATATAATTGGGTGGATAACACACCCGGAGGCAAATATCCCTATAGTGCCTTATATCTTAATTTACATCTGTAAATACCAAATTCTTTCTAAGATTTAGCCCTTTTTTTTTTGAGCTACCCCGGTGTTTGTCTTTCCAATTTCTTTCTCTCGCCCCCCCTTTGGGACGGAGTGCCATTTGAAATGGATCTTCATGGTACCGCATGGACGGGCTTTATGTCCCAAATTGAAACCGGCTGTATTAAAAACACTAAGAAAGGTGATGATGATTTAGCTATGTATTTGGGAAAAATCAAGATATGGTTGAAAAGAAAATCACATCTGTATTGGCATATGGAGTTTTTCCAGAGATATATTAAGGAAGAAGTTAATCCTCAAGGCTTACGCCTACATACCTTCCCAACCATAAAAAATCCTACAGAGGAATTTAAGAAACTCTGGGAAAACACCCTAACCCAATGCAGTAAGGAATTAATGATTTTACTGGGGGATCAATACACCAAGGACATGGTATTGCTGGATAGCGAGATTGAAACCCTTGGTGTCCAGTATAAACATGTTCTGGAATTGACCACCTTTTCTTCCAAATGGAAGGAAATCAAAGACAACTTGGAAATAATTAATAACGAGATTGTTACCAAGAAACAAAAAAAGTTCAACCTGGATAAGCTGGCCTTCTCTAAAGGCTTTGCTTATAGATGGACTGGAAGGAATCATAATAGGAATGGGGGTAGACCCAATAGATCCCATTTGCATGTTCAGAATGAGGACACCACGGAATCGGATTCATCCACATCTGCTTCTATTTCTTCACAGGTTACTTCTCGGGTGTCCAATTCACAATCTTCACAAGCACGTTTACCTAAACGATCACGTAACTATGGTGGTGGGTATTCACCTACAGACACTGACAAAAAACGTCCCAACACACCATCTCGTACGGGGGATCAAGGTAATGTAAAAAGCAATCTAACTTCAGCTCTACATAGTTTATTAAATAAAAGCACTACAATAGTACCAGCCAACACCAAACCCTGGATAGAGGGTGATTTTTTTACATCCTACTCAGGCCCTGGCGGATGCGAGGGTCCAAAGCAATCTGAATACCTATGTAATGAGAACACCGGCAATACCAGCAACACCGGCATCTCAGAGCTCAACATAATCAATCTTACAAACAGACGCCTTACCCAGGCTCAGGCATCTGTCCTGCTCCTGGGTCTGGGATTCTGTCCATCACATGAAATTGATGTTATGGAAACAATTAAAGATCTCTACCTTTTCGCGAGGAATCTTACATATAAATATATGTTCGTCCCTGAACGAAAGGATAGAAAAATGGAAAAATAAATTTCCGAACAATTAAAAACCTTTACTATTAGGGATTTTCGAGCACTGAGAGATTTAATGATTCTTTATGATGAAGGAGCAATTGACCTTGATCCCCACGTCGAGACCAATAATGACACTTCTTTACGTACATCTTCTTTGAAGAAATTTAAATCACGACACTTTCCTGAACTCTCTTTATGCCCGAATGTTTGGATGTTTTTACAAAAAAAAGTTCGGGACATGAAGAAAGCTATATGGACACCCTCTTCCCTTCATTCACCTAACCTCACTGATGAACAAGCAGTAGCCCTCAAACAATTGAGAACTCAGACACATATGGTTATCAAACCTTCTGACAAAGGGGGTAACATCGTTCTGATGTCCCACAGTCAGTATCAACAGATGTGCCTGAAGATTCTCAATAATAAACAATGGTACAGACTAGTGTTGAGCGAACCCGGACTGTAATGTTCGGGTCCGTACCGAACTTTCGGGTGTCCGGGACCCGGACCCGAACACGGACATTGCAAAAAACATTTGGGTTCGGGTTCTGGGTTCTGGTAGTTGATCACGCATGTTGAATAGCTGAAGGGCAGCCAATCAACAAGTGTTTCACTGGTTTGCCCTTAGAAGCCATCACAGCCATGCCTACTAATGGCATGGCTGTGATTGGCCAGTGCATCATGTGACCCAGCCTCTTTATAAGCTGGAGTCACAGTGCTGCATGTCACATGCTCTTGGGTTAGTGTAGGGAGAGGAAGATGTCGGCGTTTTGTGAGGGAGAGATTGCAGACATTTTAACATCTGATCCTGCATCCTGAGATTACTACTGCTGTTGCTCTGAGGGACAGATTGCAGATATTTGAGATTTCACATACTGCTGCTTTGAGTGACAGATTGCAGATTGCAGATCAAACTCTGCATAACACAACGATCGCTACAATCGTGCACAATGATCAGATTGTTGGAGTAATTTGAGATTTCACATACTGCTGCTTTGAGTGACACATTGCAGATCAAACCCTGCCTAACACAATGATCGTTACGATCGTACACAACAATCAGATTGTGTGATTGTACATAACGATCAGATTGTGGGAGTAATTTGAGATTTCACATACTGCTGCTTTGAGTGATCTGACTTCACTAGGTAGAGGCTTCTGCTTAGAGGGACAGATTATTGTTCAAAAATCATTGCCTACTCCTATAGGGCCAGCTGTTGCTGTAAGTGACACATTATTGTTCAAAAATCATCTCCTCGTTCTAAAGGGAGAGTTTCCAGCTGTTGCTTAGAGGGACAGATTATTGTTCAAAAAACATTGCCTACTCTTATAGGGCCAGGTTCCAGCTGTTGCTGTAAGTGACACATTATTGTTCAAAAATCATCTCCTAGTTCTAAAGGGAGAGTTTCCAGCTGTTGCTTAGAGGGACAGATTATTGTTCAAAAACCATTTCCTACTCCTATAGGGCCAGGTTCCAGCTGTTTCTGTAAATGACACATTATTGTTCAAAAATTGTCTTCTAGTTCTAAAGGGAGAGTTTCCAGCTGTTGCTTAGAGAGACAGATTATTGTTCAAAAACCATTGCCTACTCCTATAGGGCCAGGTTCCAGCTATTGCTGTAAGTGACAGATTGTTTATTGTTCAAAAAGCATCTCCTAGTATTGAAGCGAGAGTTTCCAGCTGTTGCTTAGAGGGACAGATTCTTGTTCAAAAACCATTGCCTACTCCTATAGGGCCAAGTTCCAGCTGTTGCTGTAAGTGACAGATTATTTATTGTTCAAAAATCATCTCCTAGTTCTAAAGGGAGAGCTTCCAGCTGTTGGTGTGAGCAGTGCATTTCTTGCACCAATATAAAAAGTCTGGCTACGTTGGTGTTTTTTAAAAAAAGGTATTAATTGGTATTAATAAATACTTACATAGGGCTACATAGTACATTTGCGGGCCCAATGAGGAGAGCAAATAAGGGACGTGGTCATGGTGCCGCTGGTGATGCTGGTGCTGCTGGTGTTGGTGGTGTTGGTGAACCTCCTGTTGGAAGGAGAGGACGTGGTCGAGGTGTGCCAGCTACATGCACAAGGAAAACACCTTCCTCAGGTAGCCAACAGAACCTTCACCGGTATATGGTAGGCCAGAATGCCCCTCAACGATTGGTGAGGCCAGAACAAGTACAGGCGATAGTAGATTGGGTGTCTGACAATGCCTGCAGTTCCTTCACATTGTCTCCCTCCCGGTCCCTTGATGAAAGCTCAGAGTTGGCACCTGAACCCCATGGCCATCTGTCTTTCACCTCAGCCCCTTGTAAATTAGCCAAGCAGTCTGAGCCCCAAGTCCTGCAAGAGACTCTTATGCGTTTTGATGACTCTCCTGGTGTGCTTTCCGTGGGCCATCCACATAGCGCTGCCCCAGAAGTGGAAGACATTGAGTGCACCGATGCCCGACCACTTCTGTTGCAGGATGAGGACATAGAAACACCAGCGCAGCACATTTCTGATGATGATGAAACACAGGTGCCAACTACTGCGGCTTGCCTCAGTGTGCAGACTGACAAGGAGGGCAGTGGTGAAGGGTGGGTGGAAGATGATGTGGAGGATGATGAGGTCCTAGACCACACATGGAATGAGGGTCATGCGAGTGACGTGTGAAGTTTGGAGGAAGAGGTGGTGGTCGCACAGAGGCACCAGCACAGCAAAAGAGGAAGCAGGTTGCAAAATAGGAGCGAGCGTCCCCTAGACAGTAGGCCTGCTACTACCCACCGCACCCAGGGACCTAGCACACCAAAGGCAGCTCAAAGGCGTTCCCCCGCGTGGCAGTTCTTCAGACAATGTGCTAACGACAAGACACGAGTGGTTTGCAAGCTGTGCAATGATAGCCTGAGCCGGGGCATAAATGTTCTCAACCTGAGCACAACCCCCATGACCAGGCATCTAAATTCAAGGCACAAGCTGCATTGCAATAATTACCTCAAAATCCAAGAAAGGTCTCGGCCTCCTCCTGCTTCCTCTTCTACTGCTGCCTCGGCCTCTTCCGTCACCTCTACAGTGACAGTGTCACCGGCCACACAGCAAACAGACGATATGACAGCAACGCCACCATGTCCGCCACCGTCCCCAAGCATTTCTACATGGTCCCATGGAAGCTTACAGCTGTCCATCTCCCAAACACTGGAGAGAAAGAGGAAGTACCCCCCTACCCACCCGCGATCCCTGGCCCTGAATGCCAGTATTTCAAAATTTCTGGCCTTTGAAATGCTGTCATTGCGTCTGGTGGACACGGACAGTTTCAAAAACCTTATGGCGGTGGCTGTCCCACAGTACGTGGTACCCAGCCGCCACTACTTTTCCAGATGAGCCATCCCTTCCCTGCACAAACTGGGCAAATGTAGTGGCGGGTGGACCTGAGCCGGCTAGCCATTTTGTGCATGTCCTTCCACCACCGAGGATTGCAGGGCAGTTCTCTTTGCCTCCTGTTGCCTCCTCCTCCTACTGCGCTTCCTCCTCTTCGACCACCCACTCATCCGCTCAGCGTAACACCTTCACCACCAACATCAGCACATCCGGGGGAAACGACAGCAGGCTGTTTTAAAACTGATATGTTTGGGGGATGAACCCCACACTGCGCAGGAGCTGTGGACGGGCATTGAACAACAGACCAATTAGTGGTTGTTGCCACTGAGCCTCAAGCCCGGCCTGGTGGTGTGCGACAATGGCCGAAATCTCGTAGCAGCTCTGGGCCGAGCCAGTTTGACGCACATCCCTTGCCTGGCGCATGTGCTGAATTTGGTGGTACAGAATTTAAAAAAAAAACTACCCGGATATGTCAGAGCTGCTGCGGGCCGTCTGTGCACACTTTCGGCGTTTTCACCCTGCTGCTGCTCGCCTGTCTGCGCTGCAGCGGAACTTCGGCCTTCCCGCTCAACGCCTCATATGCGACTTGCCCACAAGGTGGAACTCCACCTTGCACACGCTGGAGAGACTGTGCGAGCAGCAGCAGGCAATAGTGGAGTTTCAGCTGCAGCATGCATGGGTCAGTTGCTTTGTGGAACAACAACACTTCACCACCAATGAGTGGGCCTCCATGCGAGACCTGTGTAGCGTATTGCGGTGTTTTGAGTACTCCACCAACATGGCCAGTGCAGATGACGCTGTTCTCAGCGTTACTATACCACTCCTATGTCTCCTTGAAAAAACACTTCAGGCCATGATGGAAGAGGATGTGGCACAGGAGGATGAGGAGGAGGAAGAGGGGTCATTTCCACGGTTATCAGGCCAGTTATTCGCAAGTGGCTCGGAGGGTGGGTTCCTGCACCAGCATAGGCCAGGTCAAAAATATTCAAGCCAGGGCACAGTTCTGGAGTACAAGGAGGACGAGGAAGATGAGGAGGAGGAGGAATTGCAGCAGGGTGGCACCCAACGCAGCTTGTGGGCATCACTGGAGCTTGGCTGGGGGGATACAGAGGACACAGTTGATATACCTCCCACAGAGGACAGCTTGTCTTTGCCTCTGGACAGCCTGGCACACATGGCCGACTACATGCTGCAGTGCCTGCGCAACGACAGCCGAGTTGCCCACATTGTAACTTCTTCTGATTACTGGGTGGCCACCCTGCTGGATCCCCGTTACAAGGACAATGTGCTGTCCTTAATTCCCTCACTGGAGCGTGAGAGGAAGATGCGTGACTACAAGCGCACAACACCACCAGCCGAAAGACAACGTCTTAGCAGGAGGCAGCATTTCAGCAACATGGTGCAAGAGTATGTGTGTACACGCCTACACGTACTGACTGATGGGTCTGCCCCATTCAACTTCTGGATCTCCAAATTGGCCACATGGCCTGAGCTTGCCGTTTATGCCCTTGAGGTGCTGGCCTGCCCTGCAGCCAGTGTATTGTCTGAACATGTGTTTAGCACGGCAGGAGGCGTTATCACAGACAAGCGCAGCCGTTTGTCCACAGCCAACGTGGACAAGCTAACCTTTATTAAAATGAATCAGGCATGGATCCCACAAGACTTGTCTGTACCTTGTGCAGAATAAACATTTAGACCGGACTCACACAGCCATTCACATACTTGTTTTTTTGAATAGGCCTCAATATTTTGGGGGCTACCCCAATTATAACCAAACAAAAAAAATAAATCCAGTGCTGCTACCTCCTCCTCCTCCCCGACCACCGCCTCTTCCACCTACACTGCCATGGTCACGGCCTAGTCAACCTCTAGGCTCCTACTCCACATCCACCCCCCCTTCCCATTTTTTTAATTTGATTTTAATTTTTTTTCCTATCCCCATTTCTTTGTAGGGCACTTGCCCTACTCTTACCCCCATTTTACTTTCTTTTGCAGCCCTCTAGCACTTGACAGGACTTTGTTACAGCCATTTTTGTGCCTAAAAGTTCGGTCCCCATTGACTTCAATGGGGTCCGGGGTCCGGGATAATGTTCGGGCAACGTTCTGTGCCGAACCCAGACTTTTTTCCAAAGTTCGTTCGGACCCTCCGAACCCGAACGTCCAGGTGTTCGCTCAACTCTAGTACAGACCTATTGATATAGGAACTATTACAACATTTGATAATGATTTTGAAGTACTGTGTATCCAGGCTTACCAAAAGGGGTTCATTGATAAAGACACGTTGGAGTATTTGATCAACCCTCACCCTAGGACTTCCACATTTTATGCGTTACCGAAAGTCCACAAAAACCGCACCTCCCCACCGGGGAGACCTATCGTCTCTGGGATAGGCTCCCTTACGGAAGGAGCGAGTCGGTTCGTGGACTCGATTCTACTTCCCCATGTTACAAGTCTTCCGTCTTTTATTAAAGATACACCAGACCTTCTGCGGCATGTGGAGGGGATCCAGGTTTCCCCGGACGCCCTACTCATGGCTATAGACATTGAGGAGCTCTATTCCAGTATTCCACACGAGTGGGGCATCCGGGTGATAGGATCCTTCCTCATGGAGGAGGACAGAACCTCTTGGCCCTTTAACTTGTTTATTTTGGATCTGCTGGAGTTTATTCTTACTAGAAATTATTTTGTATTTATGGAGCAACACTATTTGTAAATACAGGGGGTGGCAACGGGTACATGTTGCGCCCCCTCGTATGCAAATCTGTATTTAGGAGGATGGGAGAGGGAGATCTTCTCAAGTGAAGAGTTTGCACCTTGGCTACCCTTTATATTATGTTGGTATCGATACATAGATGACCCGTTGGTCACCTGGACTGGATCTGAGCAGGATCTAACTACCTTTCTCAAACAACTCAATGTTAATTGATTTAATCTAAATTTTACACATGTGGTAAGCCAAACCCAAATCTCTTTCCTTGACTTGAATATCTCAATAGACCCTGAGGGCTATGTTACATCAGATCTTTTCCGTAAGCCCACTGCGGGCAACACTATACTCCACGCTAGTAGTCTACATCCAGAAACATTGGTGAAAAGTATACCATATGCACAGTATCTTTGTTTACGAATAAACTGTTCATTGTATACAGACTTCCAAAAACAGGCAGACCTATTACCGGATAGGCTCCTGGCTAGGGGCTATTCCAAAACAATAGGGCCAAATAGGGCCAAAATCAAAACAAGAGGCACTATACTCTATAATTCTAAACCCAAGCAGATAAGAGAACCCTAGGACTGGTTACCAAATTCTCTGCAAATGAACTTCAATTACGATCCCTAATAACTAAAAACGGGTACTTTTTGACTGAAGATTACACCATCTCCAAGTATGTAAGAAATACCCCTGAAATAATTTTTAGGAGGGCAAACACTCTAAAGGACCAACTCACGTCCAGCCACTATAATCTATCTAAAAAAGGAAATCCCCTACCAAGAGGTACCTATCGATGTGGGCATTGCTCTCATTGCCCTTGGGTTCAAGAGGGAAAAGGTATATACCTACCGAATGGAAAATGGCATAAATCACGCTCGTTTTCGGATTGCTCCACTCGAGGGGTCATCTATTTGATGACCTGTCGATGTGGAGCATTTTATGTGGGTAAAACAATGAGACAATTTGGTCAAAGAATTGGAGATCATACATACTTGGCAGATGGTGGAAAAATTATGACACCAGTTACCCGACATATTGGGTTACATCATAGATATTACACTGGGATGGTTATGTTCTTTGTTCTTGAAACTATTGCACAGGATCCTAGAGGTGGTAATTGGGATCAACAAATACTCCAGCGTGAAGCTCTTTGGATAGAGCGTCTTAATGCAATGACCCCTCCTGGAATTAATTAAATTAATTCCTATAAATCATTTTTATAGACCATAATTATATATTGAGGACAATATGGGTACTATTTAAGGGCCCTTTCTTCCTTTCTTCTTTTAGGCTCTATTTTCCTTCCCCTTCTCTGCATATTCCCTGTGGTCATTCCAGAATATCCTTTTCTTTTCTATCATGCCTTCTCCCTTTAGAGGGTGTCTGAGGATATGGTGAGCAACTTTCCATGGGTAGCTAATATAATCTATCTCTTAATAAAATGTAATATAATACATCTTATACTTTTCTACTGTATGCTATTTTGAATGTTTTTCATTTTTTTGTATTTGGTGCCATGCAGGAATGTCGTCCACGGTGCTCTATAACCATACTTCCGGCGGGACGGCTATGTGGTCGTTGGCCACCAGATGGTGCCATCTCTAGTTAGTCGGGTTTACAATGGCTCCCTTTGCCGACCTATGGGCCAGGGATGTGGGGCGGGTTTGCTCCGGCGAGTGTGCGGCTCTGTGGGCACGTTTGGGTGGTTGTTACCGCCCTCGTGGGATGCCTTGCATACCGACGTCCTTGTGACATTGGTGTTAGCATATGGGCTCTGCGCATGCGCAGTCACGTGCGTGCGCTCTACAGGGCCGGGCCCGGTGATGTCACACGGTCTATGTGCGGGCGTCGCCGGGCAGAGGCGGAGACGGCCCTCGTGAGGGGATATAAGGATAGATGCATGTCCATGCATGCCGTCTGAGCTGCGGGACCTGCAACATAGGAACGCCACGGTAACTATCTACATCTAGATATCTACTAAATCTATAATGGGGGGGTTTGGTATACATGCTGTGATTCGGCTCCTCTGCTTTTTAGATCCCTCGAAGTCCTCGGATCTGGACGCAGGTCCGGGGTCGTGCAGGGTGTTTTTTGACATCTTAAAATTGCAGAGGTTAATATACCGACATCACTATACATCAAAGCGGAACAACTAGGTGAGTCCTGGGATGAGATTGCACGGCTCATCCCAAGCGTGTTTTAAATAAACGCGGATGGATATACCCTTTTGTTAATCACCTTATGTTTAATACTGTTATAGATCTATCTAACCGTAAAGCATTATTGCTTTTATGTGATCAAGGCGGCACCTGTCCTCATATATCCTGTTGTTTCAGGTGAATATTACTGACTGATTGGTCATTTGTTTATATAAGGGTCTTGATATACTCTTTTTCTATCATATATATATATATATATATATATACTGTATATATATATGTTTTTCTTAGAGACCTCTGCAGCCTTAATATTAAAAACACTACTTGCCTCCCCCCCATCTTTTGAGGGGGTTTTGTCTTGGCCTCCACACTTGCTGGGCAGACTATTGCGCCCCCTGTCTTTTGCTCGGTGGCCTGCATTTAGGTGAGCACCCTGGATGATTACTGCATGGCATGATTTATAATATGTTCTATATGGGCAAATAAAGTATTATGTGATTGATGTTAATTATATATCTTCTCTTCTTGTTTCCATTGTTAAAATCCAGATTATACAGACAACACATTGAATTATATACATTCCCACGTACAAAGACTCCTGAGGAATCGGTGATTTTTTAGTGTAAATCCGTGAAACATGTAATCTACAGAAATGTGTATAAGTATAACATCAATATAAATGTCTGTAACATGCAATGTCTGTTTTGGCTAAGTTTTTTATCAGTTCTGTCATATGTAATGTCTTTCTCCACAATGGAGAGAATTTGTAATAAAATGAATACTTCTTTTTAACTAGTTGTGTTGTACTATATGCATACGGTACCATTAAAGTCCTACTTAACAAGCCTCCATGGGGTGAGTTCCTGCCCGCTCTCTCTCCCCCTCTAAATATTATTAATCTTAGATATCCACACATTTTGCCCTGTGTCAGGCCAGATACATATCCCCTGTGTCCACCCCCCTGATTCACAAAAGAACCCCCATGGCTGTAGGAGCCTTGGCCACCACAAGTAAGCATGCAATATGTAGGGGCAATTTGGATAAAACTGGCAATGTATGTATTTTTGATGAAATGTATGTATTATAATATTTCCTAATATGTATATACCTTTTGCGTAGAGCCTGCAAGAGAATAGTTCAGAGGAAGCTCACTGCGAAACGCGTTGACTATTCCAGCTTTGCTCATATGGTCTGAGTCTTGGTACTATGTATCACCTTTTTGCATTGTTGTCTAACCTTGCAGACAATATTGTATAGGCCTCCTATCAATTGGGGGTATATAAATGCTACATTGTATGTTGGAGTTTTTTTTATCTTTTTGTATATGTCGAATTGTATTAAACAGAATAAATGTTATATTTTACAAATCCCATTGGTCTTGCGTGTGCCCGCAAAGTCCATCTTGATTCACATGGGGTTACCCCATAGTATTGGCTTTTACTATTATAAGACGTGGCACGCTTTTAAATGCTGTCTTTTTCCCATATGTCTTATAGCAGCCCAACTTCAAGAAAGATGTGATGTAATTTATAGAAATAGTATGATTGTGGATGTAGTTTAATTCTGTGTTATGAAAATATAGCATGCAATGTTAGCCATGCCATATGTCATTCCATTAGCATGTAAATAGAACTAAGTGAGCTAAAGAGTCCAATTGACACCTAGACGCAAATAAGAGTACCCAATTAGAATGAGCAAAAGTTGTCACCTCCTAGAAGCTTCAAACAAGTAATCACTTCAGGTAACACACTAGCACCGCAGCCACCATTGGGGCATGGCTGGGTGTCTGGTCTGGTCCTGTACCTTTAAGGAGGGTTGTGCTCCTCCAGTCACCTGTCCTTCATCTATCCATTAAATTGTATGTGCTTCCACTGTGAAGCCTCTTATACAGAGTTAGATCTGCAGTAAACAGGGAGCCTTGTCGGGGCCTGCAGCTTACGTATACACTTGCAAATGTGTGTAACCAATCCCCTGCCTTTTAAACACACTGTTAGACAGGTGAATTTGGTTGGTGGCAGACTGGTCAGTAAGTGGAGCTTGGATTTCTCTGTTTTTTGTCTCACCAATACATATCACTCTATATTTGTAGCTGGTTTTGGGTCTCAGGAAAAGGCACAAAACCGTTAGGTGGCGCTAGGCTGCGGCAGGTAGATCATGTTTGGCACTGTCGCGAATGGGAAAAGGCGCTGGTCTTGGAAATCCTATCCATGATCCAGTGGTCAGCGACATTCTGATCCGGTTTGACGTTGGTCATTTTGGAACATTAAACATCCTGTGGGCTTGGACGGGAACACCCCCCCAGGGTTAATTGGCCGGGGGCTAACGTCCAGCCCACATCCATATTCCAATAAATTGGGGAGTCTCATTGTTCCAAGTGTGCCTCTACGAAGTCAGTTCTAAACTGAGAGGTTTCCACCCATTCTAGACATACTTCTGTCCAGGGATAGACTACGGTAACGTAACATTTATTTCTGTTTTTATTCCATTTTATTTTCATAGCGAATTGCCAGTTGTATGTATTGTCTGTTTATCTTTTTGTATATTTTGTAACACCTTTTTTCTTTGTACATATTTTATACACTGCCCACTTTCGGGATATTAAATGTTAAAATTAATAAGTGACTTCTGTGTACTAACCTAGGACTCATATCTCTAGAGAAAGTGTTGTATTTTAGTGCCTTAATATTTGGTGTAAGTTACGGGCCTATCGGTGTGCAATTGCTCTGTGTGTGGGCAGATTGCATGCAGAGTGTAAACTAACAGATCTGCCAGACGGAGGTCTGTGTGTGTGTGGTGGCTCAGCAGACCAATCCGGCTGAGCTGATAAATGTCTGAGTGGTGGCATGCTATCCTTTATTGTGGGTCTGGTGTGGGTGTGTGGACAGTGGGAAGAGTGATTAACACCAGGATTTTAGCTTGCAGGGTAGCTAGAGAAACCCTAGAAGTGTGTATTAATTGCTAGACTGCTCCCCAACCCTTAGAGTGCTCCAGGTTGTATGTAAGATTCATATCTGCAAAAAAAAAGATTTGTATCTGCCTGTGTATGGTCAGCCAGCTGGATTGGAGTGGAGTCTCCCTCTAGTGGTGGCCGAAGGTAGTGCGGGATGTGAAAGCACAATGAAATCTTACTGCCGTATAAATTCCCCCCTTATTCCCTCATATACCCCCAGTCACAGCACGCACATCATAGTTAGCTAGTTGCCGTGGGCATGTGCAATTCGTGACATCTACTCAATGATTGCTTTCCGCCTTTCTCCCACAATACCATTTTATTTATTTTTTTTTGTTTCATAAAGTTTTATTCAGCAAAAGGTTACATACAAATGTATAGAACATTTATACACAAAAGAATGCATTGTTGTACAATAGAAGACGATAATTACATTCAAAGAGTACAACCTTTTGGATAATAACAGATAATGAAAACACATTTCTTCTATAAAGGAATAATGGTTGATAGATTCCATTTAATAAGAAAAGACCTAATGAGTAAGTGTTTATTTTGTGGCTAAGAAAGATTAAAGAGGGCTGTGTATACTAAGGTATCTTAGGGTGGGAAGCAACTTAATAGGTATTGTGTATCTATTCAGTTCCCGAAGGATAAGGGTATGTGTGGGATATAAGAGTGGGGAAGTAAAGAAGAGGCTTGTGGGGAGGGGTGCAGACCCGCCGAACCCCCCTTTTCACCCATACAACCAGACTGTAATTGGATTCAGTAATTGGACACTCTATGAGAGAAGGGGATTAGGTGTTGTCTATTGAGAGGGAATTAGACTTCTTATGTTGTTGCCAATTGTACCATGTCTTTGAGAACTTATTAAGGGTTTCGTTGGAGATGCTGATGAGTTCTTCTATTTTTTCGATATAGTCTAATCTACTGAGCCATTCCTTTCTCGCTGGAATGGTAGTGGAGCGCCAATGATGTGGAATACAGTGTTTGGCAGCGTTAATCATAAACATTGTTAGTGATTTTACATGTTTGTTTTTTGGTGTTGCTGTATAGTGGAGCAGGTAAAGTGCAGGTGAGAATTCAATATTTTCTTTGGTGACATTTGTGATGGTATCATGTACCATTCGCCAAAAAGTCTGGATCTGGGGACAAGACCACCAGATGTGTATGAAGGTTCCTTCCTCCGCATCACATCGCCAGCATCTGTTGGGGATAGAGGATGCAAATTTATTTAGCAATTCTGGGGTTCTGTACCATCTCGAGATAATCTTATAATTACACTCTTGTGTAGCTACATTGAGGGAACCTTTATGTGCGTAAGAGTAAATAAGTTTCCAATCATCTTGAGATAATGATAGATTTAAGTCTTGGTCCCATTTGGTGCGGTTGTAGTCAGAGAGTGCTATCTCTTCTGTAAAAGTGGAAGAGTAAATAGTTGATATTAAGTGTCTCTGGAGATTTCTTAGTACAAAGGTCCTCAAGGGTGGTGAGTTTTTTCGTCCACTGCTTGGTGTTGGAAGTTTTAGTGAGGAAATTCCTAATTTACATATATGTCCATAAGGGCAGTTTTTTGGGATATAGGTTGGCGTTTAAATCTTCATAAGAAATGAGTGAGGTACCAGAGAAGAAGTGGTGTGCAAGTATTTCATTTTCTGGCCAGATGTTAGTAAGAAAAAAATTGCTCATACCTGGGGGGAAGTCAGGATTTTCCCTTAGAGGGGTTAAGGGGCTTATCCAAGGATTTGGGTTAGATTTTTTGAGTGCATTGTGGTATATAGCTATGGTTGGGCCTATAAGAGGGTGTTGTCTAAGTAAGGGATTAATGTGTTGCGGTTGTAACCAGGGTGCTGTGTTCAATTTTTGCGGAGAACTGGAGTGCTCAAGTGATACCCAGTCTTTTACATGTTTATGAATGTTCCAGTCTACAATTCTTGTAAGATAAGTTGCCCAATAATAGCGACGGAGGTCTGGGATCGCTAGTCCACCTTTGCTTTTAGGTAAGGTTAATTTATCGAATTTAATTCTGGGTTGACTATTTCGCCATATAAAAGAGGAGCATGATTGTTGGAAGGATTGGAAGAAAGAGTTAGGGATTTTGATGGGGATAGTTTGGAAGAGATATAAAAAGCGGGGAAGGATCGTCATTTTGATAAGGGAAGCTCTTCCGAACCATGACACATTGAGAGCGTTCCATCTTTTAAGGTCTTCTTTTGTCTCTTTTAGAATGGGTGCGAAATTGTATTGAAAGAGATTTGATAGTGAGTGGGGAAGTTTGATGCCCAAGTATGTGATGGAGTCTTTGGCCCATTTAAATGGAAAGTTATTCTGACATTGATGGACGGTTTCCTGTGGGAGGGTTATATTCAGGGCGGATGATTTTGAATAATTAATTTTGAGGTTAGATATTAATTGGAATTGTTCCAGTTCTTTGAGTAGGTTGGGGATGGATATGAGGGGCTCGGACAGAAATAACAGGAGGTCGTCAGCAAAGGCTGCTACTTTATAAGTGTGATCTGCTATGTGTATTCCTTTAATGTCCGAATTTAGTCTTATTTTGTTTAGAAGGGGCTCTAAGGTCAGGACAAACAAAAGAGGAGATAAAGGGCAGCCTTGCCTGGTACCATTATGCAGTTCAAAGGCGTTCGACAGTTGGCCATTGACACGGACCCTAGCGCAGGGGGAGGAGTATAGTGCTTTTATGTAAGATAGCATAATCTGGGGAAGTCCGATATTCTGTAGAACTGCTTGAATATAGTCCCAGGCCACTCTGTCGAACGCCTTTTCAGCATCTAAAGATAGGAAGAAACCTTGCTTATTCTTTTGGTTGAGCCAATGGTGGATGTTTATGGCTTTTATCGTGTTGTCCCTTCCTTCTCTGCCTGGTATGAACCCCACCTGATCAAGCGAGATTAATGAGGGAATGAGGGGTAGTAGTCGATTTGCTAAAATTTTCGCAAAAATCTTCACATCGACATTTATGAGGGAGATGGGTCTATAGTTTGATACTAGTGATGGGTCTTTGTTTTCTTTAGGAATGACTGCTATATGTGCTTCCAGTAAATTAGGGGGGATTTGTGAATCTGAGTCAAGTGAGCGGTATGCTGAAAGGAAGTGGGGTTTGAGAATGTCTGAAAATGTTTTATAATATTGGAGGGGGAAACCGTCAGGTCCAGGGGCTTTGCCAATTTTCATCTCTTTAAGGGCGGATTCTAGTTCTGATATAGAGAGGGGTTCATCTAATTTGTTTGAAAGTTCTGCTGTAATTGAGGGGAAGCCGTATTTTGAGAGAGATCTTGAAATATGGAGGTTTCTGGCTTCTGAGTTGAGGGGGCATTTAGGGTTGGAAGGTATGTTATATAGTGTCTGGTAATATTTTTCGAACTGATGAGCAATTTGCTCATTAGAGGTGTGTACTGTACCATTCTTGTCTCTTATCTGGTGGATAGTGTCAGAAGTTTTTTTGTTCTGGACTGCTTTTGCAAGGAGTCTGCCACTCTTATTTCCTTGTTCGTAATATACCTTGTGTCTAAGGATGTATTGTCTTTTGACTTTTAAGTTAAGTTCGTCAAGAAGTAATTTCCTTGTGTTAGTAAGTTCTAGTAGGGTTGATTGGGCTTGAGTTTTTTTGTGAGTAGACTCTAGTGAGTTAATTTTGGCCAGTAGGGAAGAAATTTTTGCTTGGTGTGTTTTTTTTACTTTAGAGGCTATTTTTAGGAATTCCCCCCTAATGAAGCATTTATGCGCTTCCCAGATGGTAAGGGAGGGGGTTTCTGGTTTAGTGTTGAGAGCGAAATACTCTCGTAAACATGAGGAAATGTGGTTGATCTCAGAGGAATCCTTAAGGAGAGCAGCATTGAGCCTCCAGGTTTTAGATCTGGTGGTATTTTCCGGGAAACGGAGGCTTAAAGATATGGGGTGATGATCTGATATTGTCATGGACTCTATCGAGGAATCATGCAGGAGGGGAAGATCAGTCTGAGATATGAAGAAGTAATCGATTCTAGAGTATTTTTGGTGAATAGGAGAGAAGAATGTGTAATCTCTTCCTTGAGGGTTTAAAGTTCTCCAGCTGTCGTGTAGTGTTAAAGTCTGAAGTTGTATTTTGATCTGTCTGAGAGCTCTATAAGTTATAACCGATGATCCTGACGATGTATCTACGGAAGGGTTGAGTGGGACGTTGAAGTCTCCCCCAAGTATAAGTATACCTGAGTGGAATGTAGTTAAGAGGTCGGTGATTCTATCTCAGGTACTGTTATAGTCTAGTAGTGGGGTATAGAA